>CM052659.1:105956062-105999249 GCA_028533165.1 Leontopithecus rosalia
ATGAGGTTTCACCATGTTAGCCAGGCTGGTCTCAAACTTGAACTCTTGATCTTGTGATCCACCTGCCTTGGCTTCCCAAAGTGCTGGGATTACCAGTGTAGCCATAAATTAAAAGATGTGCAAAAAAACAACAATGCCCACTCTCATCACATCTATTCAACATAGAACTGGAAGTCCCACCCAGCACAATTCATCAAGAGAAAGAAAAGGCATCCAAAGAGGAAAGAAAGAAGTAAAATCATCCTTGTTTGCAGATGACATGTTTTATATTTAGAAAAACCTAAAGATTCCACAAAAAAATTGGTGGAACTGATAAATGAATTTGGTAAAGTTACAGGACACAAAATCAAAACACAAAAATCAGTAGTATTTCTATATGCCAGTAGTAAACAGTCTGAAAAAGAAATTAAGAAAGTGATCCCATTTAAAATAACTACAAAAAAATTTAGGAATAAATTTAACCAAAGAAGTGAAAGATCTCTATAATGAAAACTATGAAACATTAAAGAAATAAATTGAAAAGAGCACAAAAAAAGGAAAAAAATTCCATGTTCATGGATTGGAAGACTTAATATTGTTAAAATAACCATACTACCCAAAGTGATCCACAGATTCAATGCAATCCCTATCAAAATACCAATGAAATTTTTCACAAAAATGGAAAAAAATGCTAAAATTCATGTGGAACCACACACACACACACACACACACACACACACACACACACACACAAGTCAAAGCAATCCTCATCAAAAAAATAAAAGCTGGAGGCATCACACGACCTACTTTTAAAATATACCACAAAGCTATAGTAACCAAAACAGCATGGTGTTGGCATTAAAAAACACATAGACCAATGGAACCGAATAGAGAACCCAGAAATAAAACTATGCCTTTACAGCTACCTCATTTTTGACAAAGGCATCAAAAACTTACACTGGGGAAAAAGCAGGCTGTTTAACAAATAGTCCTGAGAAAACTTGTTATCTATATGCAGAAGAATGAGACCAGACCCCTAATACTAAACAAAATTCAAATGTATTAAAGACTTAATGTAACAACTGAAACCATGAAACTACTAGAAGAAAACACTGGGAAAATGCTTCAGGACACTGGTGTGGGCAAATATTTTTGGGATAAACCTCAAAAGTACAGGCAACCAAAGTAAAAACTGACAAATGGGATTACATCAAGCTAAAAATTTCTGCACAACAAAGGAAACAATCAACAGCTACAATGCAAAACAGTTTGGAGGTTCCTTGAAAAACTAAAAGTAGAACTACCATATGACTCAGCAATCCTACTCTTGGGTATATATCCAAAAGAAAGAAAATCAATCTATCAAAGAGATGTCTGCATGTTCATATTTATTGCAGCGCTATTCACAATAGCCAAGATACGAAATTAACCCAAGTGTCCACCAACAGATGAATGGATAAAGAAAATGTGCTATATATACACAAGGAAATATTATTCAGCCATGACAATAATGACAATGGCTGAATAATGAATAAAATCCTGTCAATTGCAGCAACATGGATAGAATTGGAGGATATTATGTGAGATAAGCCAGGCAAGAAAGACAAATATCATCAAGATAAATCACACTCTCAGTCACATATGGAAGCTATAAAAATTGATCTCATGGAGGTGGTAAATACAATGGTGGTTACCAGAGGCTGGAAGGAATGAAGAGGTGTTGATTAATGGGTACAAAAATACAGTTAGATAAAATGAATAAGTTCTAATATTCAGCTGCGCAACAGGGTGACTATAGTTAACAATAATAATTTATTATATATTTCAAAAGACCTAGAAGACCTGGAATGTTCCCAACACAAAGAAATGGTAATGTTTCAGGTGACAGACATCCCAATTACCCTGATGTGATTATTACACATTGTATGCTAATATCAAAATATCACACGTACCCCATAAATATGTACAACTATTATGTACCAATAAAAAAATAAAGTATAGGAGAGGATATGCATAGGTTACATGCAAATACTACATAATTTTATGTGAGGGACTTGGAAATCTGTGAATTTTGTTCTCCATAGGGGGTCCTGGAGCCATTCTCCTATGAATGCTGAGAGATGACTGTATCTCTTAGTGAGTTTTGTGAGTTTCATATCGCACAGCAGGGACCCTGCTGAATATCATTCCAATGAGAGCCCTTGGGTGTTGCTTTTAAGTTCAACTACCAATAGCAAATTATACAAGGGTTACCATTCTGTTTTATTTGTTTATTTTTACCACATTATTTGATTGTTAGTTAGACATTTAGATAAGTTGGGTGAAGGTTTGTAAAAAGATACAGGACTTTAAGATAAATCAAACAAGCAATTTCAGTATATAGAAAATTTAATTTGAAATCACTTAAAATATTTCAATATTAAGACATTTTAATTCAGTGCCTCAGCATGAGACATTTAAAAGCATGTTTGGGTCTGATCTCAAATCAGTTTAGGGAAAGAGAAATAACTGAAAATGCATGTATATATGTGTATGTGTGTATGTGTGTGTGTATATATATGTATTATAGATATACACACACACATACACACATACATATATCTATATATACATACATGTATATATTCAAATTATATATGTATAAAGATATTTGCAGATTCAAGATATATAGGGATTACATACCTATATATAGAAATACTATGTGTGTCTATTTACATAGATATATATTTATCTGTGTGTATATATATGTATATGTGTGTATATATATATATATATACACACACACACACACACACACATAAAATCTACTGTCGCTCAGTGGTGGAATTGTCTAATTTTACACATACATATATTTTGGAAAGCTTACCCCCAAAAGAGGCACACTAATCATACATGGAACAGAACCCTTCTCTTCCACTTTAAATTTTTTAAAAAAGTACTTATTTCTATTCTTCCACTTTTAACTATTTTAGTCTTTTTTAAAGTAGCTAATTCAGATAGGAAATTCACTTTGTCAAATCAGAGATGATTCTGAGTTTGGAAGGAACCTGAGTACGTACTTGGGCCCGTTTCCTGTCTTCAGGCAGAGAGAAACTAAAGCTAACAGAGATGGACTGTCTGTCTGTTCTTTGCCTAAAAGGGCACATTTCTCAACTGCTGGGGTATAAACATATATTTCATGAAGTGATTTTTGTAAAATAATTTTTCTTTAGCTACAGACACGGTAAACTAGCCATGTATAAAGTTTTTAGCTTGCCTCAAATCTGACCTTTACTTCTAGAAAAGTTTCCTCCAAAATCAGTAGCAGTAGCAAGTATGGCAGAAAGGGAAATGTGGTTCTTCATGGAAGAGAGACTATTTCAAGCAGTTAAATCTTTTTAGCAAAATGTTTTGGAGTTTTTTAGGAGCGTGATGCTTTTAGTGCACACTGAAAGACTTGTGTTTTCACATGTATAGAAGTTCACTTGGGGGTTTCCAAAGCCTCCCACATTTTCACTTACGTGTGGCCATATAAAATGCAATTTTGAAAAACCTACTGTTTACTAACTGTAACACGTTGAAAATTGCTGAAAAATATGCCAATGTCAATCCTAAATTTGGGTTTACTGACTTAAAATGAAGCGTTAAGACTAAAAACACCTTGAAAGTTTTATTTTCAGGGGATCTGCACACACACACAATTTTGTTCTATGTGTATATAAGTATTTCTGTTTCCTTAACCGGTTTCTGTTGCCTGCACACCACTAGGAAAAGAGGCTTTTCTTTGTTTTATTTTGCTTTGGCAAAGGATGCTAACGGTTAAATTATGAAGAACTTCATTTTACTTATTTTAGGTGGTGAAAACTGTAGCTCTTAATCTATGAAAAGAATTCTCTAATTGAATATATAAAAAAATTACAAAAAATTAGGAAAACATGTAAACGTGAAGTTATGAGGTATTTCAAAGATACAGTGCCAGTAAAAATTCTCTTTCCCACAATTTTCAACTGCCAGATCTTTTGCTTTAGTCTTTCTGTTCTTATATTTAGAGAAACAGAAGAGTTTGAGATAAAAGCCCCTTTGAGAACGTGAGGGCTGCAGTAGTTTAGAGCAGGAGCAGAAAAGCAAAGTAATAAAGCAGCATTTACATGCTTTCGTATAAGACCAAAAATCTTTCCTTAAAAAGTTGTTAAAAGTTTTTTAGTCCTATAAACACTCACTTTTACAGGGCACGTGATTGTCTGTGTGACTTCTCTTTCCAGAGGAAGGCTTTTTTATTTTTAAATTCTAGGAAAGCATGACTTATTCAAATTAGATTTTCCATGCTATATTTAGTTTTACAGATGTGTTTAGTTCTCAAACTGTGGTTTACTGTATTCTGGGGAGAGCACGTATATAAAAAACTCAGGAAGCCCTAACACTCAACTTAGACAGAGTCAGTTTTAACACTCCGATGTAATCTCTCAATTCTTATAGCTTATTGCTTCCATTAAGAAGAAATCTCTGAATTCTCTGCATCTAATTTTCAAAGGCTACAGTCTGAGAAACCGACCCATTATTGCTTTTTCTAAACAGCCAAGTTCTCACAGTTTCTGAAAGCTTTTTGATCTTTTTCTGGGAGTGAAATGGGTTGTTCCTCTTATATAACAAGAATCAGGAATTTCCAGCAAACAGATTTCATGATGAAAAAACATATGCTAGAAACACTCTGATCACACATGAATATGCTCTCGGTCAACACACAGAGGCATTCACTCAAGGGGTAAACCAGTAATGACTCAGACATACATACTCATGCAAATGTACAATTGACAGCAAATTATTTTAGACCCTAATGTCGTTTCAGTATTAAAAATGAGCTGGGAGACAGCTCCTGTGACATTTGGTATGAAAGCTTTAGATTACAATTTTCATGTAGATGTAGTGTCATATCACATCTCGTGAGTTTCGTATCGCACAGCAGAGGACCATGCTGAATATCATGCCACAGATCTGAAACAGAAGGAACCATTCATCAGCCACTTTCAAATGGGTACTGATTGGTAAAAAGTTCTGCAGACTCCCTGGGTGTCTAATTCAAGTTAACAAATGATTATAACCATTAATTACCAGTTACAAATGACATTTTAGTACATTACTTAAGGCTGACTATCAGGTAAAGATTTCCAGATTAACTGTTTAAATATGTTTTATATTGTTAACAAATAACAAGGCTCTGCTTTAAGAACCTACCCTGCTTCAGAATTACAGAACAGTTTTGAATAATTGTGAAAGCAGATGCAACACTGGCTTTGAAATTTATATCTCAAGTTAATCCCAGATATAACCACTCATTTAGATATGCTTATGGTCTACAGAATTTTCTATTGTTGGAAAAGCTCTGAACGTTTGCAACAGTAACCATACATCAAAAAATGGAGTATTGGCTGGGTGCAGTAGCTCATGCCTGTAACGCCAGCACTTTGGGAGGTTGTGGTGGGAGGCTCGCTTGAGCTCAGGAGTTCTAGCCCAGTCTGGACAACAAGGTGAAACCTGTCACCACAAAAAACACGAAATTTAGCTGATTGTGGTGGTGTGTCCCTACAGTCTCAGCTACTTGGCAAGTTGAGGTGGGAGGATCGCTTGAGCCCAGGAGGTCGAGGCTGCAGTGAGCTGTGATCACACCACTTTACTCCTGGGTGACAGAGACCCTGTCTCACAAAAAACGAAAAAAACGTGGAGCATTACTTCATTCCCAGTCCATTTTTAAGTGCAAACGATGCTTCACTGTTTAATTCAATAGTTTTACCAAAGCACAAACTGGAGTGTTTATACTATATTATTATTGACTTTTACCTTCTGGACAGTTCTCTGAGAAGTTAAATACTTGAGTGAAATCAATATCCATTTCCACGGTTTCAAGAGAAGAATGCCAAGGATTCTTCTTGTACGCAATTATTTCCCCTACAGTTTTGTAGAGCCCATGGAACACTATTTGTGGGTACCATTCTATAAAATACTGTCAATGTTTATTTTAAAAAATGGGTATTATTACTTTCTGTTTTTCTCTTCAATTCCATCTTAAGTCAGACTAGGATCTGTAAATGCTAAATTCAACAAGATGTTGATCAGTTGTTTTGAAAAAGGAAGGGAGAAGCAGGTAAGGGCTTGGCCAGAACAGGATTTCAAGCTTCTGGATGACAAGACTCAGTAGCAGTGTGTAGCAGGGGAGACACCCAATGGACATTTGGTTGACTGATTACACTGTGCAACTCTCACTTTACAGAGAAAAGAACTAACAAAGAAACTGGGGGGTGCCGATTCAAGATAAGCCCACTGAGGGCATTTCCCCTTTACCATGGTCGTAAGGTTGGATGCAATCCCTGCCCCATCCTGACTTCAAAGAGACTTCTTCAGTCTCAGCCTACTCCTGACACAGTCAGGGATGAACGCTTCTAGGCTGCTCATTTGCTGAGATTGTAGAACTACTAGAAAGGTCTACTCCCTATCTCCATTATGTAGCACGTGCTCAGACCTCCTGTCTCAGAATTGTCCTTGGGGGGAGCGGGGGCGGTGGCTGCAGAATTGCAACCAAGCTAGCCCCAGAGCAGGTGGGGAGGGCCTGAGAGATGTCTCTTGATTTGGAGGGCCTCAGAAGAGTATTTCCAGCCACTTCCCCACCCCTCTCTGCTCTAAATACAGAAAAGGGGAAAGGTGCTTGTGTGTCCTTTGATAACTCCAAATTCATTAATTTTCTCACAATTCCCAGAGCCCCTGCCTTAGTTTAGGCCATGAATTAATCTACACAGAGGCCTACAGAGTAAGTGCTATCTTAGCATTAGCTATTATCACCCAACCCCTGGATAATGGAAATCACTCTTTAACCGGTCTCCCAAATCTAATCTTGCCTCCCTCCAATCTTTCCTCCATCCTCTGCCACAGGTTCTTCCAACCCTTGGTGACTCCCTTCTCCTTATGGATGAAGCCCACCCTTTCAAAGTAGCATACAACGACCTTAATGATGTGGACCCAATACTCTCTCCATTACCATCTCTTGCGACTTCTGCCATACATGTCCACTGCTACCCATTTTCCCGCCCATTTGTATTTTAGAAGTACAGAGCCACCTGGTGGTGGCTTGGATGCACTATGCTTTGTACTTTCTCCTGTACCATTGCTTTTGCCTGGTAGATTATGCAGAGAGCTGGCATTTGCTGAGTGCTATATGTCCCAGACACGTTACCTGTATTAATTTGTAATACTACTTTATATGTAGTATCCAAGTGAATTTTCACAGCAATCTTATGAGGCTTATACATGAAATTTCCCATCTAACAGATGAGAAAATTGAAGTATAGAGAAATTAAGAAACTTTCTTATGATTCCAGCACGGGCAGGTCGTGGAGCCTAGAGTTAAATCTAAATCATGTGATGCTAGAGCTTGTCTTACTATTCTCCATGCTCTGCTGCCTCTTCAAATCATAGGTGAGAGAGATTAACCTGATATTTTGAATTTGTAACAGCAGAAAGAGACCCAGAGTTGAAAATCATTTATCTAGGTTATGAATAGTAACCTTAAAAATGGGAAGTTAATATAATGATACACTCAAGGTCATAATGAGTTAAAGTTGAATTTTGTCTTATATTTTAGAGGACAAACTATTAACGTATTTAATGAGCTTTGTTCTTAGAAGCTATAGTACATTGGGAACAAAGGTCTTTTTTCTTTATGAGAACTCCCTCTTAAGATACTATCATATCATACCTGAAGAGAAATAAGATGCAAAGTTTCAAGGTTTTTTAGAGGGAAAAAAAGGTAAGTTCTAGAACTTTCTCACCGTGAGACCTGCAATTCCAATACCGACAATTCCAATGAGCTGGAGCTTAACACTGATTATGGTCTCAATTTCATCGATGCAATTCTGTTTTGGAGAAAAAAATTCAGGAATAAAAACTGATTGTATGTGTCAATCATGACCCTGATCCAATCACTTCCATCTCTACAGTTCATCCTGGGAGAGTCAATCCACGCCAGCTTCTACTCATGTTTCAACAATTCATCTTTGATAACACCATCCTGACAAGCTTACAGCAAAATGCCGTTTGGGGAAAAAAACAGAAGCTTCTCCTTTGGGTGAGATTTTCATGTTTAGGCCAGTGGCTTCTTCAGAGCCCTGGAATATAACTGGAAGAGGCTATTTGTCTGGTTCTGAGGAATCTAAAAACTTGGAGCCACTTCTTACTCATAGCGAGTAAGTAAAATACCCTCAAAACAATAACTCCTTATTTTCATATTGTCATTTACAGTTTAAAATACTTTGTATGTCTTTGATCCAATTTATTACACAATGTAAGCATTACTTATTAAGAAACTAAAAAGTCTTTACAGGTTCATGTTAAACAAAAGCAAGCCAAGACTTAGAAAAGCCAAGTCTTGGGAGCTAGAGGAACATTCTCTTCTGTGGTGGCTGGGTTGGGCTGGGTGGGTTTCTGTGCCCATAAGAGACCTGTGCAGCATAGATTCAAAGGGCCTTCACAGACAGCGGGAAACTCAGATATAAAGCAGAACAGATCACCTATAACAATTATTAGTTTCCCCAACTTCAAACACTCCTATCTGGAGTGCTCTTAAGTAGAGAGATGCTCTCAATCCAACTGTATCCTCAGGCTGTTCAGATCCATTCACTTGTCACTGGTGGGTTCCTTCTGATACCACCTGAACTATGTGAAACCCTCACTGCTCTCTTCATATTCCCTATCATACTCCATTCATTCAACAAACATTTCCGGAGCATCTACCTTGCATCAGTCACTGGAAGAGGGGTGGTGGATGCAGAGACAAGAGGATATGGTTTCTCTTGCTTTCTGGGAATTCAGTTTAGAGAAGGACACAGATCCATAAGAGATACCTATAATACATTCCGACAAAAGTTTGAAAACTACTGTTCTATGGAGTGGCTCCCTTACTTGGTGGAAAAAATGAGAGTCAATCTATAGCAATTCTTTCACACTTCCTCTCCTCCTATACACTTAGATGCTCCCTGTCTTGTGTGCCAGGCATTGCTGTAGGTAGCAAGCACACTACCAACTCCTTTTTCTCTAATCAGAGCCAAAGAGGTGCCCTTCTGTGTTGAAAGTTAACCTCATATCCTGCTTTGGGTCTCACTCTCTCCCAGCTCCTCAGGAAGCCTGTGCTGCCAGTTACCTTTTTTCCTTCCTATACATTCAGCCTCTCCTTCTCCATTGACATTTCCACTTATCCTATCACCATGCTCTTCAATCAAAACAAGCCAAACAAGACTCAAGACCATCCTTCTCCAGCTTTGCCATCAGGCCCTCCTTCCCTTTTTCATTGCCAGCTTCTTTTTGTAAAACACAAATGAATAAAAGATATATTAGCTTTAGTTACAAAAGGAATAAATGCTTCTTGTAGAAATCTGGAAAAGAGTTTTTTTTAAAAAGAAACATCTGTACTCTTACCACAAAAGATAATAAATCTGTTGGTGATACACACACAAACACATCTACACCCTTAGTTCATTCTTTATATTCAACTGTGTGCTTTCTAAACTCAACATCAGAACTTCAAAAATGCCTTGTTTCACTAAACGTTTCTTTGAAATCATGATTCTTTTTCTTTCTTTTTTTTTGGAGACAGAGTCTTGCTCTGTCACCCAGACTGGAGTGCAGTGGTGCAATTTTGGCTCACTACAACAACCACCTCCTGGGTTCAGATGATTCTCCTGCCTCAGCCTCTGGAGTAGCTGACATTGCAGATGCACACCACCACGCCAGGCTAATTTCTGTATTTTTAGTAGAGATGAGGTTTCATCATGTACAGGGTAGTCCTGAGCTCCAGCAATCTGCCTGCCTCCACCTCCCAAAGTGCTAGGATTATAGGCAAAATCACGATTCTTAATGGTGGGAAAACATTTCATGATATGAATATACTACATTTTATCTACACAATCCCCTGCTTATTATGCAATGTAGGCCTTACCTATTAAGAAACTAAAAAGTCTTTACAGGCTGCATATGAAGGGCCTGTCAAGTGTTCTGTTATGAATAACACTGTAATGAACACGGTTTGCACAAAAACGTCCGTCCCCATTTCTGATTCCTTTTCCTTAGAATAAACTGCAAGAAGCTGATGTCTGGATAGAAGGGCAAAAACACACTTACTCCTCTAGTCTTACACAGTCACACTGACCTTTAAAACTACTGACCAATTTCTCAGAAAATGCTTGTCACACACGCTTACCAAAAGGGGGAGGGAAACTTGGTCAATTGATAGGTTAAAAAACAGCATCTCTTCATTTTCATTTGCTATTAGTTTTAAATATATTACTTTTAATTTCCTATATTTTCTATATGTTTAATGGTAATTTCGACTTTGCCTTTTATAAACTCTCTATGTATGTCCTTGGCTCAAATCCAAACTTCTTGAAAGGATGCCCTATCTCCTCACATCTCACTCTCCAAAATCTGGGCTCTGTCCTCACTCCATCCCTTACACCACTTCATCAGCTGGTTCCTTACATGCTAAATCCTGCCAGCTTCTCAGTAGTTATCTTAGTGGACTTACTTGGGCTTTTAGTTCCCCACACAAACCATGGAGTTTCTGCCTGTGTTTAAGCTGCTCTCTCTGCAGGCAGGCCTCCCCCTCCCGCTTCCTGCCCAACGCTTGCATAATTAGTTTCCATTCTTGAAGATTTAGCTGAGACATCATTACCTCCAGTCAGCCTTCCCCATCCCCCAGCCTCTGGCCTCTCCTGAATGCCTTTCCTTCTGTGCTTTTGGAGGACCAGGCACGTTCCGTGCACACGTCAATCATTGCACTGTATCGACTTCATATTCATCCCTCCTATTAGACTGCAGTGCAAGCTCCTTGTGAGTAGGAACCTTTTCTCCTTCACCTTTGCATCCACAGTGCCTAACGTAAGGCAGGCAGTTTTTCAAGACTGAATTGCCCTCAACAGCAGCACCTGGGCCTGGGGACCATTCCCTCCCCTTCCCGCAGTGTCTCCTCACTTGTGTCTGGCTGCCCCTTCCAGTTTCTTTCTTTGGCACCTCTTCTTTTGCCCACCCTTAAATGTGGTTGTTCCCCAGGGCTCTATCCTCATCCCTCTTTTCTTCCAAGTCTAATGGATCAAATCCGTACCTATCGCTTTAAGTTTCCCATCGAGTGCTGACACCCAGACCTCTCTCCGGAGCCACAAACCAGATTTTCCAACTGCCTACTGCATATTTTTGCCTACTGAGTATTTCCACTTGGAAGCGCCACTGGCTTCTCAAAATCAGCGTGTTAAACATGAAGCTCATTTTCTTTTCTCCACAACTGGCTCTTTTCCTCTCTCCCTCAGCTCCATAAATGGATCTATGTAGGTGGTGAAGCCACAAAGCCAGTAGTGGATTCTCTTCTCCTCTCTGATTTTCAACTGGTCACCACTCCTGTAGATGTCGCTTTCTAAAAGCCCCTCTTTAATATCTCCTGCTGACAAGGACAGCAGCCTTCCCAATGGGTCTCTAAGCTCAACGCTGTTCATTTTCCAAAAATCCTTGATGCTGCCGCTAAAGCAAATTCGGTAAAATGCAGATCCCATCCCAGATTCTACTTTCAATGGCTCCCTAAGCTAGCAGCATGAAGGCAAGACTCTCAGCCTCACAAGAGTGCCCATGGCCCTTTGAGTCAGGGTCCCTCCTTTCTGAAGTACCCATTTCCCACAGGCAACCTGGGCTCTCAGCCACTTCTGCTGCTGGCACTTGCCTGAAGACAGACAGCTACCTTCTCTTTCCTCCATGCCTTTGCCCTGTGTCTCTGCCTGAAACTTCCCAGTCTTTTTTTGTTTGCTTACTGAACTCCTAGTCATCCTCCAAAAGTCATCCGAAGAATCACATCAGGGAAGCCTCCTGCGGACCCTGGAATCCTATGCCAGGTTCATCTACTGTGCTCCCTGCTGTGCAGCCTTAACTCAGCCCATGTGCTGTCCATGGCGCCTGTGCGCGTCTCCCCGCCAGAGGTGAGCACTTTGAGGGCAGTGCTGTGTCTTGTTCATTTTATCCAACTCAGAAGGACCCAACCAATGTTCGATGGCCAATTTGGGACATGAGCTGGAGCTAAAATCTCATCCACCCCATTCCTAGCCGAGGGTCTAAGAACATTTATATTACTATCTCCACAGTCTCATAGTTCCCTCTCTTTCCATTGTCTTTTTCCCCAATTACTTTGCTGAAACTATGTGACAAAAATCATGAATGTTATTCCAGCCAACAAATCCAACAAACTATTTTTGGTCTTGACTTGTCTCTTCCCAACATTTGACTTTATGGGTGAACCATCTCCGCCTTGGCTTCCCAAATAGACTCTGACTCCTCCTTCCCAGTCTCTTGTGCTGGCTTCTGGGCCTCAACCTGCCCCTGAAATGATGGAGCCCCTCCTCCTTCCTTGTTCTGTTCACTCTCCCTGGTGCTCTTGTTCACTCCGAGGGCACTGGCTACGGCCAAACTGCTCAGGTTCCTACCCGTGTCTTCATCTCAGCATACCTGTAAGTCGACGGGCACCTGGAGTACAAACTTGAGCAAAACCAAAGTCGTCATGTGTCCCCAGAATCCGCCCCTTTCCCTATAGTAAGGGAGTGGAGCCTCTACCCATCCAGCCACCCAGGCAGAAGTCTGGAGGTGTTAGCCTCCTTCCTTCCACTCACTCACCACTTACACCCACTAAGTCACCCAGGCCTGTGGATTTTTGCCTCCGGAACATCTCGCGACGTTCCATCCCTACTGTTTGTGACTCACTGTGGCTGCACATCCTCTCTGGTCAGGGTGACCACAAGTGCCACCTAAGTGGTCTTCCTCCATTACTCTCTAACCCTATTCCTTCGCACCCCAGCAGCCTGAAAATACTTTCTACAACTCAAAGCGGATTTTGCTCATTCTCTGCTAAAGTTCATGGCTTCCTCAAGCTTCCAGGTGTAAAATCATGCCTTTGTTTGCTTCTCTCAACGTGTTGCCCAGTGCACTCTGTGGGCTCCCTCTCGCCTGCAGTCCTGGAGTTTTTCACGCAGCTGTGACTGTGTTCCTGCTGCTTTCTGGGCCTGCAGTGACCCTCCTTTGTGAGAACTCAGTGCAGGGACCTGCTCCTCTATGAACATTTCCTAAATCTACTGCTTTAGGGCACCGTATTCAGACTTCTTACACAGCACTATTGCCCTTGACTAAGTCTGTGAGGCTGCTGAGCAAGAGACCATGTCTTTTTCATCTCAGAGTTCCCAGAAGCGGGCTTAGTGTCTGACACACAACACTTAATAAAGGAAGCATTTATCAGTGTGTGACTCCCATGGAGAGGCGTGGGACAACATTCTTGGGCACAAACTTCAGCCCCGGTGAGCTTAATTAATACCATAAGCAGGTGGCATCAAGGGAAGCTGGCATATCTTTTCCCAGGGCACCAGGAGACCGTGACTCTGAATTGCTTCACTTATTTCACATGGAATAAGGCCAAGGCACGGAAGCCACTGGGAGAGGGCCTACCAGAATCCTTGAGGGAGGACCTGAGCCCCTGACCCTACCCTGAAGGCAAAACCCACCTCACACTACAGGTACAGTAGGAACCTTGGTAGAAGCTTACCTTGTGTCCTAGAAGCTCCTTTGGGCACGTGGGTTGGACCTGTTCGGAGCTTTCTTTACCACAGCACTGAAACTAGAGAGTCAGAAAAGAGACTTCAGGACCAGGAGGGAGGAGCATCAGCTACAAGTCTGGGCACCCTGCTAAGGACTGGGGTGCCGAGGCAGCAAAGCAGCTCCGAGGCCCTGTCACTGCAACCCAGACTGCTATTTCTGGAAGGACAGCGAAGAAGAATCACGTAATCATGCTGGCCAAACAAGAAAACGACTTCACTGAAGCCATCTGAGTTTATGATGGGAAGTGACTCAAGGCAACCCAAACAAGGCAAGAAGGTAATTGACAGTGTCTGTGTAAATTGCTGCTTTTTAGAAAGGGGTTGGGGCTTTAGATTCCTTCTTTCAGACTGGGAGTCGTTTAACCTGCTGAGGACCTGAAGTTTTATGAGCTTCAGGAAAAACTCATTAGCTGGGACTAGTCTGGAAAAGAGAGGAGAAGTGGCTGCAGGAAATTCCAGGTGGCCAAAAGACCAGACTTGAAGATTGCTCAGCAAAGAGGTGTCCTGCCTTAGGCTAGCTGGGCCTTTAAGACAAAAGAACCCGTGTGTTGCTTCAGATCCTGGGGGCAGCTGAGGTGAAACTGTCTAAATGTATAATGGAGGCCAACTTCCAAGACATACGTGTTCTAGACAAGAACTAGGTACCTGAAAACACCTGGCTCAGGAATTCAGCCACTTCTCCATATCACAGTGTCTAAAAAATCAGAATGACTCTGGCCTGCCCCATCTCTTCGGTAAGCCTTCCGTGATTAACTGCATGGACAGCACAGTTCCACTGTATGTTCCAGAAGGGAGTGTAGCCGTCTCCCTTGACCCTTCATTTTACAAACGAGGGAGCTGAGTTGGTATCAGGGAGACCAAGTAACTTGCTCAAGGTCACAAGGCTGTTGGGTGGCAGAGCTGCAGCTAGAAACGAGCTTTTCTGACTGAAAGGTGACACTTGTTTCTGTTATACCACAAGTTACCCTCTGACACAGGCTGCTGTTTATTTGGGCTCCTTTCTCCCTGCAAGGTTTGTGCTCTTCCGTCTCTTTGCGGGGAATGTATCTTTTGGATTCATGCCCTTTTGTCTCTTGTGACCTCTGTGTGACAGACATCTTTCCCTTCTAGGGTTCCACATATGCAAACTAGGGAGCTTGAAAGGGCTCAGATAGTTGCTGCTACTTGGCTTTACTGAAGCTATTTTTATTTTTAATCCTGGTGACTGGTGAGAACGTGGCTGGCACATGATCCTTAGAAGCTGCGGTTTGAAGGAAGAAGTAAAGTTACTCACTGTTGAGTGGAAGGTGATGAGCGTCCCATTGCCTTTTCCCCTGTCTGTAAGGTAATCATTATAAGCCTCTTCATACATGGTCTGAACATGTCGGATAGCCTGAAAAAAATACCAGGAAAAATGAGGGACTACGGAGTGGGAAGATTCACACATTCTCCTTTCATCAAGCAAAATCTCCTCTTCCACACCTTTCAAAAATACTGACTTTCTCCTAAGAATGACACAATGGACTTCGGCGACTCGGGGGGAAAGGGTGGGAGGGGGGTGAGGGATAAAAGACTACACACTGGGTACAGTGTACCCTGCTCGGGTGATGAGTGCACCAGAATCTCAGAAATCACTGCTAAAGAGCTTATTCATGTAACCAAACACCACCTGTTTCCCAAAAACCTGTTGAAATAAAAAAAAAATTCTGCTTTTCCATAGATATTTTAGTATAATTCTGCACATATGGAGAAGATTAGTTTCTGGAGTTTCTAAGACGTTTGTGAGGATGGAAGGATAAGACTAACCAGAACAGTTTTCATGGACTAGAAAGATTTCTGCAAGTTAAAGTTCCCAAACCCGACTGGGCTTCAGCATCGACTGGGCCCCAGATTCCCGGGCTCCACCCAGGTGAATCGGATGCATAGCTAGGATGGGGACATGTACATTCCTGGTACCCCACTGATTGAAAGCATTCAAGTCTTTTTATGACATGGTTTAAAAGATATTCATCACCAAAGGAAAACTTCATTCAAATACCATATAAAGCTTAGAGAATGCTTCTTCTAGTATAAAAGCTTGTGACCTCACATCCACAGAAATCTCAAATACTTCTAAGATTCCATTCTACTTCTGTATGTAGCTGAATTTAGACTAACCTATGACCACAGCCAGCTACCTTAGAAAAATTTGGAAGGTGGTGACACTTACTATTCTACATGTTTACTGTTTTTATAAAATAAGTTCATAAACACAATATTAATGACACAGGAGTTAATGGGAAATACAGCAAACTTAAGTTTCCATTCTTCCTCCTTTTCCATTCCATTCTCTTCTATCCCACAGTGTGTTTTACCTTTCTAGAAAGGCTACTTCCTCTGTGTGTCCTCCTGAGAAGCTATTCCGGACACCTAGAGTTGTGCAGCAAGTATAAACTGGCTTCACTACCCCACAGCAGGGCACGCTCTAGTCTTTAAGAACGAAATGGCCCCATCCAGGCCAATCCTTAAGGACAAATGACACAGTGACGGGATGAGAAGCTAGATGATTTCTCTATCCCTCTTTCTCAAGTCTATACTCTAACCCTTACTTACCCCATTTCACACTGAGGAAGAATCCTAAACTAGAGATCCTTTTTGGGGGGATTTATTAGAGACCACTTCATAAGTCTAAGGAAAGATATGAGCTATCTCCCCAGAAAAATGTGAGCTTATATATGCCTGCACACTGACACACACATATGCTCAGTTCTGCATACCACTTCTAAGTTAAAAAGTTCTGTTTAAACTATAATATTGGAGATTATTTGGTTTCTTAATAATATTGTGGGTAACAACATTCTAACACTTTTAACCATCATAGAAAAACATTATAAGTAAATTTTACTTACTACCCCTTTGCCTATAAAAGCAAATACTCCAGTGGTTACTTCAGCAGCAAATATCACCAGAAGGCAGGTAAAAAACTGTAGAGGAGAGAAAATACTAATTTCATCAATTTAATACCTTTTCAATATATTTATTTTGCAGCTTAGTTTCCTTATGTAACGGATGAGTTGCTTTCATGTGGTTTGTTTATTCATTAATTAATTCATTCAGCAATTGTTTATTGGGCATCTATTCTGCACTGGGTACTGTCCTTGGTGCTGAGTATACAGTGGTGAACAAGATAAAATCCCAGTGTCTCTGCTATCACGGACCTTGGATTGGATAGGGGAATATACGATAACTGAGCAAAGAAATTAAAAAGTAAAGAAGGTAAATTCAGTTAGTGATACAAAAATCCCACCTCATAGAACAGCACCAGGCATCTATGTGCTCAGTAAATTCTTGACGGACACAAAAGACCCATAAAGATATAAGGTCAGGAGAGAGAGAGTCGCTGATGCAGCCTGGGCTTGGGGAAGGGGATCACTCGAGACTCTGTGGTTTCGAAAGGCCTCTCTGTGAAGATGAGAGTGGAGGTGAAATTCTGGATGGATTTCTGTTCTGGTCTATGGATTTGCTCTGATCAAACTAAGTTCAGTGACAAATAAGACAGAAATAGCGCAGCAGTAGGAGAAAGAGAAAGTATGAATGGCTAAAGAAACAAGTTAGACATTTCACATAGCAAGAGATCAGAGGCTGCAGTCAGAGTTAACAATCCAGAGATCACAGTGAGTAATGAGAGATGAGAGGCTGGCTACTAAAACTGCTGTTTCTGACTCCCTGTGGAGAAATATCAACACTTTCTCTCCTCCTGCCCCTCTTCTTCCTTCCTGTTTCTCTCAGCCTACACTGGCATTGAATGTATAGCAGTTAATTGAAATTATTTGATTTTTTTTTAAAATAGAGGCTGCTTGTTAGAATAAGCCACAAGAGGGATTTTGGCTAAGTTATTGATCTCAAACATACATGTTTTCCTTGTAGGTAACAGCACTTCCCTGGCTATAGAAATCTTTTAGCTGCCTCACCCACGGTGAAATATTATTTTTTTTAAAGAATAATCCTTACAATGACTAAGTACTTTTCCTCCCTGAAACATGGTATAACAATGGCTTCATTTCTTTTTCACACTTCCCATATGAGGCAGGAACAAAGATAATATTCTTTTTTTTCTTTTTTCAAGACAAGTTCTTGCTCTGTCACCCAGGTTGGAGTGCAGGGGTACCGTTGTGGCTCACTGCAGCCTCCCAACTCCTGGGCTTAAGTGAGCCTCCTGCCTCAGCCTCCTGAATAGCTGGACCACAGGTGTGTGCTATCACACCAGGTAGAGACTGGGTCTCTCTATGTTGCCCAAGCCAGTCTTGAACTCCTGGACTCAGAGATCCTCCTGCCTTGGCCTCCAAAAGTGCTGGAATTATAGGTGTGAGTCACTGTGCCCGAATCCAGGTAATATTATTCATGTGTAAGAGATGGAGAAACCAAGACTCAGGGAGGAAAAGTGCATGCCAAGAGCTCAGAAAGTCCATGGAGGGGCTGGAGTTGGGGGCCAGAGGCACTGACTCCCTTCAGATGCAGGCTGCACCCTCACCCCGACCCCACCATTTACCCCCACACCCCACTTACTGATCCAAGCACACACTGTGACTCCCGCATGGCTCCGCAGCACCCGAAGAACCCCACGGCCATCATCAGGGCCCCGGCTCCAACCAGAACATAGAGCCCTGTGGGGAAGAGGTCAGAGGAGACCATTGAGAGCCGACCAAGAAAGTGGCTGGCACTCTGGTGCCTCCACAACCAACTAGGCTCAAGACTCTGGGCACTGCAGAGCCTTCTAACAGTACCATAAGGAGGTGCTCTTCTTACTGCCATGTTTTACATGGAGGAACTGGGCCCCAGAAGGTTAGGTGACTTGCTTAAGGTCATAGAGCTGGTGTTTGGCAGAGCTGGAAGAAAAATGCCAATGAGCCTCAAAAGCCTGCCAAACACCCTGACTCTGTCCTGCCTCTCTAGGGATTGAGGCAGCCATGATTCAGGTGGGGATTTCACTTACTACTTAGTCAAGCCCCAGGTGCAGTTCTTAGAAAGAAAGGGCAGAAATGCTCTGGTTCCGAGAGAACTAAAGCCAAGCCTTTCTGTATTTCCTTCTCTGGTTTTGAGATAAGTTAGAATACAATATGGGACCTGGCACTTGTCTTACTTGAAATAATGCTAATGGCCTCTAGTTCATTTTTTGCAGTTTACTTATATGAGTCACCTGGAAACCACTCCCATTAACAGGGAGGGTGGGGGCTGGTGTCCCGCCTCCGTGGGGAACCCCTGGGCCTGGCTTTCAGGGTGCTTCCTGGGGCTCCTCTGGGTTGCTGATGGTGGTTTGTGGGCAGATCTGGCTGTTCACAGACCCAGTGGGAGCCACAGGCGAGGCTGCTGGGCTTCCTGCCCCACCCAGGCCTGGCCTCAGGGTTCTTTACAGGGCCCTGAGGCCCCGCTCTGCAGTCCTGAGGAGGGTGTTTATTTCCTGCTGGTCCAGCTCTGCCACCTCCTCCCTTTCCCTTTTCTCTAGAAGAATAATTTCATGACGGAATGGACGTGGTAATGCAAGAAATGATATCACATTAAAAACAATAGTGTTGTTGGCCCCACTGCCTAAACACTTCATTGTTTTTAAAAATGTCTTTCACCAAAGGTCTAATATCCAGAATCTATAAGGAGCTTAAACAAATCAACAAGCAAAAAACAAATAACTCCATTAAAAAGTGGACAAAAGACATAAACAGGCAATTCTCCAAAGAACACATACAAGCAAGCAAGTAACACACATGAAATAATGCTCGTCATCTCTAATCATCAGAGAAATGTAAATCAAAACCACAGTGAGATACCATCTCACATCAGTCAGAATGGGTTTTGTTAAAAAGTAAAAAATAACAGATGTTGGCAAGGCTAGGAGAAAAGGGGACGCTTATACACTGTCGGAAATGTAAATCAATCCAGCCACAGCAGAGAACAGTCTGGAGATGATTCAAACAACTGAGTTGAACTACCACTTGACCTAGCAATCCCATTAATTGGTAAATACCCAAAGGAAAGTAAATCATTCTACCTAAAGGGCACATTGTCACTGCAGATCTATTCACAGCAGCAAAAATGTGGAATCAACCCAGCCCATCACTGGTAGATTGGATAAAGAAAATGTGGTACACATACATCATGGAATACTATGCAGCCATAAAAAAGAACAAAATCATGTCCTTTGCAGCAACACAAATGCAGCTGGAGGCCATTATCCTAAGCAACCTATCACAGGAAGAGAACATCAAATACTGCATGTTCTCACTTATCAGTAGGAGCTAAATATTGGGTACAGATGGATATAAAGATGGAAACAATAGATACCGTGGCCTACTAGAGGGGCACAGGGGTTGAAAAATTAACTATGTGATACTATATTCATTACCTGGGTGACAGGTTCAGTCATAGCCCCAACCTCAGCATCACTCAATATACCTTTGTAACAAACTTGCCCATGTACCCCTGATTCTAAAATGAAAGTTGAAAAAGAAAAAGTCATTCACTGTGTTGCAATGTTTTCAAAGCCCTTTCACTTCCATCATCTCACTGGCTTCTCAAAACAACCTGGTTAGGTAATCAAGGCTCATTATTTCTTTTTTATAAAAGGAGGTTTGAGAGGCAAGATGGCTACAGGCAGCACGCCCTGGCCGGTGGCCCCAATTCCCATTCCACACTTCTATTTGGCCACCCCACAAAAACAAGCTGAATGCAGGGTGGCAGCAATAACACCGCATTCAGCTCCTTGACAGAATGTCCCCTGGGGGACCACCTTGCTGCAGAAAGTGCCCATTGCCACATACTGCTACTGCCACAATGGCTACGTGATGCCGTTTGCAGATCTATTAGGAAATCACAGCCTACAGACCAGTCCCTTCAAAATCCTTATCCATCCTGTGCTCCAGCCACCTGGGAAATCGTGGTGATCTGACTGTGCCCCTGCTCTTTTCCATTTTGTGCTTTTGCAGGTTCTCATATGAATCTCTCATTATAGATTCCAAGTCGACAAACAAACCTTATTCATCCTCTCTGGAATACTCCCTGCACAAGGCAGAATTCTTGGTCAGTGTGCATTGGATGAGTAGGTAAGACAGAGAAAATCAAATCAGTTCCAGGCTGGCTGGCTGCCACCACCCATCTAGAGATATATGCTGGAAGCACATCTCAGCAAACATCTATGAAGCAACTACATAGCTGGGCTCTCCAAAGCCAAGCGCATGAGGATGGTTGCTTCACCCGCTGAGAAACCCTGGATTATAGGAAAGAGGGAGGCTCCTCAGGAGGCGAGAGTCTCAGTGATCAGGGGCACAGAGCTTTGAGGAGGCCAGAGTTGCTCCCCACTGTAAAGGAAACTGTCTGGTCCCTCAGGCAACAATCCTTATCCTTCTGAAATAATGAGCTTTTCAGGAAAATTTGGTTATTTGAACAATATTTCATTCTTAGGCTATCAGAATCCCAGAGCTCATGGCAAAAACAACCTGAAACTGCCCTAGCAGCTTCAACTTTGAGGCCTCTTCTTGGCAAGCCTCTGTTTTGTACGTGTGGGCACGTGACTTAGCCCAGCTCCAAATGAGCACTGCTTGCTGGAGTTGAAGGGAAAAGCAGAAGAAACTCTACAAGAGGAAAAGTTCGCTGGGCCTGCTGGATCCAGTTCCAAATCCAGCTGTAATGCTCCGCATGCCAAAAGGCCACCTGTGGCTTCCAAGGATACTTTGTGCTTTTTATGGTCTGCCCCTCAAAAAATAGCTGCTGAATGTAATTATTAATTTACAGCCACATTTTAAATTCTAAGATGGTTTCTGTAGAGCACTCTCCTTCCTACAGGAGCAGGTGTGACAAACATATGACCTACTTCCCAAATCCCTCATGCCTACTCCCCGTTCCGGGTCCTATTTCCTTTGATTTGAAAAATAGAAAACACTTTGAAATTACATTTTCATCATTAATAGCCACGCTTTGGGATGGCAGTGATCTCTGTGACATGCTACCACAAGTACTGTCCCTGGGACACCTTCTTTTTACAAAATTTTAAAATTAAATTTTTGTATTAGTATTTTACTGACATGTAATAGTTGTACATATTTTGGGGGTATAGGTGCCATTTCTATGCATATATACAACGTATAGGGATCAAATCAGGGTCACTGGGTTACCCAACACCTCAAACATTTATCTTTGTGTTGGGAAGTTACAATTCTTCTTGTCTAGCTACTTTGAAATGTATAAAAATTATTGTTAAATATAATTTCCCTACTGTTCTACAGAATACAAGAATTTCTGCCTTCTATTTAACTCTATTTTTGTACCCATTAAGTAGCTTCTCTTTATCTCCCCACCCCCTTCCCTTTGTGGTCTCCAGTAACCACCAGTCTACCCTAGACCTCCATGCGATCCACTTCTTTAGCTCCCACATGAGTGAGATCATGTGATCTCTGCCTTCTATGCCTGGCTTATTTCACTTAACATAATGTTCTCTAGTTCCATCCATGTTGCTACAAATGACAGGATTTCATTCCTTTTATGGCTGAATAATATTCCACTGTATGTACTGCATTTTCTTCATCCACTGTCTGCTGATGGACACTTAGGCTGACTCCGTATCTTGGCGATTGTAAACAGTGCTGCAATAAACGTGGAAGTGCACATATCTCTCTGACATACTGGGTTCCTTTCTTTTGAATATATACCAGCAGTGGGAACGCTGGATGAGAGCTCTATGTTCAGTTTTTCGAGGAACTGCCATACTGTTCTCTGTAGTGGCTGTTCTACTTTTATTCCCACATGAGGGAATGCATGAGGCTTCCCCTTTCTCCACATCCTTGCCAGAATTTGTTATTCTTTGTCTCTTTGATAATAGTCATTCTAGCTGGGGTGAGATCTGGAACCTGTTCCCAGGTAATTCCATCGCTTTTTTCTTAGGTTTCAGATTCTTCTTTTAAGCTAGAAGCATCATTTTCATTAACATAAAAATGAGAGAAAGCCTCCTAATGACCTACTGGCATAAACTCATTAAAACTGTTTCTCCCCTTTTGGGGACTGGATGTGGTCATCGATTTTAATGGCTTTCTAGTAGCAGATGGTTTTACATAATCTGCTAATGACTATTTTTTATCTAAAAAAATTTTTATCCCCCTACATTAAAAACTCTTTCTCCCTTCCAGTATCCCCTGAATGCACATAATAAAGGAAATGTATAGAATATTTGCAACTTAGCTTTTGGGAGGGACAAGTGTTTCAGACTTGGATGTTTTCATATTTTGGAATGTTTGCATTACACTGGTCAAGCATTCCTAATATGAAAATCCAAAATCTGAAATTATCCAATGAGCATTTCCTTTGAGAGTCAAGCTAGTGCTCAAAAAGTTCGGAATGTGGGGGAATTTTGTATTTTGTATTTTCAGATTAGGGATGCTCAATCTGAAACAACAATAGCCAATATTTATTGAAGGTTCACCACAAAACAGGTACCATGGTTAAATATGTTCATATTTCACCGCTGAAGAATCTGAGACACCAAAAAGTTAAATAATTTATGTGAGATTGCACAGTTAGTGAGGGGAAAAATTGGAACTGAACCCAGGGGGGCTGACTCCAAAGTGCACCCCTTGAACCCCTATACTTTCCTTTTAGCAGAATCTCTGAAGAATGGTAACGCTCTTGGCTAGAAATTGGTTCATTTTACAATTTATAAATGGCAGTAGAGTGATTTTTCTTCTTCCTTGAGAAAAATGCTTGAGATATGTAGAATTGATGATTCCCGGTTTTTCCTCTGAAAGTACAGGGCTGGGAGCCAGAAATCCAGGTCTGCCAACCGTGGCTTTAGGTAAGTCCTCCTACTCTTCAGTTTTGTTAGCTGCAGTATGGAAATGATTTTTTACTCCAACCTCTTACAAAAATGTTCTAGAGAAATTTCCTCAGCAATGTGAGCTACAACACCTCTCTGGTATCCAGCTACCATCAGGTACAAGTGAAAACCAAGAAGTAAAAAAATACGACCAGCGTGAGTCAGAGTTTTTAACAAGCCAAGCCACCCTCTTGATGTTCAGCACTGGAACACTTTCCTTATACATAACATCCAGCCAGTCAGAGCCAGGCTTGGAGACTCTGAGTTCCACAGGGAGAGACAGCTGCAGCCAGGCTGCGATCCTGGAGAGCCGAGTGGCTCCTGTGTGTGTGGGCAACCCCTTCTTGGAGAAAACCTGTTAACATCGTCTGCTCACAGACATGACATCATGCACCGAGCACACAGTCTTTCCAGGCTTCCAACGGCGGAGGGGCTCGCTCCCTTCTCTGTAACCCTAGAAAGAAGACCCCTGGGGTGTCTACCCACTTGAGAGAGCGACTGTAACAGGAAGTCAGATGGGCAGGTTGGTGGAATTTGGAAGACACGGGGGGCTTCTTCCAAGAGTGCCCTGAAAGAGACTAGAGTGGATGGGACGTAGGAAACACTGAGCAACCCCAGCCCTCCTCTGCCAGCGTCACTCCTGCCACGTCCTCTCTTCTCCCCTTAGCAACCAGTGGACACAGAGACCTTGGGAGGCCTCCAGGCCTTGGCCTTGACACAGAAAACCCCGAGAAGGGACATAGTGGCAATCAGTCTGACTACCCTCTCGCCTTGTCCTCATTTCCCACAGCTGGATCCTCCTGCCCTGTGCTGGGATTGACCACCCCTCTGGCTTGGAGGTTATGTATGATCTTTATCACAGGAAGGGAAACTCACTCCATCACCAAGGAGAGAGAACCAAGGACGTCAGATAGGAAAGCTTACCCCAGAAGATGGGACAATTTCCCTTACAAAGTTTGGCAGTCATCTACCCAGAAGCAGGGACCTAGACAATCTGGAGAGGAGAGTCAAGGCTGGAAGGACTTATGTCCTTAAGAACCACTTGAATGTGCATTGCCTGTTTAGGACACTCTTTAATGAAGGGGTATAAGAGTTTAACGGGCTGATATCTCTGGAACAGATTCTGAAAAGAAAATGCCCAGATCAGTGAATGGTGCCCTGTGATAATGGAGCGAGATTTTCCACACACTGGGCCTGTTTGTTTCCTCAAGTGCTGTCACCTCATACTGTATGCTGTGCAAATTCGTAAATGGTATCCTAGCGTATTTTTCTTCTTGTTTTATTGCTGGAGAGTGGGTATCTTTCTTATTTGGAAAATTATTCACTGAGGAAAAAATGTCAATTTCTACAAACATGTCTATTGCTCTTTCTATTTATAAGACCCATTTGAAGGGGGAAAAAGGTTCCTGATCTCACAAGGAATTCTTATTGCCACTATCCAGAGAGGCAGCACTGGGAGACAGAGCAAGCACAGACCTGGCTGTTGGCAAACCTGTGTTCCAGGCATAGCCCCCAGGAGGAGCTGGGAAGCAGTGTCTGACTGCCAGCACCTGGGACTTAATTCTGCATGGTGCTAAGTTTCAATCATGACCCACTTCCCAGAACTCTGAGCATGGATTATGAACACCTTTATCACCAGCCACTCTGGGCTGCCTTAGGGAAGGGAGATGTGGTGGACAAGGAACGAAGGGTGGGTAAACCCATGTCATGTCCCGCGACACCAAGGACAAGCAGAAGGCTTCAGGCCCTGCTGTGGCCTGCTGCTTTCCCTGCCCAGAATCCCCTTCTTTTTCTCTATTAGGTAAAAGGAATGCCTCCACTCTCAGCACATTTGGTTTAAGAGGGCTGACTCACCTCCAGCTCCACAGTGGGCATGAAGCCCAGGCATATGCCACAAGCAACCGGCCACAATGTCAAGTGCGAGGATGGGCACGAGGTCCAATATTGCCAATGAGAGGTAGCCCAGGGACATTAGATGGATCTTTTGGAATGAAAGAAGCATGTTCTACTTCTGGAGTCACTCTGGAAATGGAGCCTAGAGCTACTGGCAGCCGTTTTGTCACATGGAGAAGAAACCTGCCCAAGAAGGGAGCCAAAGGAAAGCAGGGCCAAGAGATGGCTCCAGACTGGACTCTGGTTACATCAGCTGAGTCCCTGAGACCAGTGTTAACCCTGGACCTTTCAAGTACGTGAGTCAATAAATGTCTGTCACTTCAGTCAATTTGAGTAGGTGTCTGTGATTTGCAATAGGAAGAGTCTTGACAGACATGTCCATAAAGACATGACATAATGAGTAATTCCTCGTATCTCAGGCAGTGTGCATATTGCTTTGGTTTAGACACAAAATCAGGAATGGGTGTGTTGAGCCAGTTCAGCCTCCCGCTCAGCACAGAAATCTCCTGAATGAAACACACAATTCTGATTCTTGACACGATAGTGGTTAAATATGACATGAAGGAGAGCTCACTTTCATCTCTGGAATCTATTCAACCTTTTGAGGTATTCAGTCTAAAGGTTTTATGGGGAACTGACATCCAGAGCTGTGAAATGGCTATCAGCCTTTTGTTTCTGGAGAAATACAGACCGAGGCTGCTCTATCTGTAGCTCTATGCAATGGCCCCTTCCTCTGATGGAGCAGGGGCCCCTTACTTACAGCTGTAACTCAGGTTTCCATCCGAAAGTCATGAATTATTACTGGGAGGCTTGACTCTGCCTCTCACTCACATCTTTTGCCATTCTGATTTCTTCTGTCCCTGAGTTCGATTAGTTAGACTTAAAAATGTTTAGTACTGTTTCTTATCTTTCTGTTTCTTTCTTCTCAATTCCTACTGCAAAGCACTGTGGGTTATACCCTCATTTCTTCAGGCCTGACTGCATCAATAATCTGCCATTTTTTTTCTGTCCTGGGATTCCTCATTCATTCCACTTCTGCCAGTACGATCTCTTTAAAATGCACTGGAGATCATACCTTACCCTCGGCCCCAAATTATCCTTCTACTGTTTACCAACTTAACCCTGACATTCAAAGGCCTCTATACTTGTCCCCGCTCCCTCCCCAATGTTCTGAGTCCTTCTGCCCATCATGCCGCAGTCCTCAGACTCCAACAGAGCCCACTGCCCCGCCCCAGCTCGCTAAGCCCTCCCCACAGCCATGCTTGTGCATTCCTTCCCCTCAGCCTTTGCAGTCCCCATTCTTTCTCTTCTCCACTGATTACAGCTTGGTCTTTAAAACCTAACGCAAGTCCTTCTTTCCTTACCCGTTCAGAATGACCTCTAATGCACCCACTGCAAATACCACTTAGTTGGCAGTTAGTCACATGCTAATTTTTATTGTCATTTAAATTGTGCAGTCTATGAGTCTTTTCATTTATATTACAAGTTACATAGGGGCAGTTACAGAATCCTTATACATTTTTGTGTGATGGCAGAGCCCAGGACTGTGAACGCTGGCCGGTGGGTTATATTTAGGTTATACTGATAGGTTATATTTTTTGTCTCAGTGGAGGAACTGACTAAATGTGGAAAGGATAGAGGCACCTCTGCTTGAACACATAACTGTTAACACAAAATCAAATATTAGGTGAAATCCAAAAAGTGAAATAACCAAGAAGAGATTTTTAAATAGACAGATGTTATCACTGAGAGAAATCTGGCTCTTTTCAGATGTGATTCACTTAACCCAGTCTTCAGGGTCTTTAAAAATGGGTTTTCCTTCCTACTGCTGAAAATTATCCAGTTCAATCTCAGAAAAATTATATGATAGAGATTTAAATCTTTCAACCTCAAACTTGGCAGTGAGGGCGGGTAGGTGGCTGGGTTTAAGGCAGTAGGTTCTTGCCAAACGCCTTGAAGGAGAATTGATGGAGGGACCTGCACTCACTGGTGTTTTCCCACATTCTGGTTCTAACCAAGGGTGGACTCCTCCCCGTAGACCTAGAGGTCCATGTCATTTAAATTGTAACTTAATTTGTGAAGTCTAGGGGCACAAATGCAGCTTTTGCTGGGAGGTCTCAGGACTGCACCTGAGGAAGATGAGATAAATAGGCTTCCAGAGCAAACGCAGTAGCACGTAAGAGCAGACAGACTCCATGCTATGCCCCCAACCCAACATGCCTGGATTGCAGGAACAAAAGACTTCACCTGGTTACTGGGACTGACCTATGTTAGGATATCAAGTAACACTGACTTCAAAGTAAGGAGAGAAGATAAGGCTCACCCTGTGCAAATGGTTAGGAAAAGCTGGGGTAAGAAGACTCCTCAGAAGAGTCTCCTGAACGGTCAGCCATATTCACCACAGACAAGGGAGAAGATGGAGGCTGCTTGCCATATATTTGCCAACTCTAATTCAGTCATAAATAAAGCTCTCCCTAACTTGGTCTGTCAAAAACCTATGGGTTTTTGACAAAAAACAATGGGTCTGTCCTCAGCCCCATTCAAGTCCCAGCCACCCTGAGGCCTGTCCCCCAACTCCCGGTGCTCTCTTCATTTTAATTCAGTGGTTGCATCAGGAACACTCATGCAGCCCTACCACATGCTGTGGCTGTTGTCTGCCATCGATCACTGAACATTTCCTCTCTATATGCCTGGGAAGGCAAGAATTCTATGAAAGTGGGATTAACCTTTGCTGTGGTTAATCAGTGGCGACTGAGTTGTGACTAGGCTATGCCTAACTTAGAAATTGTGGGGAATATTTACGAAGTCAGCAGTTCCTGGAATGTGGGCAACATGAAGGAGGGTGTGTTCCTTCTCTCACACTCTCCTCTGCTGGCTCCTGTGTGCCCTTGGGGCGGGCTCATTGACTCCCAGAGATGGCACAGGGCAAGGACAGACTGACTTCATTCTCGTAACACTTGGGGGCCTGCTCTGGAATAGGAGAATGCTTCTGGGGAGGTTTTCAGAGCCAGGAGTCCCCCAGGGAAGAATATGCTAAGTGTGTGTGTCGATGGAAGGGTACATACCTCCTGGAGACCACGTGGGTAGAAAGGAGCATTTCAGTTTTATGTCTACAGCAGATTCCTCTGCTTTTTCCTTGTCACAAAATCCCAACCTTGTCCAAGTGTCACAGGTCCTGTGGGGGGCCCAGGTCCCTCCCCAGGCCCAGGGGAGGGTGGGAGGGTGTGAATATCAATTAGTCAGAGATCCAATCAGAGTAATTCACTTCTCGGCCATGATTGGTTTAGGCATGAATACAGAATGCAATTTTGGCTAATAAGCTGCGAGGGGAAATGTGTTGGGAGATTCTGAAAAAGGTTTTACTCATTCCTAAAAGGGACTATATGAGGCAAACTTTTCTTTGTTCTCTTTTGGATGTTGCTGTATGAGAATCCTGAAATTAGAATGCATCTTTTATGGTAAGTCATAGCTAAACTGGTAGCATTTTATCCTTTCTTAGTGGAACCTAAAATAAAATTGAGCGTTTTACAGAGAGCCACAGCTAAGATTTCCTGAAATGTGGAATGTCCTTATTGTTACCTATCTTTAGTAGATTTTCTGCTACTCTCCTCTAAAAGCGTCCCAGTGGACACAGCTCTTCTTCTCGCAGGAGGATGCTGTGTGGGAAGAGTGTTTGTAACACGAGGCAGCACAGCTGCGGGCCAGCCCTTCAGGAGGACCTCCCTGCTCTGAGTGGGGCCTGCACTCTCTCTCTCTCTCCTGGAAGATACTCCACTCTTCCTTTGATTCAGAGCAAATGACCTGTGCAGGATGCTCCTCCTCCCTGGCATAGCTGTCACCACAACAACTGAGGCTTACTCTACGGCTGGTGAAGATCTAAAACAGCCCGTCATATCGGGGTGTCACCTATAATGACAATGGTCTTGGGTTTTTTGAAATCTAGAGTCCTAGTCCACTTAGCTGGAGAATGAGAAAAGGCCACAGGAGTTGCTAGAAGTAGGTCAACTAATCCCAGGGCAACAACGCTCAGTCCCTACTAAGAGCACAGCCTTAGGGGTGCACCCTACTCCACACTCCTCACCCCTTCCTACTGTTGCAGGGGCAGAGCTACTGCCTCTTCCCGCTGGAGCCCCTTCCCAGAGCAGCCCTCTCATCTCTTCTTCCTCCATCCCTCCCTTCCCTCCTTCTTTTCTCTCCTCCCCTCCTCTCTGCAGTCCCTAGTCATGGGGAGACTGAGATTAGCACCTTGAAACCTTTACTCTGAGTTATGTTTTTACCGATACAATTTAAAATAGAAGAGCACAAAATAAAATCCCGCAGGGGTCCTGTGTCACCCCAAATGGGCTAGGGAATGACACACTTGTGGTGTACCCACTTTACTTCTGAGGCAATAGGGAGCTTTCTCATTATTTGAAGTGCATTTTAGCTGTATTTCCTTGAGACTTCTTTTCTTGAAAAGAAGCACAACAGGCTGCTCTTACTGGCCCCAGCCTCTCTTGATTTTGGAGAGTGAAGGGGTAGACTGTGTGAGGTCAAGGGGAAGGGGTCACAACAGCACCCTACCTGTTTCCAGCACACATCCCGGGGGGCTAGACCAGTGCACAGGGGCTCAGAGGCAGCTGGTTTCAGCCTCCTTCCCTGCCCCTCTTCCCTCCCCCTCCCACCAAAGTTCAAGTGCAGCTTCTGCTCTAAGCCTCTGCACAGCCCCATCGATTCCAAGCTGAAGCTTAGGGAAGCTGGAGTCACTCACCCACATAGAAATACTCTGGGGACTTGTCCTCCGACGATAACTCCTTTATGGCACCTCCGAACCGAAACCATAGTCCAAAAGCAATGACTGCTGATCCAGCCAGCTGGAAGGCAAACGAAACTGTGTTGGCAGTGGAAGGGGAGAGCATGCACAGATCCAAGAGCGGGCTTGAGGCACAGGATGCTGACAGGTCATACCTTTAGAAATCACCTAAGCCAACCTTCCCGTTTTGTAGGGGAGAAAAAGGAGGCTCAGAGAGGTGAAGTAATATGCACGACGGCCTTCAGACCCTTGATGTGACATTGGACTGGGTTTCTCTGAGATCAGGGTTTTTCCATGATGCCAGGCTATCCTGCGGTTATGGGGCACACACAGCACAGCCAGGGAGGTGTCTCAAAAGCAATGTTCCAATAACACTCCCTCTGGAAGGCATCTGCCCCCTGCCTTTCTGTTCCTTGCTGGGCGCATCGGATCTCCTCACCCCCACCACGAGAGGCGACTACATCTTAGCCACCAGGTCACCAAGAGCAAGATGAACTCCAAGACCTGGGGGAAACCCACTTTTCTAAATGGGAAGAAAATATGGCAACCTCAACCTCAGAACCCACCCACACCTCAAGAGTGCAGTCCCCAAATAGAAAGCTGTTTTAGGGGCATCTGTAACCCTCTCCCCCCTTCCTCTATGGCCACTGCTCTGAATGGGGATGGTGTTGCTGGTAGGGAGATAGCCCAGTCTTTTTTTTTTTTTTGGTTGCTATTTTGAGTTTCCATGGAAAGTGAGAAAGGAAAAAATAATTTTCTGAAAAAGTGTGGTCTGCGTGCTGTGTGGTTCACAGAGAGGCTGAGTGGCTGGCGCAGGCACTGGCTGGGCAGGCTGGCAGCTGGTAGAGTCATCACCCAGCTTCCTCTCCTTCCCTACTCTGAAGGCTTTTGTGAGGCTCAGCATGGAAGTTGGAAGCCCTTTCTGCCATCTCAGGACTGTCACTGCTGCATGCCAGTAGGCTCTAGCCATGGTGTTCTCCCTCCACAAACACCACTCTCGAATTTCACTGTATCAATCCATCAACAGATATTTACTGGGCACCTTCTGGGCTCAGGGCACCATGGGAAAGTAAGCAGAGATATAAAAATAGCCTCCTACTTCTGCTGGCCCATCCAGTTGCTGTTGGGCTGCCTAAGCCTACCACTAAATGAACAGTTGAGAGGCTCCCCCTTCCCAAACAGAGCAGAGCACACACACAGATGCTGAGAACAGGAGCGTAGAGGATGGAAATCAGAGAAGCCGAGGTCTAAAAAGGAAAAATTGCACCAGAGACAACACAGTCCTTTTGACATAGGAGACTTCTATCTTGCTGGGCGGCTGATAAGAACCTGGCACTACCCTTCCAGATGATCTGGCTAGATTTCTACGAAGACTTTATCCCTCTTCCCCTTCTATCCCCCAAGACCAATCCCCTTTGTGGCCAGCTTCTTCAGAAAAGTGGTGTGACTTGTGAGGAGGAGTCAGAGGGGCAGAGTTCTACCAGCTGGGCTCTCCCTTGTGGAATAACTAAGAGTTTCCAGCACTCAGGGGAAAGCACTGGTTGCATAATGTGAGGGGCAACTGAAGAAATTGGGATCAATCAGCTTTTGAAAGACCTCTGCGTTTAAAAAAGGGTGGCACAGCACAGAAAGATACTGAAAAGAGTCTTGCTAAAACTTTAACAGTATCTATGAAAGGCAGGATTCCAGGTGACTTTTTTCCTCCTCAGCATATTTTCTAAGTCATCTGCATTAAGCATGTATTTCTCTTGTAACTTTAAAGATATATTTTAAAAGTGTTACATGGTAGTTTCTATGTTCAATCCAGAAAAAGTGGGGAAAGACTTCTTGGGCCATGCTTTAACTTGGGAGGACACTAGCTTTGAGGTCCTTGCTGTTCTTGTGCAGGAAAGGGAGCAATGCCCTTGGTTAAGCACCTAGGGTCCTCCTAGAAGCACTCGGAGCCTGCCTGGGACAATTCTGCGCAGCAAAGCCTCGCAGGCAAACTGCACGCCCTCGTCTCTGTGGCGACTTGACGGAAAGACAGAGTTTCCAAATACAAGGCAAAATCTATTGACAGAGGCATCAGGCCAAAGCCAGCAGCCACTGAGCAGACTGCGGAGGAGGTGACTGGTCCCAGGGACACCCTACCGCGAGGTCACATTTTTGGAATCTCTGTACACAAACTCTAATTTATAGCTGTCTGGGATTATCCTCCCAGACAGAATACATTTGTCCAGTTCTGGCACAGATGTGTTTGATGCATAATGGAAAATTAAAAGAGAGGTTGCAATTTAAAGCCATCCGGCAATGGGAAAAAATCTGCGCTTGCTCATCCATTCCACCAACCCCAAACCACACGGGTTTCCTCCCGGGTCAGGGAAACTGTGGCTTAGCTGAATGTCATCACTGTGTGGAAGGGAATCCTCCCAGCAGGCTGCTGCCGGCTGTGTCAAGGACGCTGAGGGTGAGGGCATGGCCAGGGCTGATGTTGCTTGTGACGAGACTCGGGGTGATCACCGCTTTGGAAAGTGGCTTCAGCACGGACCACACAGCCCATTAGTCCTTTTTAACTCACCATTCCCGTAAGATTCATGGAATGCTGGAATGCTCTGTGTTCACTGGGCTTTGGTTGGTCTATCACACACTAGAAATTGCTTGAAAAAAGTTCACACCAGTTCTAATGCGGTCAGGAGGTAAGTGAGGTCACTAAGTTCTCAACACTCCTGTGATCCACAGAGCTGGAGGAAATGGTATCCCCAATGACCTGAAGGAAGTCTTCAAGTCTCTCTAATCCTAAATTTTAATCCAATGAGCCAAAAACTGCCTCATACCCACATTCTCTCTTCTTTTAATCTCAACCACTCTTTTGCATTCAGACATGACATTGCATCTCAGCCAATGTTAAAACAAATGAGAAATGAGAAGCTACCATTTTTTAACCTTGCCTTCTTCTGCCTCCAGCCGCATCTCCCTTCCCTGTTTTTCTTCCTTGCATGTTTATTAAGAATAAACTATGGTCCAAGCCAGGTCCTGTGCTCTGCGTCATGGAAACGATGATGAAAAAGGCATGGCTCACAGTCTAACATGGTGGATAATCACATAAAAAACTAAGTGCAATACAATGCAGGAAGTGTGCTGAAGAGGAACCGTGCACACTGCCAAGGGACTGGAGCAAACTGCAGCCACTGCCATGCAGGAGGAGTCATTAAATTTTGATTTACATCTTGAAGAATTAGTGAGATGTCACGGGGCAAGGGAGGACTGGCAGTGGAGGAGAACTCCAGGCAGAAATGGCAGCACAGAGGTTCATTTCCTTCCCTCGATGCTGCGTTTGTTAAGGAGAGTCTGGGGGAGGTCAGAGGCTGGGGCTTGAGAGGGTGTGGGGCAGACCATGACTTGGCTTCTCCTTTGCTTGCTACCATCGTGGAAAGCCCATAGCAAGGCCTGAGGGGAGGAGGCACAGAAGCCCACATTTTGATGGAAACCATCAGGAGCACGAATGTTACCTGGATGTCAGACATAGCAAGGAGCCAAAGAAAAAGGCCTGAGTGACTGAGGACCAGAGAGAGGACACCAGGGGAGGGGACGTGGAGAGCTTTGAGAACTATGAAGTCACTATACCCATTGAAGCACTTTGCTGAGGGCTGCCCTGCTTCCAGGACCGGTGCCAACCCCAGTGCCTTTGGAACAATTAAGACTAGAAACGTTTTTCCAGAAATGGACTTTTTCATGCAGAAGCACAAGTTGGACTTTGATGTTAATCCTTTAAAATACACTTATTAAGCATTTATTACAAGGCAGAGTCCTGCTCCTGGGGCTCAAAGAGACTAATCCCCCCTGGGTGGCCCAGCAGGGAATCCAACCCTGCAGGTGGGAAGTCAATCCAGAAGCAGCCCACCGGATGCATGTGAGAAGATGCCAGAGAGCACCATTCTTTGTGGCCTCCCTCCCTCTTTTTTTTTTTTGACAAGGTCTTACTCTGCTGCCCAGGCTGGAGTACAGTGGTGCCATCACAGCTCACTGCAGCCTCAACCGCCTGGGCTCTAGCAATCCTCCACCTATAGGCATGCACCACCACGCCGGCTAGTTTTTGAATTTTTTGTAGAGATGGGGTTTTACCATGCTGCCTAGGCCAGTCTCAAACTCCTGGACTCAAGTGACCCACCCACCTCAGCCTCTCAAAGTACTGGGATCACAGGCATGAGCCACTGCATCCATCCTCATCATTAAGTCTAAGGATCAGTTGTATGTCAAGTACTCAGAGAAAGTGATAAAATAGTATTTAAAGACAAGAGTGTGTCAAGTATTAAAAAGAGGAGGAGAAAAATAGTTTTAAAAAGATAAGAATGCAGGAAAAGGAACAGATAGTGACAATAATTCTGGGTCATTAAAAGGGGATCACTACATACGTTTATAGTATGTATTGTCATGGGCAAGTTATTTCAGTAGCTAACCATATTCCAGAGAGTCTGGAGGACATGAAATTGCAAATTGTAAGCATATGTCTTCAGAGAAAACTGTGTTCTAAAACTACAGAAACAGAAGACGGACTGAAAACATGATTAGGAAGCATTTAAAGCAAAGTGCATGTACAAAGTTTCCTTTAAGAATGGCTATCTGCCAAAAGCAAGTCATTGTGCATGAAGCAGAGCTTGCTAATAGATTTCAATTTTGTTTTCCTGTATTTACTTTCATTTTCCTGGGATGGCTGATGAAATGTCCTACCTTGAGGACATATTTTTTCATTTTATAAAAGGACAGATTTCACAAATTGCAAACATGGTTCCTAGGGAGGCACTGTGGTGGGAATGGGGTGGTGCTGAGATGCAGGAATGCAAAGATCATTCCCCAGGCTGGGCTCCCCGCATTTGCCAATTGTCCTCCCTTTCCCGGAGGTTAGTCAACTGGATCACCAAGAGCAAATGTCTGCTAACTTCTTTCTAGAGACTAAATCCAGCAGAGAGCCCCTTTTTGGGGTAAAAGCATCATTTAGGGAAGTTCTAGACAGCATGAGCACTTAAACCTAAGTGGGAACCATGGCTCCTGACCCTCAGATGCTCCAGCTACAGTTTCAGGTCCTTCCCGCCCCTGTGGAGTCTCTCTTCTTGCTGTTCCCGCCTCCCTCTCCCTCTAGCTGACACTCATTCACAGCTCTCAGCTCTAATCAGTTCCTCAGGGATGCCTACGACGGCCTAAATCGGTACCTTCCTTTATATCTCACATAATCTTTTCTACTTAAATATGTCTGTATTTTGCAAATGAAGGTGTAGCTCTGTGAGGGTGGGGACGGGGTCTATGTTGTTGTTCCCCAAACATAATCCTCTCTGCTCTGCAGAGTGAGCTCCCAACAGACATTAGTTAAATGAGTGAATGGAGGACCTTCACAAAGGTACCATTTAGGCATGCTATGGACTGAACTGTATCCCCCACCTGCAAAATTCACAGGTTGAAGCACTAACCTTCAGTGTGAGGATATTTGGGGATGGGGCTTTGGAAGGTAATTAGGTTTAAATGAGGTCATGAGGGTAAAGCCATCATGATCCAACCAGTGCCCTTATAGGAAGAGACACCAGAGAGCTTGCTCTCTCTCTCTCCACCATGTGAGGACACAGCAAGAAGGTAGCCGTCCACAAACCCTCACTAGGGAGTCCTCACCAGAACCCAACCTAACCTCTGACTTTCAGTCTCCACAACTGTTAAAAATGAATTTCTGCTTGAGCTACCCTGATCTGTGTTTTTTAAATGTCAGCTTGAGCTGATTAAGACAGGCTGACAGGAGCAATTGCGAACAACCTCCTTCACAAGTCTCCAAGGGAATACTTCACAAAGTGTTATTTTCAAACTCATCTGCACCTGGGAGACACTGCGGATACCTTGGAAGGCACTGTGTGAACACACTGTTGAATATGCTCAGTAAAACACTTGCCCCAGAAACAGAAAACAAAACTAGAGCGTGTAGTATCAGTTCCGTGTTTTCCTAAGCCAGCAGGAATGTGTGCTGTACACTATCCACACACACAAAGGAGAAATCTACGCAATGTATACATGCCTTCCACTGTTGGGGGCATATGAACAAAATACAATTATAGTGCCCCCCACCCACACATGTGCATGCTGCACTCAAATAAAAGAATGAACAAAATCAATTTTGTATTCTTGCTCCTCCAGGGTGAATACCAACTCATTTGCAATTCTCTTCTTTGGGATGAAGTCACAAAATTGGAAATGATGCTTCAACCGTAGAATTTTCATTAAATGCTTTGAAGCTAAGACTTGCTCTTGGTGGCAATTCTCATCCCCGCTGGAATCATATAATGAGCACTTACGATTCTTGATCTGATTGTAAACCCCATTATGATACCATAAGGGTAATGGAGTCTTAGCCTTTTAGCAGGCAAAAGTCAGAAGCACATTTGCTCTGGAAGATGATCTGAGTTTTCTCAAAGAGGAAAACCGGCTCCCAAGATTTTTATTCCGCTATGCAGTGAAAGCAAGGCAAGAATTCAGATGGCACTTCTTCAAAATCAAGGGTTTTATCAGAAAAATAATACAAGAACTGAACACCTACGACATCCATGTCAGATAGTCTCTGAGGGACCTTGCTACCCTGGCCTTCATCAGGACCAGGTAAGTGGGAACTGGGAAGCAGGACTGTGGCAGCATGTGACGATGAAATGCTGTTAGTTTGGAAATGCATGGCAGCTCCTTTAGAAGCCCGTGTTTCTGATCTCCCCTTTATTTTCCTCATACAATTTCCTAAGAAAAAGCTCACACTAAGAGAGACTTCCTTCAGGTCAGAGTACATTTTACAAACAACCAATGCTTAATTCACTGCACTGATGGAAGGGTGCTGCAATACACGCCACAGTAAAATCAGGAGTATTCCATTCATCTCTAGAAAGAAACTGGGCTACACATTTGTGCCAATGCATCTTCAGTTTGTTTAAATAGTTATAAAGTTAACTTGCATGGGTCATCCAACATTGCTGGGGGGCAATTTAGAGTGCTAGAGAAATACAAGCTCAGGGGAAGGAAACTAACCTGGGATGAAAAGCTTGCTGTGAATGACAGGGCAGACAATTTATATATAGACAGTGGAAAGTGTGTTGTTTATTCAGTGATTATACATAATGCCTTTTCTCTTAAAAATATGGGGGAAGGAGAAGGAGAGTAGGGAAGAGCAAGAATTAGGACAAAGACGATGGCTATGTAGCTTTCTTTCTTTTTATTTTTTTGAGACAGGGTCTCACTCTGTTTCGCAGGCTGAAGTTCAGTGGCCTGATCACAGCTCACTGCAGTCTTGACCTCCCAGGCTCAAGCGATCCTCCCACCTCCTCCTCCTCCTATGGGCATGTGCAACCATATCCAGCTAATTTTTTCTATTTTTTGTAGAGATGGGCCTCCCTATGTTGCCCAGATTGGTCTTGAACTCCTGGGCTCAAATGATCCTCCTGCCTCAGCCTCCCAAAGTGCTGGGATTATAGGTGCGAGCCACCATGCCCAGCCTGTGTGGTTTTCTTTATACAGCAAAATGAATGTCATAGACTACTGGCTAATGATTCCAGGGAGCAGATGGCTTTCTCAAATGGCAATCAAATATGTATAGAACTAAATCCAATCTACCACGTCACAGAAGTGAATTGAACTCAATGTCTACCTTACTTACCTCACCTATGGGATAAGCCCAGGGAGGACAAAAATGGTATTTTCTAAGTTCTCTGGACTTCCTCCTTGGAGCGCCCAGCTGGCTCTCCTCCTAGGCCTGCTCTCTGCATATATAATCACTTATCTTGGGTGCCACAATGACTATGGTGACATCTTGTCTATATAGAGCTTTACATAAGCAAAGACAACACATTAAACAATATTTATTTTATAGCCTAATATTCTTCAAAGTGGTTGGGAAAACTACTTTGGAGCACATAAACAGAATTCTTAATTATTGATCAATAAGCAATGATCTTCATCCAGTTTTAGTAGTTACAGAATGACAATGCTTAAAAAAAAACATTTCAAGTAGAACTAAGGCTAGATTACAAAAGCCAAAACAATTTGTTTAGTAAGAAGTTAGCATGGGTGGAATCTAGCAGAAATCGTGAAAGTCTAGCTTGGTGCTCTATAGAGATTTTTCTTAAAAGCCATTTTACCAGGACCTGTTTGAGGTCAGGAAGGTGCAGTACTGGTCTATTCACAGAGGACTAGACAGACTCTGGTGTGAGCAGGGAGACAAAGTCGGCTTCCTGGATGAATGACAGCAACTTCCAGTGCACGCCTGGCCCTGCTTAGCCTTGCTGGGGGGCTCTGACATCCCGTTAATAAGCTAACTATTTCCCAATCACCATTACGATGGGGAGGACAGAGCCAGGTATACATTCTGGAATATATGCCAACTGCTCTTCTAGAAATTCATCTCTTCTGGGTGTTCAGAATGCATAACGATGCCCTTAGGGTAATAAACACATGCGTGCATACACTACACAGGTGCAAAGGAGTTGTATCGGATAAAAATGGGGGTTCTAGGCAATTGAGTTTGAATCAGGCTCTGCCACTTACTGGTCCTGTAATATTGGACAAGCCACTTAACCTCTCTAACCCCAGCTTCGTTATCTGCAAAGTGAAGGTAATAACAGTGCCTCCTAAAGAGACTAAATGAGCTCATGTTACACACTGAGAACAGTGAGTGCCCCACACTTTGCATTATTCTGTTGGTGGACTTGCTAATGTTACTTCAAACTGAAAGCTTAATCTCCAAGATAGGAAACATCACTCCCATGGTTCCAATAATGCGGTCTGCTCCAGCCATCCTGTACTAATTTTTATTTTAGATCCACACTCCCTCTTTCCACGACAGCTGGAATTTCTTTCGGTTTTTAAAATCTATGCTAGAAAGTCAATGGCCTTTTGCAGAAACGATGTCTCCTCTCTTTAATGTTTTTAAGATCCTATCAGAGAAAAATATGAATAGATGTATTTATGAGTGAAAGAATAACTAAATTTAGGCTAGGGCTGTCCAGTAGAACTTTCTGCAATGATGTAAATGTCCTATATCTGTGCTGCCTAGCACTGTGGCCTCTAGGCACCTATGGGAGCTCTGAAATGTAGTGAGTGGGACTGAGAACAAAATGTACATTTCATTTAATTTTAATTAAATAGCTACATATGATCAGTAGTGTAGTCTTCACATTGGACAGTGCAGGTCTAGAATTCACAAGCTTCTCTCCGATAGTCTGTAGACTTGGAGTGGTTACAAGTATAGACTCTGGGGACACACAGAGACACAGTTCTGCCCCTGGTCAGCACTGAGACCTGGGCAAGTCTCTTCAATTCTTCAGACCTCTGTTTCCTCATATGTAAACTGGGGATGATAACTGCTACTATTTCATAGGGTTGTTGTGAGAATTAAAGGAGTTAATAATAAATGTGCTTAGGAAAGCAGCTGGCACATAGTGTACCTTTATATAGTGATTACTATTCTTCAAAGTTTTGCTCCTGAAATTAATTTTTTAAACTGTTTCTTGATATACACCCTTTCTCAATTCCCATCTTACTTTTCCTATGCCTGAAACTGATCAGGAGTTTCCCAACCTCTCTCCCACTTCTTCTCCCATATGCCTTAGTATTTTAGGTATCTCTTTGTACCCGTGTTTCTGGAATGCATCAAGACTAAATCTGACACTGACTATAATCTCCCTGATCACAGATTTCACATTTTCCAAGTTAGCAGCATTTCTTATACCTTATATTCCACATGTTCCAATAAATTGAAACAATGAAAAGGGTATGGAGTTTAAAGTTAGAAGACCTGGGACATACCACCTACTGTGCCTGACTTTCAGCTTTCACAACTATAAAATGGGAATAATTACACTCTTTCATGAGATGTCGTGATTTATCGTCAGGTGGGATAATACAGATGAAAGCACTTTGTAAACTGAAACATCATATGAGTGTTAATTAGCATTGTTATTTTTGCTCCCAATCAAATTCAAAGAGGATGAAAAAGGCAGGCCAAGGCAACCCAAGGTAATTCATCTGTAAGACGTGCTCCCAGCCCATCTGGTATTTCCATCTTACTGGCAGCGTTCTCTCTTTAATTCCTTAGCAACCATGACATGATTTGTTTCAGTCCTCAGTATAGCATCACTTGTTTTAGGAGAGCAGCTTAGCAATATTAACTGTCAAGGTTGGGGGATAGAGGTTACGTTCTCTTTTGTCACACGTGGTTAGAGACCTAAAGATACTTCATAGCTGATGTTCTAGAATAACACGGTGAAAAGCTACGAACAATGGACAGGTGGCCTCCTGGTAATTCTAGAAAGCATCAAGTGTTAGTGTAAAAAGGAGACTGAATAAAGGTAAAGTGGTAACTGAAATTAAAAGAGCTGTCAAAAACAAGCCAAGATAGCAAACCAAGAAGTAGGGCACACCTGCTTCAGTCAGAAACAAGTGCCACTGTGATCTCTAACCTCTTCAGGCTACATCTAAAACAGGGGTTCTCAAAGTATGTTCCCAGACCACCAACAGGCGCATCACCTGGGGGCTTGTTAGGACTGCAGACCACTGAATCAGATTAGAGCTGAACAAGCTCCCTAGGTGATGTGCATGCATGTTAAAGTTTGAGAGGCACTGATCACCAAAGGTTTTCCCATGGCCTTTCCTTGGCCTCCACTTAGTAGCATAGAAGCGGGGCGGGAAATAAACAGATCCTGCTCCAGGGTCAGTGCACACGACTCCCTTAGCTGGAGCCATGCTGAACTCTATTAGGTGCTAAGGGATTGGGAGAAAGGGGACGCCAAAAGGACATAGTCCCTGCCCTCAACCCTCAAGGAGCAAAGGGTGAAACAGGGAATAAATTCGAATCAAAGGCAAAATGGAGGCTGAATAAAGACATGAGTGCCTCAAGATCAAGGGCTGTGTCTTAATCATCTTTGAATTCTCAACATTTAGCAGGGATTTACAGAGGAAGTGATCTTTCCTTTTGACTCCATCCCCTTGATAAACTCCAAGACTCCTGCCACCTTGCTTGCTAGGTTAGATATAAAACACCTGCCTGCTTTGTCTTACCTTTATGAACCTCTTGGATTCTAGTTTCTACTTTCCCATTTGTACTTCTAGTATTTAAAAACCACTACTATTAATATCTTACATTATTATTTACTGTATGCATGAACCATACTTAAAACCTTACATATATTAACTCATTTTATCTGCACAGAGTGCACAGATTGATATTACTTCTTTATTATGTCCATTATACACATGAGAAAATGGAAGCTCAAAGAGGTTAAACAACCTGCCCGAAGTCCCCTAGGTAGTAAACAGTGGAGGCAGGAATAAAGTCAGGTAGTGTGATGCCAGTATCTACTGCCCAGGTTTTGGACTCCTGGATCTGAATTGCCACACTACACAGGTCTGTCCGAGGTCTACCAGAACCCTGGGACCACCGCTGTGGCTTCTTCAGACTGTCCCCTCTCGCAGAATCCCTGTTCCTTTCAGCAATGCAAGGTCCCTCTCTAGGTCCACACTAGGTGACACTGGCCCCTATTGCTCCCTTCCCACCTTCACAAAAATCAGCAATAAAGACTATCCTACAGCGAGGCTGAGAACACTCCTATCTGTCTTATGGGCTGGTCTCCAAAGATTACTTTCTTTAGGTATGTTTTCCTAAACCAATCTCTCTGACAGGTGATTGCTCTGAAGTTACTGTTTGAAGTAAGTTTGGGAAAGAGGGGGAGGTGACCTCTATAAGATTCATGTGAGTCAAACTTCTTTGACTCCCAAGCCAGCAAGACACTGTCTTTCTTAAAAGCACCTGTTAGGCATCCCCCAAAGCTGTATTAAAGGAGGGCAACCTCACACTTGCCATATATGGCATCTGCTTTTCAACAATGAGCAGCTCTGGACTTCCTGTGGGTCGGTAACGCTGAGGAGCTAGTGCAGCACAATGATAGGAAAATGCTGAGCATATAACAATAAACCAAGGAATAAACAGCGTCCAGGTTTTCCTTTAAACCAACATATGTGGCTTGGTGGGGGAGCAGTGTTTTATTTATATTGCTATGCAACGTAGGAGAAAAATAAAGGTGATTTCAATAAAAGGCACAGGAATATGTCATGCTATCTGATCTCAGTGTCTGAATTTAGACATGACAGATGTTGGGAGGGGTTTCACGTTAGACATCAAGCACGATAAGAGAAATTAATGTAGGGGGGTTAATGGCTTTATTTTGTTTTTAAAAATTCAGTGGTGAGTACAGTCAGCGGCCCAGGGCCAGGGAGTACTGTGCTGGCTCTGGCAGGGTCTGCTTGTATGTTTATGAAGCCAGGAGCACAGCCGAGGGAAACTTAAAGCCAGCTGCCAGAGGAGGCTGCAAATTGATTTGTTAAACCGCAGATCAGCAAACAGACCCTGCCCGCCTCTATGCTTACCTCTGGTGAGGTTCTGACTGGAAGGAAGTGCTGTCACCCAGGGAATTCTGTAACTCAAAGGCGCAGGCATGTGAGCTTCTAAGGGTACGTGTAAATGTTATACTTCAGTCACAGCTAAAACCTGGCCTTCCAGGAAAAGTATCCTCCACCCCTTTCCCAGACTTCCCACAAAGCCAGGAAAAAACAACTTCAGAAAGTAGAGTGGGGCTTTTCTAGAATCAGGTTCCCTCAGTTACAGTGAAGGCAGGTATCTAGATACTCTACCCCACACAGTGACTTTCCCCGAAGTCATCAGGTGCCTGTTTCAGTTGCCTCTCGGCTCTGGTTGCTGCCTCTACCCCCATCCCCATGAAACTGGGGGGAGAGGAAGTTCCCCATTTCCCACCGCATGCCTTCTATATGCTGGGCATTATTCTAGCACTGGGAATACAACTATGAACGAAACAGAAAAAACAAAAAAATCTATTTATAAAATAGATTTCAAAGCAACAAAGATACAGTGGTAAAAGGATCAATGCAACAATAAGAGCTAACGATCCTAACACCCAGATACATAAGACCCATAAAGAGATTTAGACTCAATGAGACAGAAAATTAATAAGGATATCCAGGACTTGAATTCAGATCCAGAACAAGTAAACTTAATAAATATGTATAGCGCTCT
>CM052659.1:105999349-106115107 GCA_028533165.1 Leontopithecus rosalia
AACAAAATTTCTGCTCTCAGAGTGTTTTAAGTTCTAGTGGGGAAAATCCACAAGTACAAATTGACAAGATAATGTGTAGTTATCCTCAAATGAAGACAAATTGCAAGTCACTTAACAAACTTAGGTGCTATTCCCCAACATGAAAGGGATCAGGGAAAGAGAACTAACATTTATTGAATGCTACCTATGTGCCAGGCACTTGATAACAAAAATAATAATTAACAATTTCGAGCATTTGCTATGTCCTAGGCTCACAGGAAGCTGAAGTCACATACTTTACATTGTCCCTCTTAATCCTTTCAATATTTCGGTTACTCCAATCGTACAGATGAGAAAACAATCCTAGAAGTAAGAATAACTTGTTCAAGTACACCCTGTTTGTGCAGGCACACCCTGCTTGGGATCTCTGCACTCTAGCCTGATGGCTTTGACAGTCAGATGGTGGCACACACTCCCCCTTGCTCTGCTTCTCTGCTGGTGGAGGGGGTGCTCACCCTTGTCCAGCTCCTTTCTACCAGTCCTTCAAGCTTCAGCTTAAATAGCTCCTTCTTAAGGAGAACCTTCTGGCTCCTCATCATGACTGTGATTGGTTCTCTAAAGTCCTTACTTAGATCACATATATAAAAGGTCCGATCTCACTTCACTGGCTAACACGTGGAGGCACTCAAACACTGCATTGCTCCTACTTCCTCTCCTTACTGTGTTTATGGTTAACAGTGTGAAACTCGTCACTTGATTCCATATTGTCTTATTTTTGTGTTGTTAGATATCCACTGGTCTTGTTTCCTCAGCGAGATGAGCAGCTTAGGGGACTGTATTTATATTGACAAATTATTATTTGTTTAATGATTGTTTAGTGGGTCTCAAATTTGAGCATGGTTCAGAATTACCATGGCTTGTTAAATGGCTTGTTAAATTAAAAATTCTTTCTCCCAGAGTTTCTGATTCAGCAAGTCTGGGATCAGCTGAGAATGATTTTTTTGTTTTTTTGTTTTTTGTTTTTTGAGATGGAGTTTCACTCTTGTTGCCCAGGCTAGAGTGCAATGTGGCACCATCTCAGCTCACTGCAACCTCCCCCTCCCAGGTTCAAGAGATTCTCCTGCCTCAGCCTCCCAAGTAGCTGGGATTACAGGCACCCACCACCATGCCCTGCTAATCTTTATATTTTAGTAGATATGAGGTTCACCATGTTGGCCAAGGCTGGTCTTGAACTCCCGACCTCAGGTGATATGCCTGCCTTTGCCTCCAACAGTGCTGGGAATACAGGCATGAGCCACTGCGCCCTGACTGAGAATGTGTATTTTTGACAAATTCCCAGGATATGCTGATGCTGCTGGCCCAGGAACCACTTTTGAGAACCACTGGTTAATTGAATGTACCACAGTGCTTAAGAGCAGGTAGACTGAGTTTGAATACCATCCCTTCCACTCACTAGCTGCATGATCTTAGGTGACTTAACCTATTTGAGCCTCTGTTTCCTCATCTGTAAAAATGGAGATAATAATAGTATGTGTAGGCTGGGCACGGTGGCTCATGCCTGTAATCCCAGCATTTTGGAAGGCTGAGGTGGGCAGATCACAAGGTTACGAGTTGAAGACCAGCCTGACCAACATGGTGAAACCCCGTCTCTATTCCAAAAACAAAACAAAACAAAACAAAACAAAAACCCACAGCAGACAAAAGAAAACAACAACAACAACAACAAAATAATAGTATGTGTGTATCAGGACTCTTGTGAGGATTAAGTGTCATAATGAATATAATATGCTTAGCACTCTCCCTTACATGTTGGAAACATTCAGTGAATGCTTCCAACTATCACTGGAAAGGCTGGTACAATATCAGGCACTAAATAAGCACTGAACCCAGACTAAGAATTCCTCCTCAGGTTTAAAACTTCTTTTGAATTCATAAGCAATGAGAGTGAAGGGTGTCACTGTATCATGACCTCTATCATTAACAGCTTCTGAAATTAAACCAGAATCCTAAAAAATACAACATAAATGGTCTTCAGAAATATCCCTCCCTATAGCACGCCTGATGTAAATCCCAGGTGAACAAAGGCCATGTGTCTCTTTAAAGTTCAGGGGAGGTCTGGGAGGTACCTCCTTCACACCTTCCACAGCTGAAGGATGCTGAAGAGCTTGGAGTTGCTGGAGTCACCCAGGCATCTAGGCTAATGGATTGGCAGACAAAAGTGGAGCCCATCATTCAATAATTAATTAGTTGCAATAATGGGAAGACAACTTCCCCCAGAGCAGATAGAACAGCCATCTCCTCCAGTGCAGTGGTTTCAAAGCACCTGGTCCCTGGCTGCTCTCAAATCTCTTCATCCAAACCAAGACCTACATTTTCCCTCAGGGTCTAGCTGAGCAGTTACACTGGCTGACATTTCCTTAAGAAAGCCCAAGAGGAAATGTGCAGAAAAGACAATTTTCAGTTTTCTAGGTCTGGGACAGGGTATCCAGGGATGTAGGTTTAGTCTAGCTCTATCCTTGTCTCAATAATAAAGGAGACAAGGGTCAAGATCCTCTCTCTCTGTGAACCATGAATCCTAGGAATGCTGTCAGTTGAATTCAACCCTGAAAAGTTGAATGAGATCATCTCTGGGAGAATTAGTATTTAGCAGAGGCTGCGCTGGGGATTGTGGAGAGATGCTGCTGCCCTTTAGAAGCCCCTCCATTCCCTACCCACTTCCCAGAAGAGCACCCACCACCTCCTCTCACCCAGCGGTACCCTTCCCAGATGCCCAGAAAAAGGACGACCCCCCCACCACAATTTTCAATCCGATCTCCAATTTCCTAAACAAATCCATCGCAGCCAGGTGGTGTGTGCACACACTCGAACGGAGCACCACCCCAGGCAGCCCCAGGGCAGGGGTTTGTCTCCCAACATCATGGCCAGGCCCTGGTTCCAGCCGGTAGGCAGAGAAGGGGGTGTGTGCACGGGAGGCTGGAGGGGAACAGGGACCGCCAGGGCCCGAAGCCCTCCGGAGGTGAGGAGAGGCTGGTTCCCCGCACCTGGGGTCACCAGCTGGGAGATAAAAACCAAGGCAGGTGGGGGTTTCTTCCAGGGAGGAGCCACACGGTGTCTCTTCCCTTCTTAACGATTTCTCATTGATCAACCTTCTGTCTTCCCGTCCCCCTCCATCCCTCCCCTCCCTCTTTGTTTGCCTTCTCCTCGCCTCCGGGTATGAGCACCCTGCCCTCCCCAGGAGCGCGACTCAGACGCCGCAGTCCGGGGACCCCGGCCCGGCGCCCGCCTCCCGTCCCCCTGCCCTGCCCGGCCCTCCCGCCTCCTGGTCTCACCCAGAAGAGCAGGTTGAAGCCGAGCAGCAGGTACTTGATGCACCGCAGGCCCCCGCGGAAGCGCCCCATGCTGCGGCCGGGCGGCGGGCTCCCCAGTCCCCAGGCCCGCGCTGCGAGCGCCGGGAGCGGCAGGCGCCGGCGGGGAGGGGGCGGAGCGGGGAGGACCGCGGGCGGGGCTCCGGGGGCGGGGCCTCCGGGGGCGGGGCGGGCGCGGCGCGGCGGGGAGGGGCGCGAGGACCCCAAACCGCGAGGCTGGCGACCGGTGGGGGCGCCGCGGGGTGGAGATCCCGCGGCCCGGTGGAGCACGTCCTCTCTTTCTTCAGACCCAGGGACCACCTTCCTTCCCTCCCGTGGGCGCACCGCTGCCGGTGGCTATCCGAGCACCTGCGGGGCGGGAGCGCCCACTGGGCACGGGGGACCCATTTAATCAGCGCTCTGCGCGGAGAGTGGTGTGAGGCCCGGGCGATGCTTGAGGGACAAGCATGCGGCCTCGTGGCTATGCAAACCTAGAAAGGTGACCTCGGGTAGAAGAGCCAAGTGGGGCCCGAGGTTGATCCGAAGCTGGCAGGACCCGTCGCGGGGAACCCGCCTCAGAGTCCAGGGCTGCGACTCCGCGGCGCCGAGCAAGCGCACAAGCCGCTTCTAGGGGACCCTCCCTCCGGCCCCTCCCCACTCCTCGGGGGACTGTTACCTTAATAGGCGAGAACTGGGAGAGGGCGCTGGGTGGGTGGGGGGGGGTACCCTGCGTCCTGAGGGCTGCTCCCCACCCGGCCGGCCAGTGGAGGGAGTCAGACTCCCACGTCTTGCAGGGTTCCACTGATCTGAGGGCTTGGAAGAATCCTAAATTTTCGGGATCTTACTTCTGATGTGGAGATGGGAGAAAGGGGGCGGTTTTTGTTTTGCTTTGTTTTTATTAAGTTAGGCTGTTGGCAGGAAAATCAGACTCCCACTCCCATTGACTAAGTGTCTACAATATGTGGTGCCAGACAGTATGGGGGAGATGAGAAAGTGTAAAATTCGGAGAGCTTATGCATAAATTCAGCAAAACTTTGAGTGCCTATGATAGGCTAGACATAGTAGCAAGCCCCACGGACTCAACAATGAGGAGATCAGCCAGGCCCGGAACCACAGTCGCTGGCGGTGGAGACAGATCTGTAAGCAAACAAGGTGAGGAGAGGTGGGCTGGGTGCTGGACAGCTGTGCCTGGCCTGACTGCCTTAACCAGAGAAGGCATTGCTAAGGAGACGGGCCTGGTCTGGTCTAGAAGAGGTAGCCAAGGCGGGAAAGAAGATCAGTCCAGGAAGACGACATGTCCAAAGGCACAGGGCTGGAGAGAGCAAGGCCTCGGAGGGAGCTCTGAGAACTGCAGTTAGCCGGAGTGAAGCCTGGGGGCGTGGGGCAGAGTGAGCCAGGAAGGCAGGAGGGCCAAATCACAGCTTTCAGTCGGCTAACCATCTGCTTCTGGTGAGGCCTCAGGAAGCTTTCAGATGTCGTGGAAGGCCACAGGGAGCCAGCGTGTACGAAGCAACAGTGGGAGCAAGAGAAGGTGGGGAGTGCCACACTCTTCTAAACAACCGACGTGCAAAACTGTCCTTGGCCCCTAGTGTCGTCATGTGCAACACGGAGATAACAGTACTCCCCTCACAGAGTTGTGAAGATTAATGAGTTAGTAATTGTGAAGTGCCTAAAACTGCCTGGCAGAGTAAGTACTGCATGAGGGTTAGTATATTGTATCACACTCTATCAATCAACCATTCAGTTTCTACCATGTTGCCATCTTTGCCTACCTCTGTGTCTTTGGACACTTGTTTGAATATCTACTGACTTTTATTTATAAAAGTGAGTAGAAGACAGAAAAATGAAAGTGCTGACTCTAGTAATAAACATGTCTCCAACGATGAAATAAAGAAAGAAAAAAAGATGGAAGTCATTAGGTGTGCAGAAAGAAGTGAATCATTAGCTTCAATCAAACACTTATAGTTCTAGATCTGTCACCTCTGTTTTAGTAGAAATGAAAAGAACTAAGTTAAAGAGTAGTGTCTGGTACATAGAAGGCATACAATAAATCAACTGAATGAACAACAATGATATTATACTTTAAACATATTGTTGAATTTTACATCTCTGGACAAAATATGTCTAGGGATCATACAGAGGGAAGAGAATTCCTATCGTAACATATACATCTATTGTTTGTTTTTTCGTACTGCAATTTTAGCACACGTGTTAGAGATAGATGGTGGCTGCCTGTCCAACATAACAGTTTCAGATCTTTAGTATAGACTTGCCCAGTCGCCCTCTCACAAAGTTATATGTCTTAGGAGAAGCTGACCCTTGACAATCCTATTTCCCTTGTAGTTAGTTCAGGCAACAAATTGACAAGCATTCAGACCAATGGGATTGGAGTAGTGTCTACTGAGGCGCCAGATGGTCTTCCTCCCGAAGCTGTTGGATCTGGATGGTATACATAGAGTTGCTATATCCATCTTCGTACCAGCCTGAGAACAGATCCAACATTGAGAACAGCAAAACAGGAAGTTGAAAAGACCAGTCATTGGTGACATTGCCCCAGAACTGACTTAGTCATTTCTGAAGCCAATTGAGTTTTAGGTTGTTGTGTATATGTATGTGCAGGTGTGTGTACGCGTGTGTGTTAGTCCATTCTTCTGCTGCTATAAATAAATACCTGAGACTGGGTAATTTCTAAAGAAAAGAGATTTAATTGGTTTGCAGTTATGCAGGCTGTACAGGAAGCATGGTGCTGGCATCTGCTTCTGGTAAGGCCTCAGGAAACTTTTAGTTGTGGTGGAAAGCCACAGGGAGCCAGGGTGTACATAGCGAGAGTGGGAGAAAAACTCACTCGTTAGAGGGAGGATGGCATCCAGCTATTCATGAGGAATCCACTCCCACGATCCAATACCTCCCACTAGGTCCCACCTCCAACATCAAGAATTGGCATGATCAATATGTATGTATGTGTTGTGCTGAAAGTTACCCTGACCCATACATTTTCAAGAGTATATTACTGCAAGAAAGTAGGGGGACTACGTGAAATGACATAATAAGGAAGTTAGCCTTCAAACTGTCACTGGCATTGCTCCCTTTTCTTTTTTTCCTGTCTTGAACTCAGACATGATACTCGAAGCTCTAGAACATTTTGTGACTATGAAGAAAGGGCAAGACAATTGCAGACCTTCCACCCAGGACCTTGTGGAACTGCTGAACCAACACCTGCAGCCACCTAAGTCCAGATTCCTTATTCTACAGCAGAGGTAACCCTCTTTCTATTTGACTTTGTGTTCTGTTACATATAACTGAAGATATTCCTAACTGGTAGAGGGAAGATAATGCATTGATTTTTGGATCTGCCAAGTTTTAGATATGGTGGGAAATCCAGATGAAGTGGAAATATGATTGGGATTCTGGAAAAGCGTTTGGATGGTAAGTTTAGGGTAAAGATTCTTCAGCAAATGGTGATAAATAGAAGTCAGTGGTCTTTAAACTTTTACTCACACATGCCCTAAAATAGTTACAAAAATATTGTCTTTTGCGTTTTTCCCCCCAACATTTTATTATGAATATTTTCAAACATACAGGAAAGTTGAAATAATTGGGCAGGGAGTACCATATACTCACCATCTACATTCTACAATAAACATTTTTCTTTGGTTGCATTACTTATCTATACGTCCATCCATTTCTCAATCAATCTTAATTTTTATTTATTTCCAAAGAGACTTAAGGCAATATGTTTCACCCCTAAACTCTTGAGCATGCATAACATTACCAAGAGTTCAAATATCTATTTACTATTTTTCTAAAATTTACATCAATAAAACGTACACATTTTAAGTATAGTATTTGATAATTTTTGACAAATGCTTTTGCCTTTCTAACCCCAAATCCTATTAAGTTTTAGAATATTGCTCTCACCCCAGGAAGCTTTCAGGCTATCATACAACCCTTCCCAGTCAATCTTTGCCCACATCCCTCCTACAGGCAAACACTGTTCTGATTTTCTTTCACTATAGCCTAAATTTGCCTGTTTTAAACCTTCATATAAATGGCATTGTATAATATTACCCTCACACATTTTTAAGTTACATATAAAATTATTCATCATAAGTTTGAATATTTTCAGAGATGTCATTTCTGGTGTGCCCTAAATATTGACTTTTAAAATCAAATGGCCACATTACTCATTTTAATACATCCAATAGAACTGAATGCCAGTATGATCTGCTACCTATTATCATCCATTTAAAAAATACATGAACAAGGCCGGGCATGGTGGCTTATGCCTGTAATATCAGCACTTAGGGAGGCTAAGGCAGGAGGATCAGTTGAGTCCAGGAGTTTGAGACCAGCCTGAGCAACATAGTGAGACTCAATCTCTACAAAACAAATGAACAAAATTAGTCAGGCGTGGCGGTGCTCCCTGCAGTCCCAGCTACTCTGGAGGCCGAAGTGGGAGGATCACTTGAGCCTGGGAGGTCTAGGCTGCCGTAAACTGAGATCGCACCATTGCATTCCAGCCTAGGTGGCAGAGCGAGACCATGTCTCAAAAAAATAATAAAATAAAATAAAAATAAAAACAAACAAAAAATAAAATACATGCGCAAGCTCCTCTTTAACAGGGTGAAATTTTTAATCTTTCCTTTTTCTCCTTGAACTTGTATTTCCATTTTATAAAATGTCGTCCTAAAGTAATACATGTTTATGCTTGAAAGGTTTTTCTTGAATGTCCTTTTATACTTGTCTGAACAAAAGTTACTATGTTTATTAAAAGAAATTAACCTTGTTCCCTGAGACCATAAGGCTGTAAGTGTTAATTAATTTCTTCTAGATCCAAGGGTGCCCAATCTTTCAGCTTCCTGGGCCACATTAGAAGAAGAAGAATTGTCTTGGGCCACACATAAAATACACTAACACTAGTGATAGCTGATGAGATAAAAAAATACAAAAAACTGATACTATTTTAAGAAAGTTTATGCATTTGTATTGGGCAGCATTCAAAACTGTCATGGGCTGCATGCAGCCCATGGGCCATAGGTTGGACAAGCTTGTTCTAGATTAAGTTACTGTTAAAATTACTTTTAGTATACAAGTGTATAAATGTGTTCATAGTCCTGGGGGAAGGTGCGTGGGGAGAGGGAGGTTGAAAGAGAAGAAAAGCAAGAGCAGTGTCTCTGAAGAAATAGAAAGGGACTGAGAACCAGACAGTGGTGAGGACTTGCATTTGGAAACAAGGAAAATAAGCAAGCATGGAGCTGTAGAACCATTTTGAATCATACATCTTATAACCCTAGTATCTGACCTCTCTGTGATCCGATTTTGCTGCCTGTGGACTTTTCTACCCATTGATTTTAGTGTCTTGCTCTTTGTGTATTGTGTGACTTTTTAAAGCTATAGACTGTTTACTTTCCTTTGAAATTTGTGGGAATTCTTTGAATCCTTAGTGGAGGTTTTATTCCTCCAGAGAGGAATCATCTCAAATCATCTCAAGGCACTACCACAGGGTTAATTTAGACAACAAACCCATTTGAAGGCTGTCTTGTGGTTAGAAGGTCTCAGGGGAGATTTTCCTCACTCCGACACTGAGATCAAAACATATCCATTTCTTCTTCCTCTTTTGCAGGATGGGTTTATTTCTTATCTGCTTTTCCATTCAGGGTATATCCCCTGGGAGGAGGTACCAGGTTTGGGTGAGGTCTTCTAACACACTGTCCATATTAGTGGCATTTCAGGCTTTTATTCACAAACCCCAAGCTGTTGCAGTTGTCGAAACAGAAATCCAGGGCAAAAGGTGGCTTTGGTGCGTGCTTACTTCAAGTTCTTGCTTTCACTTCATTTTGACCTTTGTAGATTCTCTTCCTTTTGCGCTAGCTCAGCAATGTGGTTTTATTTTTAAATGCTTACATATTTTATCCGGTATATTAGTTTCAGTCGAGAAGGTAGTTCAGGATATCAAATCTGCCGTACTGCTAGAAAAGGAAGCCTGGTGTGCCTGCTGTCATAACTTTGGTTTTGATAAGCAAACATGAGCAGTTTTTGACTGGTAGGTTTACAGCATATGAACCCTGTTGCTATGCAGCTGTTGTTGGAAAATAGTCTGTGGGCTCAGATTTTCTAAACCAACCGTCTATTGGATGCCCAGAGAAGGAAGGAAAGCAAGGGCCCTGGCTTGCTCATTACAAACCATCTCCATGGTCACAGGTTGCTGGGTGCTCCTTTTACAATGTTTTCCCAGCAGCATTCAGGCAGCAGTAGCTTCCTTTGATCATTTTCCAGTTTCTGTTGTTTGCTAGTGAGGGAAAGCTTATACCTGCTTGTGGAGACATGAGTGAAGAAAGAGAAAGGACTTTGAAACAGGAGAAGAGAGAAAACTCAAAAGGTAACTGATGGTTTCCATAGGACCCTATGGGAACAACTAGCCCATTTTTGTTTTCATTTGTACAGGCAGTTGGGGGGAAGGAGAGGAACATAACTCATCCAGGTCTCAGGTCTAAGTCTGAATATTCATTGTGCTTCACAGATTATCCCCATTTGAATCATCCAAATTAGGAAACAGTTTTAAAAATGACTGAATAATAGTCTGGCCAAATTTTAATGTGGCTTTTCTTGTGGTCTTGAAGTTTGAACAGAGGTCCCAAAGGCTGAGAGCAAAATTGTAGGTACTTAAGCACCTTTATATTCTAAGGCAAGGTACAAGATTGTCTATATTAATCAGCCGTTATATATTTACATAAGAGATGTATTACAAGGAGTTGGCGCACGTGATTACAGAGGCTGACAGTCCCAAGGTCTGCAGTCAGCAAGCTGCTGACCCAGGAAAGCCAATAGTGTGGCTCTAGTCTGAAAGCTGTCAGGCTCCAGACCCAAGAAGAGCTGATGTTTCAGTTCAAGTCCAAAAGCAGGCAAAGATCTGTGTCCCAGCTCAAGCACTCAGGGAGGAGTTCCTTCTTACTTGCAAAAGGATCAAGGTTTTTGTCCTATTTAGGCCTTCAACTGAGCAGATGAGAGCTACCCTTTAAGAATGACAGTCTGGTTTACTTAGTCTACCAATTTAAATATAAATATCATCCCAAACACCATCACAGGCATACCAGAAATAAAGTTTGATCAAATATCTGGGGACCCCATGACATAGTCAAGTTGACATATAAAATTAACCATCCCAGGGCACAGAAGAAATGTAAAGCAGGTAGGCTAAACTGAAAACATATAATGAGATGGTAAATTTATAGCCAAACATATCAGTAACTTCGGTTGAAACTAATCAAGAAAAGGAGAGATTGCACAAATAACCAATGTCAGGAATAAAAAAAAAGATTAATGACTCCAGATCTGCAGACATTTAGATAATATAAATGACTCTATACCAATAAATTTGACTAGATAAAATGGACCCATTCCTTTAAAAAGTAATGTCAACATGGAATCAATGAAAATTAGAAAGTTTGAGTAGTCTTATAACCATTAAAAAATTATATATGATCTTTTCACAAAAACAAAAAGTCCAGCCCAGATTGTCCTTCATTGGTGAGTTCTGCATGAAATAATTCCGATCTTATGCAAACTTTCCAGAGAACAGAAAAAGAGGGAGCGCGTTAAAAATACTAAGATTATGAGACTTTGTAGCATGTTCTTAAAACCTAAATCTGAAAAAGATAGGATGGTAATGAAAAGGAAAATTATAGGTCAGTTTCACTTATCAACATAGATGCAAAAATCTTCACCAAAATACTAGCCAAAGAAGTAGAAATATCTCACTTATTTGTGGGATCTAAAAATCAAAGCAATTGAACTCATGGGCCTAGAAACTAGAAGGATAGTTACCAGACGGTGGGAAAGGGAGTGGGGAGTTGGAGGGGAGGGTGGGGATGGTTACTGAGTACAAAAAAATATAGAAAGAATGAAGAAGACCTACTATTTGATAGTATAATAGGGTGACTATAGTCAATAATAACTTAATCATACATTTTAAAATAACTTCAAGAGTGTAACTGGATCATTTCTAACTCAAAGAATAAACGCTTGAGGTGATGGACACCCCATGATGTGCTCCATGATGTGCTCATTGCTTGCCCATGTCAAAACATCTCATGTACCTCATAAATATATACACCAACTCGTACTCCCCTAAATTTCAAAAGAATATGTAGTAATATATAAAAAGCCTAATACATTATGACTGTATAGAGCAGGAATGCAATGTTTATTTACATTTCAATCAATAAGCATAATCTACCACATTAATAAAGGTGAAAAATTCTATGGCCGGCTCAGCAGGTACAGAAAAATCTTTTGATAATTAAACATTGATTTGTTGTAAAAATTCTAAGTAACTAGAATAGATGGGAATTCATTTCTATAAGATAAATTTTGGTGGCAAGACAGATTCCCGCTATCACTGCTTCTACTCATCACTGTACCAGAGAGCTCAATAAGAAAATTAAATGTATAAGGTGTAGAAAGAAATAAAGGTGTCTTTATGATTATCAGATTATCTAATAGTGTGTTTATTTTGATTTTCTACATAAAATGGTGTTACTAGAATTAATAAGGGCACTTATTAAATTTTCTGACGATAAAAATAAATGTGAGAATAACTTTTCATTATAGCAGTAATGAATAAAAAACTAAATTTTAGAAGAAGATAGCTTAAAAAAGCATAACAAGTATCTATTCTCTAGAAAAAGCATAGAAGAACTTTACAGGGAAAATTTAAAGTCTTTTTTAGGTAATGTCAAGGAAGCTGTTAATAAATGGAGAGATGTGCTATGTTCAAATTAGTAAAATCGATATTTTAAGCATGTCAGTTCTCTCCAATTTGATGGATAGTTTCAAAGGATTTACAATGATGAAAATCTTCACAAATATATTGTTTGTAGATTTTTCATGGCGGCATGCGACAAGGTGATTCTGAAAAAGTTTTATGGAAATTCAAAGATCAAGAATAGCCAAAACATCATGGAAGAAGAACAAGGTGGGTGGACTTGCTCTATTAGATATCAAGATTTATATGCAACTACTGTATTTATGACCGTGTAGTATTGGCACTGGGAGAGACAAGAAAACCAAAAGGAAAAAGAGCCCAGCAGCTGACTTTTGTGTATGTGGTCACTTCGTTTATGATGAAAGTACCACTGCTATGCACTGTGGGAAAACGTCCTTAAAAAATGACACTAGGTCAACTGGGTATCCCTCTGTAAAAACAACCCCAACCTCACACCACACATAAAAATTCACTCCATTTGGAGTATCTTCTTAAATGGAAGGTAAAACTATGAATATAAAGCTTATAGAGAATACTGTTTGTTGCTTTATTGGCCCAATTCTTCTTTCCTCCCTGTGCCCATTCTCTTTCTGAGGTGGCTTTGCAGTTCTTTTCATAAAAGGAGCAGATTATGTTTTTCCTCTCTGGATTCTCTGTTAGGCTTCAGTGCTTCATGGAAGTGACAATGTGCCATTCTGAGCCTTGGCCTCAAGGACTTTGGACATCTCTGCTTGCCGTCTTCCACTTATGCTGTCACCATGAGATGGATGTGCCTGATACAGTCCTCTGACCCTGCGAAGGAGATGAGAAATACATGGGGTGAAGTTGCCCTAGCCAAACCCAGCCTGGAGCAAACCCAGTCAAGCTAAGGTGAGCCTATCCTAGACCAGCTGATCCAGGCATCTGAGTGAGAACAAAATAACATTTGTTTTCTGTCACTGAGCTTGGGTACATTTGTTAGGCAGCAATAAACTAACATCAAAAAGTAATATAGGAAAATACCTACATGACTTCCAGATAGACAAATGTGTCTTAACCTAGTCACAAAAGTAGCTGCTCACCATAAATAAGAGTTTTATGTTAAAATCAAGAATCTTAGTTTACCAGGAGATACTATTAAGAGTAAAGAGACTTGCCATAAAATGGAAGGTGATATTTGCAACCATTCAACAACAAAATAATCAGTATCAATAATATTTTAAACATTCCTACACAGAATTAAGCAAAGATAGATTATTTTACATTTTATATAAAAGTCCATCCACATTTTATATGCACTTAGCTGCATATAACATTAGTAAAAAGACTTGAAAGAATATTTTGCAAAAGGGTAAATCCAAATGGAGATAAACATATGATAATGTTCTCAAGCCCAGAAATCAGGAAAATGTAGATTAAAATCGGCAACAAAGTGGTAGTTTAGAGCCCAAGATTAAAACAATGTCAGTGACAAGATGTCAGTTACAGAGATAGTCAGGAACCTTTAAGAAACAAGATGCCTGATGTTACATTTAAAAATATGTGCTGAGCTGTGCTACTCTGTAACTACCTTCCCTGTTGTGAATCTGACCCACAATGCCTATGGGAGTAGTGCTTTCTCTGGAGGATTCAAAGGAAAGGACAGTTGCCTTCTTCCTTGTGTTGCTGTAGGGCAGGGAGATTATACTGCAGGAGGTGAGGGTCAGAATAGAGTTTATAAACTTAACTGCAGTCTGAAAATGCGGGTTACCTCCATCTTGTCTTAGGGTGTAGCAGCCACATGTTTTGAGTGGGGTTGATCCCACCCACCTTCAGGGATAATCCCTGATTGGCCTAAGCCATTTATCATAATCCCATTTCCCCACCCATGGATGGCTATGTAACTTAACTTGATTCAATCAGACTGAAGTTCTGGACTCTTGCTGAATATTAAACACATGTATGACCTGCAAGTGTGGCAGCCATTTTGCTACTATGAGGAATCCAGTTTAGAAGACAAATTGTATACAAGGGAAGGGGCGGAGCCAAGAGAATTATGGAATGAAATCTAGTTTGATTAGATCATGCCTGAACTTTTTCTAATTACTGCACCTTTCAGTTATATGAACCAATGAATTTCCTTTATTGTTCAAGCCAGTTTGAGTTGGCTTTCTGCTAGTTACAATCTGTAGAAAGTAGAACAACGGGTGATGAGGAAAGATGTACTGTAATTTCCGCAGGATCTGGTGATGAGGAGAAGCACAAGTTACGCCACCAAATATGGAATAGAGGCTTAATAGGTTTAAAAATAATATTAAGGGGGAAGTTTGACTGAGGAACTCTGGCAAATGACACTTGACTGACACATATGTTATCTAGTAGCTTAGTGAAGTTTAGGGATGATTCCTTTAGAGAACCAACTAGAAGGCCTTTTAAAACTCCTTTGAAGAGAATATAAGCTCTTGAAAGGATCACAAAGAGCAATCATTTTATCGTACAGCTGGGAAAACTGAGGCCTAAAGAGGTTATGTTTTGGTTGGTAGTTCAGATGGGGCTAGGTCCTGGGCGTCAGATTTCTCATGAGGGTTCTATTAAGTCATGAAAGCTCATCATCTTAGATGTGTGCAATGAAAACTTTCATTTTCACCTTCTCACACTGAATCTCACTGTATTTCTTCTTCCTCACCCAGCTTCTAAAGATCTTTTATGAATTTAGCAGCAAATAGGTCACTGTTGCTCAAATTTACCGTCACTTACTGATATGAGAAGTCCTGGGGCGCCTCGTGTGCAGGACGGTTATGTAAGCCCTGAGTGAGATTCAACGGTCACAGAGGCTTTGACTCTGCTTATTGCCTCCTTAGCTCCCGGCGGTTTGAAGCTTCCCTTGGATTTGGCTTTTTGTCCTGGGTTCTTGCTCCTACTCTTCTTGGGGTTCAGTTCTCTCTCCTGGATTTTGAGCACAGTGGCACCAACTCCCTAATTCCTGGTGCATGTGGAGTCTGCTCTGGCTGTGGTCATGGATTCTGCCATAACCCCTCCAGGTCCTACCTGAGAGTTTTATAGTCCCTGACTTTTCTCTTTTTATCTCCCTCATGGCTTTGTCAAGCCCTGTGATTCTGTCTGATGCCTCCCACCTTTCTTGTCTTTACACCACTCTTTCAATCCCCACCTCATTATCTTTTGCCTGGACTATTGCAATAGTTACTAGAGGCCCTAACCCAAAAAGAGCTGAAGAAATGTGTATCTTTCCTGTGGGGATAATGTAAATAATAGAATTTACTGAGCACTTAATGTGCAGAGCTCTGTTCTAATCTCATTGTATTATTAACTCATGGAATCCTCCAAACAACCTTATGAGTTATTACCGTTTTTTAACTGCAAAACTGAGGCACAGAGGAGTTAAGAAACTTGCCCAAGATGAACAACGACAGTGGTTGGTTTTGAATCCCGCAGGTCTGGCTAGAATAATATTTGACCAGATATCTGGGCTCTCCATGGCCCAGTCAAGTTGACATATAAAATGACCTATCACAGGGAGCAGAAGAAATATGCAACAGGTAAGACAGATCGAAAATACACAGTGAGATGCTAAATTTATGCCCAAACATATCAGTAACTTCTGTTGAAACTAATCAAGAAAAAGAGAGAATGTACAAATAACCCATGTCAGGAATAAAAAAGGATGTATCACTCCAGATCTGCAGACATTCTCCCGAATGCTCCAAGAGCCTCCACACTAGTCATTTACCAAACATTAAATACCTGTTATGTGCCAGGCACAGAGGATATTGAGTAAATACCTGCTCCTGGGAGCTTATGGGCTAACAGAAGTGATAGTCGTAAACAAAGTGTTAGATCAGTAACAAGTGCTTTTATAGAAGAATGTATACCATGATGTGGCAATACAGAAGAGGGACCTAGGGAGCTGCGTGAGGCTTCAGGAAGTCATCCCATTTTAGCTAATGTGTGAGGATGAGTTGGAGTTTGATAGACAGGGAATGTGTTTAATGGGATGCTGGAAGGGAAACTAGCCCAAGGGATGGTCTGTCCTATCCAGGGAATGCCAAGGAGCTGGGTGTGGCAAGAGCATGGAGTATGCATTTGGAGGGGCAGGTGGCTCCAGGGCAGGTGGGAAATGCGGGGAGTAGTGGAGAAAATGACATTTGGGACCAAATTTAAAGGATCTTGTCTCTATAGCCACTAAGAGGTAAACACTTTATTTTGTGAAGAACAGGAGAATGATATGATCAGATTTATGTGCTTTGTTTTATTTTGTTTTTTTGAGATAGGGTATCTCTCTGTCACCCAGGCTGGAGTGCTGTGGCATGATCATGGCTCACTGCAGTCTCTGCCTCCCAGGCTCAAGCAGTTCTCTCACTTCAGCCTCCAGAGTATCTGGGTCTACAGGCATGCACCACCACACCAGGCTAAAGTTTTTGCCTTTTTTTTTTGGGGGTAGAGACAGGGTTTCACCCTGGTCTCCAAATCTTGGGCTCAAGTGATCCACCCATCTTGGCGTCCCAAAATGCTGGGATTACAGGTGTGTGCCACCACGTCTGGCCTCTCAGATTTATGTTTCACAAGATAGTACTGGACAGAGTGGAGGGCACATTCATCTAACGAATTTTCATTGCGCAAGACCCTATCAAGATAACTAGATATGATCTCAGATCTTGAGAAGCCCATACATGTTCTGAAAAAGATGGTGTCCATCAAAAGCTCGTATTTCAAGGAGCTGAACATTGAGTCCCATGTGAGAAGTCCTGAATGCTCCAAGTGTGGTGACAGTTCAGACAGAAAAGATTTCTTCAGGCCGCAGAGGGGTTGGGGAAGTGGGACTGGCGTTAGACGGCTGGGTCTTGAATGATTATTGTGATTTGAAAGGTACAGCTAGGTGATAGAAATGACCAGTGTGAGTATGTGGAAAGGTGATGTCTGCTTTGGCCAGAGTGCCAGTGTGTAAAACCAGGTCTTGATTGAGCAGCTGAAATACAATTCTCAAAACTCAGTATCCCTAGGTGATATCCTAGATGATTTCGGGTGGTACATGATAGACACTTAAAGTTAGTTAGGTGTTTATATTAATATGTATTGAAAATACTTAAAAAGTGATAATGTTGCTTATGACTATACAAGAAAATGGGGCAATTTAATCAATAACCAGGAAGTAATAATATAGAAAGTGCACAGATATGACAAAAATTGTTGAGGAAATATGCAAATAACTGAACATTCAGGAGAACTGGTCTAAGGAGTTTAGGAAAATTTAGGAGGGTGGGCCCTGTAAGTGTTAAAGAGTGGTGCCTCGCTAGAAAGATCAAGCTGAGAGCTGGTGTAAAATGGATTACATTTTAAGAAGTAGAGGGCTGAGCTGGAGAGACCAGTAAGGAAACTGTGGTAATGCATCAGTAGACAGAGTTTCCTTTATAAGAAATCAGTGCTACTTTTCCCTCGTACGTCCCTATACTTGCTCAAGGTCTCACCATAAATGTATCAGCTTGCTTCACGTGGAAGTGACACTTGCTGTCAGAAGTGCCCACAATCTCCTGCTGCTTTGCTGAAAAATAGACATTTCTTGACTTTGGCAGTTGTGTTTTGAAGATTTGACACATCACACTTTCATCTCTGGGCTCCTTTCCTTGGAATCAGTGCCACTCTAAAGTTTTCATCTAAATGCAATGGGAGAAGTCTTCCAGGAAAAAAAGGTAAAAATAAGACTTTCAAAGACTAACAGGCCAGTGCCTCAAAACTGCAAAGAAACCTGAGCTCTATCCTTATGAAACTAAGCAGTGCAGAGGAAGCAAAGGCTCCTCGTCCCATACCAATGTCCAACTCTTGTGCAATGTTTATCTTCAGTCCTTTTGCAACGTCTGCTTTCTTTGAAGAATTGTGGATTTCTTAAGATACTGCAACCCACATTTGAAGTGTTCTTCCTGTGAGAAGTTATGTATTAAATTAGCACATTTTGAGCAAATCTTGCCTATTCAGGAAGGAAACTACCATAGCTATTTCAGCGGATGGATCTCTTGGAGCAGGAGAAGTGGCTCTGGTCCCTCTTGGATGCTTTCTGCTGAAAGCCTTGGATGCTTTCTGCTGGCAGATCCTATGGACTTGTTTTCCTGACATTTTAACATCCAGAATCTTGTCTATAGATAACACTTATCCCTTCCTTCATTTTCCCAAGGAAGGGAACACTTAGGGACCAGCCTTCATCCTTAGATGAATAGATTTAGACATACTTATTGGTGGAATAAACACATTCCTTCTCAGTCCTCTGCCACCTCTTACTACGTTTGGGGACTCATGTATTGAGTGATGCCTTATCTCTCTGAAGGCTACAGAGGAGTCAGAGAGTGAGGCCTGGGGAAGGGTTGTATGGCACGTGACCTTATTTGAGGCGCCATCCAGCAGCTTGTCTACTTCCGATCTCCCAAGCCTCCATATGCCTTGCCGCTTGACAAGATGGTGCCTGAAAGAATTGCTTCCTAGGCGAAGCCGCAGGTAAATCCAGTTTGTCCTTGATGATCCTCCCGCCTTTCCTCTGGACTCTGGAGTAGATATCTTATGGATTTTGTTTGTGTTTCCTCCTCGCTTCTCTGCAATTTTCCTGTGGGGAGCACCCTCCCGCTCAGAAGCTGTCTTATCAAGAAGCTGTCAGTCTAGGTGTGTTGTCTCCTGGGAAGGAGTGAGTGTGTGGCCCAGGTGGGGCCCATCAGAGTCTGTCTCTGTGGAAGTTGAATTCTGAGAAGAGTGACACAGGCTCAAGAACGGCTGGAGCCCGTCTGTCCTGAGGTGGTGTGGCTCCGTCCCCGCCACCTGGATCCGTGGCACCTTTTTCTTCCCGTCCATCTCAGGGCCCAGTTGTTCAGCCTTTCCACTGATGCTACATCTTCTTGCACTAAATTAGTTTTTTTTTTTTTTTCCTGAAGTAAACCAGACTCTGTTACTATTGCTTATCATCAAAGAGACTTGAGAAATCCATCTTTTACTCCCTTTCTTAGGCATCTTCTAGGCTTCTCCCCAACTGAAAGCTCTTTAGTGGTGTCTTAGTCCATTTGGGCTGCTATAAAAATATACCATACAGTCGGTGCTTTATAAAAAAGCAGACATTTATTTCTCATGGTTCTGGAGGCTGGAAAGTCCAAGATCAAGGTGCTGGCAGATTTACCACGTAGGGAAGGTCTGCCTCCTGGTTCGTTTATAGTGGTCTTTTTGCTGTGTCCTCATGTGGAGGAAGGAGCAGAGGAGCCCCTGGGGCCTCTTTTAATAAGGGCACTAATCCCATCACAACCCAGAACTATCATGATTTAATCAATCCCCCAAAGCTCCGCCAAATACCATCACATTGAGATTAGGTTTCAACATGTGAATTTCGAGGAGACACATTCAGATGACAGCAAATGGCTTCACATTTCTATTAGAATAAGATCCAAGTCTCAACCCCAGTCTGCAAGGCCCAGCCCTGTCAGGCAGCCTGTACCGTGGGGACCTCCTTGCCTACTCTCCCACCCTGACATCTCCTTCACTTTCTATTCCACCCCACTCACCTTCTCTCATTTCTTTGGGTGCTCCCTGTTCTCTCTCCACAGGGATTTCCCAGCCACTCCCTTCTACCTGCAGTGCTCTTGAATCTGTCTTCCCATGCCCACCCCATATCCTTGGCAGGGTTGATTAGGTTAGGGGCTTTCTTAAAGCATCATGGCACTCACCTCAATTTGTGGTGGGATATCTACATGTGGATTATTTGATTATTGCTTATCTCCCTCAGTAGAGTATAAGCTTCTGAGGACAGGAACTATGTTTTTGTCCATGATTATATTCTGGTGTTTGACACAGATGTACATAAGAAAAGCCCAAAACATCTTTTAAGTTTTTGAATGACAGGTTCAGAGGTGTGTGTGCAGGTTGTTACATGGATATATTGTGTGATAGTGAGGTTTGGGCTTCAGTTGAACTTGTCACCCGAATAGTGAGCATAGTACCCAACAGGTAGTTTTTAGACCCTTGCACCCCACCTCCCTCCCTTGTGTTTGAAGTCCGCAGTGTCTGTTGTTCTCATCTTTATGCCCTGTGCACCCAACCAAACATTTCTGTGGAATGAATATGTTTTAAAAAGTGCAGGCTGACCTTGTCAGACCACCTGTGAGATGAGCTTGTGTTCCCAGACTCTGTTACTGTTGCTTATCATCAAAGAGACTTGAGAAATCCATCCTCTACTCCCTTTCTTAGGCATCTTCTAGGCTTCTCCCCAACTGAAAGCTCTTTAGTGGTGTCTTAGTCCATTTGGGCTGCTATAAAAATATACCATACAGTCGCATCTCACAGTGAGATTTCTGAGCTTCCTCTGTTCCCTTTAGGGCTCTGGTCTGCACTGGGATTTGATGGCTGGAATAGTTTAATAGAACCCATAAGCGTGGTTTTTGCCAATGTGCTTTCCTGTAGTTCTCCTTTCTCTGGCCTTCTACTGTGCTCCTGTTTAATGTCCACCTCTTACCACTTGATTAGATTCTCCTACTGAGGCCTGTTTAGTGACAGGATGGTTACATCCGTGAAAGCAGGAACTAGGGGAATGAAGGCTATTTTCCTGGTTCTGCCCCTTTATAGCTGGGTGAACATTGGCTAATTCATTTAATTTCCCTGAAACTTAATTTCTTCATTTTTAAAATGGGGATGATACCTGTTTTGCTAAATAGAGCTGTCCCTTGATGTCCATGTGGACATGGATCCCCAATCCACGGATGCCCAAGTCCCTCATGTAAAATGGTGTGGTATGTGCATATAACTTACACACATCCTCACGTGTACTTCCAATAATCTTTAGATTACTTAGAATACCTAATATAATGTAAATGTCATGTAAATAATTGTTGTGCTGTATTGTTTAGGAAATGATGACAAGAAAAAATGCTCGGTATAGGCGCATTCATTTTTTAAAAGAAAATATTTTAGATTTGCGGTTGGTTGAACCTGTGAATGCAAAGAATTAAAGCATGTCAAGGCGCTTCAGAAAGTTGCTAAGTTAATATATAATGTAAAAAGTATTTATCATGACTTTATACCTGCTGTGGTCTGAATGTTTGTGTTCCTCCCCCCCAAAATTCATATGTTAAAATCTAAACCCCCAAGTTGCTAGTATTAGGAGATGGGGCCTTTGGGAGGTTTTTAGATGATGGGGTGGAGCCCTCATGAATAGATGAGTGCCCACAGAAGAGAGGGCTGAGAGAAAACTCCTTCCCCTTCCACCACGCGAGGACACAGAAGGCACCATCTATGAACCAGAAGGCAGGCCTTCACCAGACATCGAATCTGCCAGCTCCTTGATCTCGGACTTTCCAGCCTCCAGAACTTTGAGAAATAAATTTCTGTTGTTGAAAAGCTACGGAGTTTATAGTATTTGTTGTGAGCTGAAGTATACCAAGACGATACCTTTCTGATAGTCATTGTGATTTGGTTTCTGGTAGGCACTCTCCATGTGCTGTAGTGCTTTAGCGTAGCTGCCCTTATTTCGGGTAGAGAGTGAAATAAGATGTGCTACTAGGTACCCCGAGTACCTACCAGGAGCGAGGCCTGGAGCTAAGGGCTTCGCATGTGCTGCTTCCATGGATCCTTGCGATATTATGAAACTGACCTTCGTTTTTCTCATTTGACTGAGGAGAAAATGAGGCTAGAAGAGGTTAAGCGACGTATTCAAGGTCACACAGCTTACCAATTGGGGAGGTGGGGTTCAAGTACAAGCTACTGACTCCACGAGCAGTGCTGTTCTCCCGGGTCCACACGGCTGCCCTTACCCTGCACTTCCTTTCCAGGGAAGAGCAAAGGTTATACTTTACTAAGCCCTCTGGGCACTAACCAGGAGGAGACACTACTCCCCCTCACTTAATGTTGACATATCATCATTTCACAAATGAGGAAACAGAAGTGTAGAGAGAACCTGCACTGTTGCCCCTGGTTAGGATCCAGAAAGCTGCAACAGGCCCCAACTGCTACTATTGCAATAAAAAGGAAAACTGGCTCAACTGTGAAAATCCCACGTTTAAAGACAATGGAGAGCTGTCGAAGCAAGGAGCAGGACAACTGAATGAGAGAAGGAAGCAGCTTCCCTGGGCCTGCAGATCCTGCCTCACTTTCTTCCCTGGGGGCATTTGCCTATTCTGAGCTTGGGTGAGGGCTTGACCTAAGTCAGCAGAGACTCTGCGGAGGGAGAGAGAAAACAGAGGTTGTGGCAGTCTCTCGGGGCTGGCATGACAGATTAGAGACCAGAGGAGCCCTAAATGTAAGGCAGGTTTTCCCCAAGACACATTGCTAAGCTCTGGGATGCTGATAGAGGCTCAATAACCTGGGATCCAATGCTCACTAAATCTGGGACTGAGTGCCTGCACCACAGGCCAGTTTTATTTTGAGTTTCTTTCCTGGGGCCTGTCAAGCCCTAGAGATCACCATTTGCCCACCCTTTCCCTTGGACATTTACATTCCTCACCAATTGTCTGGATTTTCGATGGCAGGTAGATTTTTCTCAGACATTGGCGCCCCCTGCTGTCAGACAGCAGCTTTGCAAGTATTTGGAGCCTGGCTCACAAACCATAATAAAGCTGATGGGGACAGAAAATAAAGGGTCGCTCAACGTCCACAGGGTGCTGCTGGGCCTGGAGGGCTGCCCAGGAGAGCACAGGTCATCTGGAACACCTCAGACTCTGCCCTAGCCCCACGGTACTTCTGGCTGCATCCCAGTGTAGGTGGCAGGGTCTGGTATCTTGGGAATCTTTTACTATGATCCCAAGAATCAGGGATTTAACCCCAATGGACGATGACTTCCAAAGTCTGAGATGGGCTAGTCTCACCGGTCTCTATCCCTGACCTGTCCTGGGTGTTAACTGTCCAGGCTGGTAGATACCCGTGGCTCCAAGTCTCCGTCTGTAAAATGAAGTCAACTGTGCCCACTGCACAGGGCTGTTTATGTGTTAAATGAGAGTGTCTGGAGTGCTTAGCTGTGCCTGACATGCAGCTAGAGCTGGGTGAGTAGTAAGAATAGCAGTGGCAATTCTTGTCGCTAGAGCCGTCCCCATCCTCCTCAAGCTCCTCAAAGTGGGCTGCACTGGTCGCCTCTCAGTAGTGGTGAGAGCTGGCCTGACTCTGAATGTTCTGGGCCGTTCTGACATTCTCAGCCTTCCTTACAGCAGGACAACAGGGGCAGGAGCCTGGTGCCCAGGGCTGAGGAAGAAGAAGACCTGGGCTGCAGAGAAGAGGCACCAGACAGTTCCCTGGACTTCAGCCTCCCGTCTGTGACTGGCCAGCATTGGTGGTTCTCAAACCTCGGGCCTGTGGAAGCTGAGTCGTCTTCCTAAGTAAGTTGCTAAAACTGTCTCTGGAGAACTGTGTTTGTGAAGGCTTCATCTCAGTCCCACATTCAAGGAGGAGACTCTGACTGCCCTAGATGGAGGAGCTGACGGAGCTAACAGAGAGCAGTGGTCAGATGACACAAATTCGTTGACTGGGAGAACGGCTCTTCTGGCTGTTTTGTGTGGGCAGCACATGCTGGGTGCTAGGGAATCCATGGGTGTGGGGTGAGATGCTGTCTGGGGACTTCCCGGTGCCAGTCTTCTGGGATGAGCCAGCCTGGCTCTGAGCCTCCGTCCTCCAGCTTCGCGGGAGCTGAGCCCTTTGCGGTCTGGGGCTTGAGCTCTGGATTGCACTGGTTTCCTGTTCTGCAGTTTCCCTAGCTCTCAGGTCGCCCTCACCAGCACCCTTAGCAGCAATATCACTGAGGTTTATTTCCTGGCAAGAAAGAAAACTTCCCATCACTCCACTTTGAATGCACACGCATTCCTCGGGTGCCCATCTGCACTCTGCAGGTCTTGGCACCTGCTCCCTCACGGGTCCTGCCATGATCCTGTCCCATAGTGGGCCTTGCCTCAGCTCTGGCTGGAGAGGACCCAGCTGGCTGCCAAGCCCCTGGAATGCCCTCCCAGGGTCCCAGACTCTGCCACCTACACAGAGATGCAGCCAGCAGCAGTGTAGGGCTATGGCGGAGTCTGAGGTGTTTCAGGTGACCTCTGCGTTCCTGGGCAGTCCGCCAGGCCCAGCAGCACTCTGCAGACATTGAGTGACCCTTTATTTTCCATCCCCATCAGCATTATGACTCGGTTTGTGACTTTTTTACCTGCTCGCATGTGCTGTCTTAGGTTTGGGCCTTGTGACTTTGTTTTGTCCTAGGGTTGCCAGATAAAATACAAGATGTCCAGTTAAATTCGAATTTCGGATAGCTAAGGAATCATTTTAAAAATTTTAAGTATGTCCCAAATATTGCATGGGTTATGCTCATCCTAAAAAATGATTCCTCATTTATCTGAAGTTCAAATTTAACTAAATTTTCTATATTTTTATTCGCTAAATTTGTATTCACAATGAACTGGGTGTCCTGTATTTTTATTCAGTAAACCTGGCAACCCTATTCTGGTCTCTCCCATCAGAGGGGGCCTCCCTGAACTTAAGAACTTTCTGAACTTTCCTGGGGAGGCTTCCAGCCTGACTGCAGGGACTTAACCTCACTCTTCAGGGGAATCATAATGGATGATGCCTTCCTCAGACTGGGAGCTCCTTGAAGGTAGGCCTTGGGTCTGCCTTTCACTGCCACACCTCAGATGCTCGAACTAGAGCCAAGGGGCTCAGCACCTTGTGAACATCATGGGTCCCATCAGGGCTAAGACCACAGGGACCTTGGTGCTATTTGCCTGCTCAAGGGACCTGCAATGGCACAGGGCTGGTGGGTGGCTGTGAGCCTTGAGAGGAGATTCCTTGGGATCACATGTCCCGTGACAGCTGCTGGGCTGGGGAATGAGCTCTGAGCAAGGTGGGCTTCCTGTGGGCACCTCACGTCATTTTGCTGGGCACAGAGGGACATTTTACCCTTTCTGCCGCATACGGTGTGGGATCACAGGCAGGCCTGAACCTGTTCTCTCTGCCTGATGGCCTATCAACTTCTTGCTTCATCTCAGAACAAAGGGCTAACTCCTTACACAGATGAGGGGAAATGATCTGCCCAGAGCAATCCAATTAAGGGAAGAACTGGGACCAGGATAAGTTCTTTTGGCCCTCGGTCCAGCGCTCAGCACAGGGCTGTCTTTTCAGGGTCAGCAAAGACCTGAGGCAGGACGTTTACTGGAGCCCTGAGCCCTGAGACCTGAGCCCTGGCAGCAGCAACTGGTTATTGCTTCTGTTCTCAGCAGCAATGACAGAGAGTGTCAAAACCGAGCATTCACTGGAGGCAGAGTCTGAACCCTTCAAATAAGATGTGATGAATCATCTGGTTAAGGGAAGTCCCTGCAGGGAATACACTGATGGCCCAGCCAGTTTTAGGGAGATAGACAGGGAGAGCTTCTGGTGTTTATGTTTTGAAATTTCCCGTTTCTTTTCTCCATAAAGGAAAAATAAACTTTGTTCTTGGGTTGTGAAGCCGAGGAGGCCTCTGGAAGCTGTGCTTAGTTAGTGACAACGCCAAGGTCTGAACATTGCTGTCCATTGCCCCTGAGCTCACAGGAGCCATCGCCTTCCCTGCCCCATCCCTAGCGCTCTACTCATTTCTAGGAACCCGTGCAATGTGCACGGGTCACATCGGATGTTGCTGTTTTAGAGGCATAGAGGTTACCGGGTCCCACCTGCAAGGGCAGCTCTTTCTCGAAAGGGCAGCCTTGAGAGCTGAGCTCTGCTTTCGCCTGAGCTCTCCTTAGTGCATTACCTCTCCCCACCCACATCATTATCATCCTTTTTCCTACATATCAACCCCCAGAGTGTCCCTTAGAATCCTCTGTTGGGACTTGCCCATGGTCTTTGATCGGGGGGGGGTACTTCTGCGGTTGGGATTTTTAAACTGGAGCCCCTTTCCCTTGGGCGTTCCCCCCACACCTCTTGTCCACCTGGCAGCTCTTAGGAGTGATTTATGGGGTAGTCTGTCATTACATGGCTAGAGGGGAGAAGGTGAGGAGGCTGAATGAAATGAAGAGGGCCCTGGGTCTGGGATGGGTGGGCTTGTCTTTTGGAGGGGCCCAGAGGTCCTTTTAATACCTGGGATTTCATGCACAGATTCCTCTGTGCTCAACAAAGTACGTTTTAAAATGTTTTAATTAAAAGGGAAGTTTTAGAAAGGACTGCCTCCCCAGCCTTGATGCTTTGACACAAGAATAGTTCATTCTTAAACAAGGCATGCACACAAAATTCACCAGAACACTGATTACATTGCAATAAGGAATTTGTTTATTTGACAACTTAAAGACAAGTTGCATATTAGGAGAAAATATTTTGGATGCATGCAAGTTGCAGAGGTTCAGTTCATATTATATATAAGAACTCCCATCATTCAGCAAAAAGAAATAAAAAAACTCAATAAGGAAATGGATAAATGACATAAACAAGGGTTTCACAGAAAAGGGAATATATGCGGTGAATAAATACATAAGGAGATATTCAACCCGTTAGTTATCAAGGAAAAATAAAGACAATAGTGAATTAGCATATATCTATTCCGTTGGTGAATATTACAAACTGTTAACATAGGGAATTGGAAACAATGTAGACAGTCACTTATGTATTCCATAAAAATGTATCGAACCCTGCTTTGCACTTGTAAGCCAAAAATAAAATTCTATGGCCCCCCTCAACCATCTGAATGGATTCCTTCTCTTGGCCAAGAGCATTCCAAATTTAGGCTGAAAAACTAGTTTTAGGCCATAGTGGAAAGTGGGAGCCAGACATACCTCATTATACCATCCTCTCTTTTGGAATTAGTGATAGAACAGACTCTTGAAGTCTGATACGATCTGTTCTCTCCCAAGCTTGCTACCTGGAGACTTCATCTGCATGATAAAACCTTGATCTCCACAACCCCTTATTATAACCCAGGTGTTCCTTTGTATTTTTAATAACTCAACCAATTGCCAATCAGAAGATCTCTGAGTATGCCTGTGACTTGGAGGCCCCCCACATCCAGTTGTTCCACCTTTCGGGACTGAACCAATACACATCTTACAGGTATTGATTAAGGTACCATGTCTCCCTAAAACGTATAAAAACCAAGCTGTACCCGGACCACCTTGGGCGTATGTTCTCAGAATCTCCTGAGGGCTGTGTCACAGGCCACTGGTCACTCATATTTGGCTTAGAATAAATCTCTTCAAAGATTTTATAGAGTTTGACTCTTTTTGTTGATACACTGGATTCTCCTTCAGGTGCTCAGGATATAGCAATGAACGAAGAAGATAAAAGTACGAGTTGCATGATAGCTTACATTCTATAGGCAGGAGATAGCAAACAGACAGTAAATGTAATAACTAAATAAGTTATACCTTATGTTAGAAGGGGAGTATGTAGGAGAAAAAGAACAACTGAGAGTGATGGTGGGGTAATTTCCAAATTAAATGGCGCATTCAGGATGTACCTTACTTAGAATGTGGCATTTGAGAAAGACTTGAAGGGCATGAGGAAGTGACTGTGCAGATGCCTAGGGGAAGAATGTTCCAGACAGAAGGGACAGCCATGTGAGAGCCCTAAGGTGACAGAATTTCTTACACCTTGTTGAAGGGAATGTAACTTAGTACAACCTCTTTGAAAAAACAACTGGCATTATCTTGTAAATTTGAATATCTTGTAAACAGCAGTTCTACTCTTAAGAACATAGTCAAAGGACACCCTTAACATGTGTACTAGGGGAAATGTGCAAGAATATTCATAGCAGTGGTGTTCAAAAAATCAAGCAACTCAAAGGTCCAGACATAAGAGTTTTAAACCATATTGTTTAGGTGTATGTTTCAATTATCTGTTGCTGCATAACAAGTAATCCCAAAGTTTAGTGGCTGGAAACAACATCAATCATCACTTATGTTTTATGATTTCTGTGGGAAACCAGAAATTTGGACAGGGCATAAAAGAGATGGCTTGTCGTCATTATAACACCTGGGGACTCATCTGGGAAGACTTGAAGGCTGGGGGTGACTCAATGGCTACAGTCTACAATTATCTGAGAAATAAGGAGTCACATGTTTTGTGGTTGTTGCTGCCTATCTCATCTCAGCTGTTGGCAAGAAAACCTACATGTAGACTCTCCATATGGTCTCTCTACATGGAATATTTTGGATTTTCTCACAGCATAGTGGCTGCGTTCCAAGAGCACGTGTCCCTGAAGAACAAGACAGAAGCACATGAAATTTTTTATAATTTATTCTTGAAAATTACAGTGTCATTTTTTTTCTTGTTTTATTGGCAGAGGCAGACACAAGGCCCATCTATGTTCAAGGGGAGGGGACATAGACACCAGCACTCAATGGGAAGAATATCAAGGTGTGTCAGTCTGTTCTTGCATTGCTATAAAGAAATACCCAAGACTGGCTAACTTATAAAGAAAAGAGGTTTAATTGGCTCATGGTTCCACAGACTGTACAGGAAGCATGGCAACATCTGGTTCTGGGGAGGCCTCAGGGAGGTTTTACTCATTGTGGAAAGCAAAGCAGGAGCGGGAGTCTTACATGGCAAGAGCAGAACCAAAGGATTGGGGGAGTGCTACACACTTTTAAACAATCAGATTTCCTGAGAACTCTACCACGAGACAGAGTCAAGGGGATGATACTAAACCATGCATGAAAGATCCACCCCAATGATCCAGTTACCTCCCACCAGGTCCCACCTCCAGCATTGTGGATTACAATTTGATATGAGATTTGGGCAGGGACACACATACAAACCATATCATTCTGCCCTGGCTTCTCCCAAATCTCACGTCCTTCTCACATTGCAAAATACAATCATGCCTTCCCAACAGCCCCCAAAAGTCTTAACTCCTTCCAGCATTACTCAAAAGCCCAAATTTCAAAGTCTTCAAGACAGGTGCCTTCTTCCTATGAGCCTGTAAAATCAAAAACAAGTTAGTTGTTTCAAGATAAAATGGGGGTATAGGCATTGGGTAAATACTTCCATTCCAAAAGGTAGAAATCAGCTAAAAGAAAGGGGCTACAGGCCCTGTGTAGATCTGAAACCCAGTAGGGCAGTTATTAAATTTTAAAGCTTCAAAATAATCTCCTTGGACCTCACATCTCATATTCAGGGCAGACGGGTGTAAGAGGTGGTTTCCCAAATCTTCGGGCAGCTTTGCCTCTGTGGCTTTCCAGGACCTCTGGCTGCTCTCATGGGCTGGTGTTGAGTACCTTTAGCTTTTCCAGGTAATAGGTGCAACATGTTGCTGTGTCTACCATTCTGGGGTCTGGAGAAGCTTGGCCCTCTTCTCACAGCTCCACTAGGCAGTGCCCCACTGGGAACTCTGTGTGGGGGTTTTAACACCACATTTCTCCTCTGCACTGCCCTAATAGAGGTTCTCCATGAAGGCTCCACCCCTCCATTAGGCTTTTGTCTGGATATCCAGGCATTTCCATACATCCTCTGAAATCTAGGTGGAGGCTCCCAAGCCTCAACTCTTGAACTCTGCATAATCACAGGCTTTAATACCATGTGTGGAAACTGCCAAAGCTTATGGCTTGTACCCTTTAGAGCAGTGGCCTGAGCAGTACCTGGGCCCCTTTGAGCCACGGCTGGAGTTGGAGCAGCTGGGATTCAGGCAGCAGTGGTCCAAGGCTGCAATGGGAAGCAGGGCTCTGGGTCTAGCCTACAAAATTATTTTTCTTTCCCAGGCATCTGGGCCTGTGATGGGAGGGGTTGCCTTGAAGGTCTGTAAAATGCCTTTGAGGCATTTTTCCCATGTCTTACTATTGACATTTGCTGCCTCTTTACTTTTGCAAATTTCTGCAGCCAGTTTGAGTTTCTCTTCAATAAGTGGGTTTTCTTTTTTACCACATTGCCAGGCTGCAAGATTTCCAAACTTTTATGCTCTGCTTCCCTTTTAAATATAAGTTTTCATTTTATGTTATTTCTTTGCTCATGCATATGAGCATAGGTTGTTAGAAACAGCCAGGTCATACCTTGAACTCTTTGCTGCTTAGAAGTTTCTTCTGCCAGATGCCGTAAATCATCACTCTCAAGTTCAAAGTTCCACAGATCCCTAGGGCAATGCCTCCAAGCTCTTTGCTAAAGCATAGCAAAAGTGACCTTTATTCCAGTTCCCAATAAGTTCCTCATTTCTATCTGAGACCTCCTCAGCTTGTCCTTTACTGTCCAAATCACTATCAGCATTTTGGTCACAACAAATTAACAAAACTCTAGGAAGTTCCAAATTTTCCTTCATCTTCCTCTCTTCTTCTAAGCCCTCTGAACTGTTCCAACCTCTGCCCGTTACTCAGTTCCAAAGCTACTTTCACATTTTTGGGTATGTTTACAGCAATACCCCACTCCTTGGTACCAATTTTCTGTATTAGTTGCACTGTTATAAAGAACTACTTGAGACTGAGTAATTTATAAAGAAAAGAGGTTTAACTGGCTCATAGTTCCATAGACTGTATGGTAAGCATGGCAGCATCTGCTTCTGGGGAGGCCTGAGGTAGCTTTTACTCATGGTGGAAGGCAAAGCGGGTGTCTTACATGGTAGGAGCAGGACCAAGTTGGGGCGGGGAAGTGCTATATACTTTTAAACAACCAGATATCATGAGAACTCTATCACAAGGCAGCACCAAGGGGATGATGCTATACCATTCAGGAAGGATTCACCCCCACCAGAATCTACTCCCTGATGGGAGGTGACTGGATCAGGCCTAAGTCCCACATTGTGGATTACAATTTAATGTGAGATTTGGGTGGGGGCAGAGATCCAAACCATGTAATGATGTAATGTTGTAACCAAAAACATGCATGTAGGATAGAAGATATTGTTTGGATTGTTTTTGAAAAATACCACTTGCCACAGTCACCCCTCTTATATGCAAAATACTCTGGACCGCAAGACTCCTAAGGTTTAGCCTGTTACAGTATTATCTTGAAAATTAGGTATAATTTAAATCAGGTCCAGGTGTGAATGAAGATACTCAGGTATGGTTTTTAGGGATAAACTTTAATATGGTCCTCTTGATCTGAAGAACTGCGAATTAAAGAGGTAAGATTTCTTCTTCCCTCATAGCCAACATACAATGGTGGGTTAGGAAGAAATTACAGACACTTCAGTTCGTAAAGAGGCATATAGCAGTCACTGGTCCATAGCAATTCTGAAATCCATCTGGGCTCATATTGCCAGTTATAATTAGGTTTTGTTCTCTTAACACTTTGGAAGTTGTTCTGAGTGTCTCTTCACTTTCCCCTCGGGGTTCTTGGGCTCTTGAGCTCTTGGTATTACCTTTTGAGTTCTTCTTTTCATATATAAAACAGCTCCTGTTTATAGCTGAGTGACTTTCTAAGCCTGTTCTCTTCTTAGAGAGGGTTTGAAGTCCAGAGTCCTCTTCATTTTGTACTGCCCCCTTCAATCTAAATGGTAAAAAAATCATTTTAAACTTTGTGTGCTTTTTATGTCTCAATTTATATACACTTTATTAATCATGCCCTTCATATACTTATAAGGGAGAAAGTACTACAGAATGGCAAAGACTTCTAAATATCTACTCCTCTGTAAAAGCAACTAGAACACTTGTAAAAATTGCGATTCTCAATTATTTCCATAACTCTGAAAATTAAAAGCTTGTAAAAATTCGAGGAGTGTTTATTTTTTAAAAAATTGGCTGAATCTTGGCAAGAAAAAGCAAGCTTTGTGATATTTTTATGTGCTCAATTCTCATTCCCCTTGTCTCAGCTCTGTAGTAGCCTTGAAAATCAACAGCTTTGGAATCATGATACCTATGAAAATCAGCCATCTTGCCACCACTGGAGAGGGGCAGGATGGGTTTGGAGTGCCCCCTAAAAGCTCCATCTCCAGCAAATTGTCACTCTATGGGCTTCCTGGAAGAGTCTAATTCACAGGACTTATCTTTACCTGCCTGACACAGAGTTCACTCAGAAAAGCCCTACTCCTAGGATACTTTTCAAAAACAATCAGCTGCAACTGTTTCACATCAAGCTGTTTGAGTCAGTGATACCACATGGAGCAAGGGACTGGCCAAGAAACTTTTAAAAAATAGAAGGAATAAAATATTCATAGGGCTCTTTTTAAAAGTTTAACATATTCCTGTGGATCCAGGACAAGACCATATATGGGCAATATGCATATACCCAGGAAGGACTTGAGAAAGTCCACATCTCTCATCTCTGGCTGACACTGAGGCTCTGCATAGCAGGAAGTGAAGGCTTAGCAGAGTTGTAAACTGCTGGGAACTGAAGATGTGTCCCAACAAACATAGAACCCATGGCATAGAATGGGAGATAAATTGCTTCAAGGCATTTAAATAAACCTCTTTCCAATTATTAGCTAATCACCAAACTAGTTGAATACAGGCTGCATATAATAAAGATGATAGACTTTACAGAATTATTCCAGGAAACAAACAGCAGCACTTAGTTCACTAAGCAAACAGCAAAAATAACAAACTTGAAGAGGATGGCTGGGAGGGAAGGATAATCTGATTTTCAGAATTGCCACATTTTATTATTTAAAATGTCCAGTTTTAAATGAAAAATTAAAAGCTATGCAAAGCAACATGACAATATGGCCCTTACACATGAAAATGTAGTTAATAGAAACTCTTTCAGAGGAAGTCCATATGTTGAATTTGTCAGAGAATTTAAATCAACTATTATAAATATATCCAAATAACATAATTAAATAAAATTATATATAAAAATTAATTATGTCTAAAAATATTGCAACAATGTCTCACGAATAGATACTATCAAGGAATCGGAAATAAGAAAAAGAAACAAATAGTGCAGCAGGTGATCCCCAGGCAAGCAGGGCCTGGAGTGACCTCAGCAGTCCTACAGCAGAGGGACCACATTGTTAGAAGGAAAACTAAGAAACAGAAAGAAATAACTTCATCATCAACAAACAGGATGCCCGCTCAGAGACCCAATCTGAAAGTCAACAACTACTAAGATGACAGGTGGACAAATCCACAAAAATGGGAAGAAACCAGCACAAAAAGGATGAAAACACCCGAAACCAGAATGCCTCTCCTCCTGCAAGGGATCACAACTCCTCACCAGCAAGGGAACAAGGCTGGATGGAGAATGAGTGTGATGAATTGACAGAATCAAGCTTCAGAAAGTGGGTAATAAGAAACTTCTCTGAGTTAAAAGAACATGTTCTAACCCAATGCAAAGAAACTAAGAACATTGAGAAAAGATTTGATAAAATGCTAACAAGAATAAACATCTTAGAGAGGAATATAAGTGAATTGATGGAGCTGAAAAACACAACATGAGAACTTTGCGAAGCATACACAAGTTTCAACAGCCAAATTGACCAAGCAGAAGAAAGGATATCAGAGGTCGAAGATCAACTCAATGAAATAAAACAAGAAGGCAAGACTAGAGAAAAAAGGATAAAAAGGAATGAACAAAGTCTCCAAGAAATATGGGACTATGTGAAAAGACCTAATCTACATTTGATAGGTGTACCTGAATGGGATGGAGAGAATGAATCCAAGCTGGAAAATACTCTTCAGGATATTATCCAGGAAAACTTCCCCAACCTAGCAAGGCAGGCCAATATTCAAGTCCAGGAAATACAGAGGACACTGCAAAGATATTCCTCAAGAAAAGCAACCCCAAGGGACATAATTGTAGGATTCACCAGGGCTGAAATGGAGGAGAAAATGCTAAGGGCAGCTAGAGAGAAAGATCGGGTCACCCGCAAAGGGAAGCCCATCAGACTCACAGCAGGTCTCTCAACAGAAACCCTACAAGCCAGAAGAGAGTGGGGGCCAATATTCAACATCCTTAAAGAAAAGAACTTTCAACCCAGAATTTCATATCCAGCCAAACTAAGCTTCATAAGTGAAGGAAAAATAAAATCCTTTGAGAACAAGCAAGTACTCAGAGATTTCATCACCACCAGGCCTGCTTTATGAGAGCTTCTGAAAGAGGCAATAAACATAGATAGGAACAACCAGTACCAGCCACTCCAAAAACATACCAAATGGTAAAGAGCGTCAACACAATGAAGAAACTGCATCAACTAACAGGAAAGCAGCCAGTTAGCACCAAAATGGCAGGATCAAATTCACACATAACAATATTAACCCTAAATCTAAATGGGCTAAATGCCCCAATCAAAAGACACAGACTGGCAGATCGGATAATAAGCCAAAACCCATCGGTGTGCTGTATCCAGGAAACCCATCTCACATGCAAGAATACACAAAGGCTCAAAATAAAGGGATGGAGGGAGATTTACCAAGCAAATGGAGAGAGAGAGAAAAAAGGAGTTGCAATTCTCATCTCTGATAAAATAGACTTTAAACCAAAAGAGACAAAGAAGGACACTACATAATGGTAAAAGGATCAATGCAACAAGAAGAGCTAACAGTCCTAAATATTTACCCACCCAATACAGGAGCACCCAGATACAGAAGGCAAGTTCTTAATGACTTACAAAGAGACTTAGACTCCCACACAATAATAGTGGGAGACTTTAACACCCCATTGTCAATATTAGACAGATCAATGAGACAGAAAATTAACAAGGATATCCAGGACTTGAACTCAGAACTGGACCAAGCAAACCTAATAGACATTTACAGAACTCTCCAGCCCAAATCCACTGAACATACATTCTTCTCAGCACCACATCACACCTACTCTAAGATTGACCACATACTTGGAAGTAAATCACTCCTCAGCAAATGCAAAAGAATGGAAATCGTAACAAACAGTCTCTCAGACCGCAGTGTAATCAAGTTAGAGCTCAGAATTCAGAAAGTAACTCAGAACCACCCAGTTTCATGGAAACTGAACAACTGGCTCTCGAATGTGGACTGGATAAACAATGAAATTAAGGCAGAAATAAAAATGTTCTTCAAAACCAATGAGAACGAAGACACAGCATACCACAATCTCTGGGACACATTTAAAGCAGCCTCTAGAGGAAAATATGTAGCAATAAATGCTCACATGAGAAGCAAGGAGAGATCTCAAATTGACACCCTATCATCAAAATTGAAAGAGCTAGAAGAGCAAGATAAAAAAAACTCAAAGCCCAGTGGAAGACAAGAAAAAACTAACATCAAAGCAGAACTGAAGGAGATAGAGACACAAAAACCCTTCAACAAATCAATAAATCCAGGATCTGGTTTGTCAAAAAGATCAACAAAATAGACAGACCACTAGCCAGATTAATAAAAAAGAAAAGAGAGAATAATCAAATAGATGCAATAAAAAACAATAAAGGAGATATCACCACAGTTGCCACAGAAATTCAAACCATCATCAGAGATTATTACAAGCAACTCTATGCACGTAAACTAGTAAACCTGGAAGAAATGGATAAATTCCTGAACACTTGCATCCTTCCAAGCCTAAACCAGGAAGAAGTCAAAACTCTGAATAGATCAATAACAATATCTGAAGTTGAGTAGCAATTAAGAGCCTACCACCCAAAAAAAGTCCAGGTCCAGATGGGTTCACAGCCGAATTCCACCAGACATACAAAGAGGAACTGGTACCATACCTCCTGAAACTATTCCAAATAATCCAAAAAGAGGGAATCCTTCCCAAATCATTTTATAAGACCAACATCATTCTGATACCAAAACCTGGCAGAGACTCAACAAGAAAAGAAAACTTCAGGCCAATATCCATGAAGAACATAGATGCAAAAATCTTCAATAAAATACTGGCAAGCCGATTGCAACAGCACATCAAAAAGCTTATCCAGCATGATCAAGTAGGCTTCATCCCAGGGATGCAAGGCTGGTTCAACATACACAAGTCTATAAATGTAATTCACCACATAAACAGAACCAAAGACAAAAACCACATATTATCTCGATGCAGAGAAGGCTTTTGAGAAAGTTCAGCAGCCCTTTATGCTAAAAGCCATCAATAAACTAGGTATTGATGGAACATACCTCAAAATAATAAAAGCTATTTATGACAAACCAATGGCCAATAACATACTGAATGGGCAAAAACTGGAAGCATTCTTTTTGAAATCTGGCACTAGACAAGGGTGCTCTCTCTCACCACTCCTATTCAATATAGTACTGGAAGTTCTAGCTGGAGCAATCAGGCAAGTAAAAGAAATAAAGGGTATTCAAATAGGAAAGGAGGAAGTCAAATGTTTCTATTTGAAGATGACATGATTGTATATCTAGAAGACCCCATTTTATCTCAGCCCAAAATCTCCTGAAACTTATAAGCAACTTCAGCAAAGTCTCAGGATAAAAAAATCAATGTGCAAAAATCACAAGCATTCCTATACATCAATAACAGACTTAAAGAGAGCCAAATAAAGAATGAACTGCCATTCACAATTGCTACAAAGAGAATAAAATACCTAGGAATACAACTAACAAGGAATGTAAAAGACCTCTTCAAGGAGAACTACAAACCACAGCTCAATGAAATAAGAGAGGACACAAACAGATGGAGAAACATTCCATGTTCATGGTTAGGAAGAATCAATATCATGAAAACGGCCATACAGCCCAAAGTAATTTACACATTCAACGCTATTCCCATCAAGCTACCAATTACCTTCTTCACAGAACTGGTGAAAACCACCTTAAACTTCATATGGAACCAAAAGAGAGCCTGCATAGTCAAGTCAATTCTAAGCAAAAAGAACACAGCGGGAGGCATCACACTACTGGACTTCAAACTGTACTACAAGGCTACAGTAATTCAAACAGCATGGTACTGGTACCAAAATAGAGATATAGACCAATGGAACAGAACAGAGGCCTTGGAGGCAACACAACACATCTACAACCATCTGATCTTTGACAAACCTGACAAAAACAAGCAAAGGGTAAAGGAGTCCCTGTTTAATAAATGGTGTTGGGAAAACTGGCTAGCCATGTGCAGAAAGCAGAAACTGGACCCCTTCCTGACACCTTACACTAAAATTAACTCCATATGGATTAAACACTTAAACATAAGACCTAACACCATAAAAAGCCTAGAATAAAATCTAGGCAAAACCATTCATAATATAGGCAAAGGCAAGGACTTCATGACCAAAACACTGAAAGCATTGGCAACAAAAGCCAAAATAGACAAATGGGACCTAATCAAACTCCAAAGCTCTGCACAGCAAAAGAAACAGTCATTAGAGTGAATTGGCAACCAACAGAATGGGAAAAAAATTTTGCAGTCTACCCATCTGACAAAGGGCTGATATCTAGAATCTACAAAGAACTAAAATAGCTTTACAAGAAAAATAAAAGAGCCCATTCAAAAGTGGGCAAAGGATAGGAACAGACACTTTACAAAAGAAGATATACATGAGGCCAACAAACATATGAAAAAAATGCTCATCATCACTGGTCATTAGAGAAATGCAAATCAAAACTACGAGATACCATCTTGTGCCAGTTATAATGGTGATCATTAAAAAATCTGGAGACAACAGATGCTGGAGAGGATGTGGAGAAATAGGAACACTTTTACACTGTTGGTGGGAGTGTGAATTAGTTCAACCATTGTGGAAGACAGTGTGGCGATTCCTCAAGGACCTAGAAATAGAAATTTCATTGGACCCAGCAATCCCATTACTGGGTATATGTCCAAAGGATTATGAATCATTCTACCATAAGGACACATGCACAGGAATGTTTATTGCAGCAGTGTTTACAATAGCAAAGACCTGGAACCAACCCAAATGCCCATCAATGATAGACTAGAAGGGGAAATGTGGCACATATACACCATGGAATATTGTGTAGCTATCAAAAACGATGAGTTTGTGTCCTTTGTAGGGACATGGATGAACTTGGAAAGCATCATTCTCAGCAAACTGACACAAGAACAGAAAATCAAACACCACATGTTCTCACTCATAGATGGGTATTGAACAATGAGAACACATGGACACGGGGAGGGGAGCATCACACACTGGGGTCTGTCGGGGGGGGAAATAGGGGAGGGACAGCAGGGGGTAGGGAGTTGGGGAGAGATAGCATGGGGAGAAATGCCAGATATAGGAGATGGGGAGGAAGACAGCAAATCACAGTGCCATGTGTGTACCTATGCAACAATCTTGCATGTCCTTCATGTATATCCGAAAACCTAAAATGCAATAAAAAAAATAGAAATTGTGAAGTTGAAAACTATAATAACAAATTAAAAAGTCACTAGAGAGTCTTGCCAGCAAATTTGAGCTGGCAAAAGAAAAAATCAGCAAACTTGAAGGTAGGTTAATTGAGATTATTCAATCTGAGTAATAGAAATAAAAAAGGAAGAAAAATGAACTGAACCTCAGAGATGTGTGGGTCTCCATCAAACACCAATGTGTGCATAATGGGACTCAGAGAGGGAGAGGAGAAAAAAAGAAACGGAAAGAATATTTGAAGACTTCCAAGAGCTGATGAAAAACAATCTGCCCATCCAAGAAATTCAATAAGCTTGAAGTAGGATAAACTCAAAGAGATCTACACACATTATCCTCAAATTGCTGAAAGTCAAAGGCATAGAGAGACTATTAAAAGTTGCAACAGAAAACACTAATCATGCAAGGGCTCATTAATGAGATTAATAGCTAGCTGCATATCAGAAGGCAGTGAGATGACAAACTGAAAATCCTGAAAGAATAAGGCTGTCAACCATGAATTTTATATTAAGCAAAACTATCTTCTTTTTTTTTGAAGGAGAGACAGGAAAGGAGAGTTGGGGCATGGTGGCTCACGCCTGTAATCCCAGCACTTTGGGAGGCCAAGGTGGGTAGATCATGAGGTCAAGAGATGGAGACCAGTTGGCCAACATGGTGAAACCCTGTCTCTACTAAAAATGCAAAAAAATTAGCTGGGTCTGGTGGTGTGTACCTGAAGTCCCAGCTACTCAGGAGGCTGAGACAAAATAATAGTTTGAACCCAGGAGATGGATGTTGCAGTGAGCCAAGATCGCACCACTGCACTCCAGTGAGATGGAGTCTCACTCTGTCTCCAACACACACACACACACACACACACACACACACACACACACACACATCACACACAAAACAAAACAAAAACAAAAACAAAAAACAAAACAGAAGGGAAAATTTAAACATTTCAAGTCAAACAAAAAAAATTAATGAAAAGTAACTCACTAGAAGAACTTCTCTATGAGAAATACTAATAGGAGTTCTTCCAGGTTGAAATGAAAGGACTCTTGCAATAGCTTGATTCCACATAAAGAAATGAAGAGCATTGTTGAAGAATACTACATGTGTAAATTTTTAGCTACACTGACCAAGAAAAAAAAGGAAGACCCAAGTCTCTAAAATCAGGAATGAAAGAGAGGACATCACCACTGACCTTATATAAATAAAAAGGATTTTAAGGAAATACTTTATACAATTATATGCCAACAGATTAGATAACTAAATGAAATGGGAAAATTCCTAGAAAGACACAAACTACTGAAACTGACTCAACAATAAATACAGAATCTAAATAAACCTATAGCAAGTGTTAAAGATGGAATGTTTGTATTCTCCCCAAATTTATATGTTGAAGCCCTAAACCCCAGTGTGATGGTATTTGGAGGTAGGACCTTTGGAGGTATTAGGTTTCAATGAGGTCATGAGTGTGGAGCCCCCAATATGATGTTAGTGTTCTTATAAGGAGATGAAAGGACCAGCATTCACTTTCTGCCACATCATGTGAAGATATAACAAGAAGCGATCTATCTGCTAACTATAAAGAGGGTCTTCATCAAAAACCAAATCAACCTGCACTTGATCTTGGACTTCCCAGCCTCCAGAAGTGTGAGAAATAAGTTTGTTATTTAAGCCATACTACCTATGGTATTTTTGTTATAGCAGCCAAAACTAACGAAAGCTAACAAGTAAGGAGACTGAATAAGTAGATAGACTGCTTAAATGTCCGCCTCCTTCCATTAAAGGGAACACCCCAGGAAAGAAAGATAAAAGTACACAGCATTTTTTGGCTTAGCCTTGGAGATTATACAACATAAACCCCTTCCTACTGATTGAGGCAGTCACAAAGGCCTGCACAGATTAAAAGAAAAGTCATGGACTCTCCACTTTGATGTGAGAAGTATTAAGTCGTTTGGCAAGATGAGCTTATAAGCAGGAAATATTATTGAGGTCATCTTTGGAAAATACCATCTGGCGCAGCAGACATATATGTGTAAACTATATTTAAAAAGAAGGTTGTGGTTAGCTCTTTAGGAGAGAAGAGGCAGAAGGACAAGATGGGAAGGAGTATATGTGTGTTTTGATTAGTGGTCTAGTTCTGGAATGGGTGGTGAGCAAGCTCATTTAGTATTGCTGTATAGGCTGGAATTTGAACACCTTCAGGAACCATTATGAACTACAATGTGAGTGGGAATTCCAGAATTGTGCAATATGGCTACCCTGGGGGTGGTTTACAGATGCTTATTATAATATAATTTAATATATTATCTGAAAGTAACAAGTAATAGATAATAAATTTATGAAAGGAAAAATAAATACACAAAATAAAAGAGGACAAAGAATAGTTTTAGTCAGTCAAATAGTCAATGGCATTTTTGGGGAACCCAGGAGCCACTTCCTGGGAGAGTCCCAGAGATACCAGGGTTCTCTTTTGAGATTAATGCCTCACCACAGTGGATTGCACTGGAGTGCTGCTTGGCTCGTAACCATTCTTTCTCTTCTGGGACCAGCAGATGTGGGTTCCAGGTGGCCCTGTCTGTGCTTCATGGTCTGTGCTTATCAAAGAATGCCCTGACCATCACCACAGGGACAGTCATCTGACCAATTTAGGAATATTGATTATTTCTAAAAATTTTCCAAGCTGGAATTGAGAAAAGGGATTCAGCCTCTCTCTGGCAGTGGAAGCCAAAAGCTGTGAGGCTCTGTAGTTCTTGACCACCAGGTAACCTGCCAGGGAGATGGTCAGTCAGCAGAAGGGAATGAGGGAGCAGGCAGAGAAAAGCAGGGGCAGGAAGACAATGTGAACTGGTTCAGTTGAATTCAGCTACATCCTTGTACTCCCTGAAAACAAAGCTGGGTTTCTGTCTCTTCCCATCGCAAGGTTAAGAAGAATGCATAAATACCTGTCTGCAGAATGGTGCTTCATAGCCATGTTTCAAGACCAGATTTAAAAGTGAACACCTAAGTGCCCAAGTGTTCCTTAAAAAAAGATTTTAAAAAGTGAGCATTCATTTATTTACTCTATTCTGTCTTTAAACCAACATCTATTAAGCACCTTTTGTGTGCTAGGTTCTTCTGAGTCCAGGTTATTCATAGCTGGGCAAACCTGCCATGATACTCATGAAGCTTATAGTCTAGTGCAGAGGTAAACATTAAATCAAATTAGTCAACATGTAAATTTGTAATTATAAATTCTGATAAGTGCTTGGAAGGAAAAGAATATGATGCTATGGGAGAATAACAGGACTAGCAGAGTGAAGAGTGGGTGGTCAGGAAGGCCTCTCTGAGCAAGGGATACTTAAGTCAAAACCAAGATGGGGAAAAAGTTAGCCAGGTGAGAAACGTTATTCAGTTCATGCTCATCACAGGGAACAGTATGTGCAGTGCTGTGAAGGACAAAATGATATTAACGAAAACACAGTGCTTACTATAAGCCAGGCATGCTTAGAATTAATCCTAGCATACAATCTAGCAACAATCCTGTGAAGTAAATACCATCATTAAGTCTCTCCTTTTTTTTCCTTCAGAATTGGAAGCCAAGGCACGGAGAGATTAAGTAATCTGCCCAAGGTCACACAGCTAAGTAGCAGAGCTGTGGTTCACTTCTAGGAGGAGGCTTTGCGGCTGGAGCTGGTGGTGAGGGCAAGAGTGGCAGGAGATCAGGCTGGAAGTGTGTGGAGGGTCTGCGTCATGTCCAGCCTTGCAGGCCATGGAAGAGAGTTTGAATTTTATTCTACATATCATGAAAAACAATAAAAAATACCTAACCAGAAAAGTGCATGATACCTACGTTTTGAAAAAACAGTGGTAGCATTTTAAAAATTGTATTTTATGATTATAAAATTTGTATATGCTCATTTGGAAAACACAGAAAAGCACCAAGTCGAAAATAATAAAAATCACCTCTAATGCCACACCCCGCAAACAACAGATAGTCACTGTTTACCCTGGAATAGAGTCTTCTGAGCACGGATAAGTACCTTCATTACAGCGTAGTTGGAATTATACTGCACATATTGTTCTGTCAACCACCATCTAAGAGATACACAGTATCATATGGTAGTTTCGATCCAGGATTTTTCAGGAAGAAATTTACATCTGTGATGTGGGGTGTGGGATGGGAGGATAGAAAGCTCTTGTTCTAGAAGAATTAGTCCAGCAGGAAGATGGACCATGTCTGGGACATGGATTTAGGTTGTCACTTTGAAAAGCTGCTTGTGATGGTTTACAGATTCATCCTTGTTCCTGCAAAGGACATGAACACATCCTTTTTATGGCTGCATAGTATTCCATGGCGTATATGTGCCACATTTTCCTTGTCCAGTCTATCCTTGATGGGCATTTGGGCTGGTTCCAAATTGTTGCTATTGTAAACAGTGCCACATTGAACATACATGTGCATGTGTCTTTATAGTAGAAATATTTATAGTCCTTTGGATATATACCCAGTAATGGGATTGCTGGGTCAAATGGAATTTCTATTTCTAGGTCCTTGAGGAATCACCACACTGTCTTCCACAATGGTTGGACTAATTTACACTCCCACCAACAGTGTAAAAGTGTTCCTATTTCTCCACATCCTCTCCAGCATCTGTTGTCTCCAGATTTTTTAATGATCGCCATTCTCACATTGTCAGCAAACTGACACGAGAACAGAAAAACAAACACTGCATCTTGTCACTCATAAGTGGGTGTTGAACAATGAGAACACATGGACATAGGGAAGGGAACATCACACACTAGGGTCTCTTGGGGGGCGGGGGGCTAGGGGAGGAATAGCAGGGAGTGAGGAGGTTGGGGAGGGATAATGCTAGGAGGAAAACCTAATGTAGGAGGCAGCAAACCACCACGGCATGTGTATACCCATGTAACAATCCTGCAAGAGCTGCACATGCACCCCAGAACTTAAAGTATAATAAAAAAGAAGAAGAAAAGCTGCTTTGGAGCCGCGTGTGAGCTCTCTGAGATTCCCTTTTCTTCAAGTTCTCCAACGAAGAGACCAGTGCCAACACCTCTCTCCTCCCCTGGGACTCATTCACACGAAGCAGCTATCCTGTGGGACTCAGGCTGAGGAAGGATTGTCCTGCTGGGCTGCTTTGTAGCCTCTCTCTTACTCATCTTCCTTTCTGCCTTCAGGAGGTCGTAAATCTGGGATGAAGGGATGGGTAGGTTATAGGCTACTGACGGCTCCACCTGTTCATACATACAATAAATCACCAGCTTTGTCTCAGGCGCAGCCACAAGCACTTTTTACACGTGTTATTTGAGTGAACCCTCCCTACAGCCTCTGAGTAAGTGGTGTTACTCCTCACCTTCGCTGGTGAGGAAACTGAAGCCAGAGAAAGAACAGCTGGAAAGTGGAAGAGCCATTGCTTCCGGGCCTTTCTGTAAGTGGCATAACTAGCTGAACTTGAGCATGTCAGACCCAAATTCCATGCATTTATCCACTTCTTCATACAGAATATGGCCCTTGAAACCCTCTCACATGTTTCTGCTTTGTTGGAGGCAGATGTTCACTGCTTTCCATCTGACCCCAGGATTGGGGTCACATAGTGGCCAGAAAGATGGCCACAAATTATAGGTAAATCTGACCAGCCCCAAAGGTTGGGATATTTAAGAATAATGGGCAGGTGCTTGGAGGGTAGACAGCCAAGTGCTAGAAACCCAGGCTAGAACTACCGTGCAGACCCCCTGAAGGCAGGAAGCTGGACCTCCTTGTGCTTTAAGATCAGGGCGAAGGCCTGAATCCTCACACATCCATCACAGCCTCTGCCACAGCCGGATCAGGTTGGAATAACTTTCCCAAAGCTGGCTGGGAAAATCCCCAGGATACCAGGCCACCAGGCAGCGTTCCCAGGGAAGCTGACTCTGTCGCCACCCCTCCCTTCCATTGATGGAAAAGTACAGGCAGCGCTGGTGCCCCTCAAGCCTTCAGGCAAATGCCCTCTGGACTCACCAACAGCAAGTAATGACTTGTTTGTCCTTGGTCCAAGGCTGAAGGAAAACAGTTTCCCAAAAAAGCAGTTTAAAAAAATGTGGAAAAAATCCACAACCCAAGTGTCTGCACAGAGTGGGGTGGGCAGTCTCCTCCCTAGACAGGCTTGCAGCTGAAGATTCTGCGGTCCTCCTGAGAAGAAGCAGGGAAGGAATGTGAAACCCTATCACTCAGGGGGCAATGCACAGTATGCCTTTCACTTTCTGACCACTCATGGCTGCAGATCATGCTGGGAAATTGCAGCCTCCTGGGAGTCAGCTTCACATGCCAGAAGTGCAGTGCATGCATGATTCAGGATACCTGTCTGATTCCCCAGGGAGCTCAATGGAGACCTGGAGCACACAACTTCTTCCTCATGGACATTGAGGTCTCCCAGGCCTTCCAGATCTAACCTACTCTCTATTATCCCTCCTTCTCTTCCCACCTCACGTAGTTATTCACAGGTTTACTTAGGATCTCATTTGACACTTGGCAGCAAATGAGGAAGTGAGATATAATAGATGTATATTACTGGGTTTATTGTACAAAAGGGGAGCCTAGGGTGGGAAGGAAGGGAGGGAAGTCTGCTCAGTGTCACATAGTCCTGGCTCTCCTCTGAATCCTGGTTCCTTGCTACCAGATCACGGTGTGTCCCTGTCTTGTACCTGTAGCTGTTATCTCAGAAGGAAGAAGTACAGGGAGTGAGCACTGGTCTTCAGTCAGTAGGCCTGACCTTCTGTGGCACTGTGCTTGGCTCATCGTTGGTCATTGATTGCATGAGTCAGTGAGTGACCTTGGGCAAGTGACTTCACCTTTCTGTGCTTCGGTTTCCTCATCTGCACAATGCAAGCGTAAAGTTGGATAACCTCTGACATCCAAGCCCCATCCGGTTCCAGTTTTAAGTATCTGTACTTTCTGATTACATCCAAACTGCCAATGAAGCTGTTCCTTTCTCCCCAGTCCACTCATCCCCCTTTCCCAGCACAGACTCTGTGACATGACTTTTCCTGATACCCACCTTGCCCTAGCAGAGTGAGTGCAGGGTCTGCCAGCCCCAGACCTGCTCTGCACTGCATCTCCACATAGTGCCCAGGGTTGCCCACACAAAATGCTTTGCAGAGTCTTTGATCCCTTGCATAGTCCAGCCATGGGAGGTTGGTATTTGGGTGAGAGACTGAAAAGTGTGGATGAAAGTCATGGGTAGAGAAAAATTAAGGTCTCAAATTGGGGTCGAGGTGAGGCATTTAGGATGTGGATCGTGGCAAGAGGCTGAGAAATGGTGGGTGGTGAGGGTGAGGCTTTTTGACTGGAAGAGGAGGAAATGCTGTGACTCTGTCATCCTAGGCTAAATGTGTTCTGGACCTGGAATGGATGATTCAGAGGGTGCATTTCCTTTTTCTGGTCTTAGATGCCTGGGTGTTCCATAGTTGGACTAATGGTGCAAGGGATAGAAAAGGCAGGGAGGAATCTGACAAGGACCAGGGACCCCAGTCCCTGAGTGCTGGGTGAGCTTGAGGGGGTCTAAGGGCTTGGCTTTCCACCCTGTGGATGGCTGCGCATTGTCTGGAGGTTCCATCAACATGGCCACGCATGACTGGCCAGGGTTGGTCTGGTGGTGCCAGTGGTTTGGGGAGAGAATGCAGAGGCTGACTTGGGGAACAGGGAGAACCTGGCACTAGGATGAGGGTGGGGCCACATCTCTAGGCTAGAATGCCCCACTTCTGTTGTGTGGCGATGGTGGAGGGGGGTGGGGGTGGGGGTGGGGGTGGGATGGCTCCAGGCTTTCTCAGACCAGCCACCATGTTGGAAATCAGTTTATTGAATTTACAGTAAAGGTTTTATGGGGCTTTCCTGGAAGCTTCTCATTATGGAAACTCTTGTGCTGGCAGTTTGGTGGCTGGTGTCTGGTTTGCTTGGGAGAGGTTGAGTCAGGCTCTGTCTTGATGGAAAGTTCCTCTGCCTGGGTCACTCGAGGGGAGCAGGCTGGGGGCCTGAGTGGGCCTGCCAGCTTCTTGGAGAGGGTAGGCTGTCATGCAGCGTGGTCCTGAGTGGGACCCCTCCCCCCGCTTTCTCTCTGAGTATCCTCTGTGGGTTCTGGACATCTGCTGTTCAGGGGAAGCCATGGTGAAAAAGTCACCCCATTATTAAAGCTATTTTCATTATTTTCCACATATTTGAAAAGCATGAGATGCTGGTCCACTGAGCAAAAACACACCAGTTCCACAGAAAAGGATTTGTTGATTATAAACAGCAGGAACACACAACTCACAGGACCATGTCTGAATTGAGTATCCTTCAGCCCTGGTGTGAGGTCCCAACAGCTGCCCCTTCGCTGTCCCTTAGAAGTTTGTTTCTCTGGCATTTCCAACATCCTCTTCAACTCCCACTGTATTAGTTCACTGTTGCATTGCTGTAAAGAAGTACCTGAGACTGGGCAGTTAATAAAGAAAAGAAGATTAATTGGCTCATGGTTCTGTGGCCTCTACAGGAAGCATGATGCTGGCAGCTGCTCGGCTTCTGCGGAGTCCTCAGGATATCATGGCGGAAGGTGAAAGGGGAGAACGCATGTCACGCAGTGGGAGCAGGAGCCAGGGTGTGGGGAGGTGTCACACGTTTCTAAACCACCGGATCTCATGGGCACTCAGTCCCTATCACGAGAACAGCACCAAGAGGATGGTGCTAAACCACTGATGAGAAACCCACCCCCGTAATCCAGTCACCTTCCACTAGGCCCCACCTTCAACACCGAGAATTACAATTGAACGTGAGATTTGCGTGGGGACACAGATCCAGACTGTATCACCCACTTTCCACTTTGCTCTGTCCTCCACGACGGGGCTCACGTTGTCACTGCAGGGTGGCTGACTTCATTAGGGAGCAGAGCAGGGGCTTTGGCTCTAGGATCTTTGAAAAGGCCCAGGAGCCTGTTTGTGAATGCGATGACTTCGTCATGCTGAGGCCCTGAAATAGAGACTGATGAGGTCCTGTGGCTCTGGCCACCCATCCTCCCCCATGTACTTTTCATTTAAGCATTTATGTCGCTGCTGCTATTATTTAAAACACAGGAACATTCACAAAACAGAATATCCTGCTTGGCAGTTGAATGACCATTGTGAAATCATTGAGTTGTTAAGGTTTCCTCAGGTGCCCAGCTGCGCCCCTTTTGACGTGGGTGTTGAGGAGGGTCACAACAGCTGCACTTCCATGGGAAGAAATGTGGCCCCTCTGCAGCGCTAGTGAGCAGCCACCTTTCTAATGGTTTCAGGTGTCCAAACGTGTTCTGTGCTGCTGTGGGAGACAGCCAGCTGCCCATCACTGGGGACACCAGCTGGAATTTTCACCGACTGCTTTGAAGAGTCGTTGCCCTGGATAACCTCTAAGGTTCCTGACCTGAGATTTGAGGGGAATCTGCCTGTAGGACAGTTGTTGGCCATGCAGTCCGTCAGACCCGGGTTCAAGTCTCAATTTTCCCACATACCCGGTTTCCTTCTTTGCAAAAAAGAGAGAAGATAATAATATCAACTTTGCAGGACTGCTGTGAGGAAAACATGACACAGCACCTGGAGCGATGAGGACTCTTATTATTCCCTCCTCTCCATTTCAAGACAATTGTGGGCCCAGGGTATGGACTCCACACTGGAAACAACCCTGCACTGAAAAATAAACAGCCACTTAGCTCCATCTGATACATGATACATACACCACATGAGTGTTTTGTCTGGTTTGAATTTCTCCCTGCTGCCTGTGTTTCCACCCTGTGTATCTGGGTGTGTCTGTGCTGGATGGCAAGCCCTGAGGCAGTCTGAGCGGCACAAGGCACAGTTACCTGCCTCGTAATGATGAGGATGATGATATCAACACCGTTTTACATTTATGATCGCGTTTGACTTTCAAAGTACCTCCGGGACGTAGGAAGAACTAATGAAGTAAGTGGCCACAGTTGATGAGAGACTGCCCAAGGACACACAGCTGGCAGTAGTGAAAAGACCAGACCTAGGACAGGAGATCGGTTTGTGGATTTACTGGAAGACTTTCCTGAATGACCCTCCCTCCCACCCCTTCCTAAGCATTCTTTCATCATGGGTTCCTGAGCCCCTTTGTTCTGGGCTTGGCTTGAGCCCAGATGGCTCAATTTTCCATGTGGTAGCATTATCTAGAAGGCTTTTCCCAGGACCTGCCTGGCCTAGGTGTCTGGGGTAGCAGACGTCCATGGTGTGAATGCCCTGGGAAATTAAAGCAGTGGACCCTGATGCAGACTTTTGCAACCCTGAGGGAAGGCCAGGGCAGAGGAGCATGGCCAGAGTGGGCAGGTGGCCATTTGCCCAGGGATCTGCAGGGCTGTCTTGCTTTAAAGAGTGAGGGTCAGTCGGTCAGTCTTTTTTTCCTCACTAAATTAATGTGTTTGTTCATTCATGCTTCTGGCCTGCATGAAATATTATCCTCAGTGCTTTGTCATATACAGGAAAGGTGAGATCTTTCCTCGCCCTGAGAATTTTGTAGTCTAGTTAATGGGTCAACTAGACAATGGAAATAGACAAATGGAAGCACCAGAGAATAATCTAAAGACAGAGAGAAGGAGTTCTTTAGCAAAAATAGGGTTTAAATAGGCTCAGAGTGGGAAGTGGGGATTCAGCTGAAGGCTATTTTGGAATCCCAGGTGTGAAGTAAAAGGACCTAACCTAAAGTCACCCGTGGAAGGGAAAAGGAGACATACGCCTGAGTGCAGGGACATGGCAGTCATTGTCTGATCTGCCCAACTTACCACTCACAGCTCCTAGCTCTGAAAAGTAGCCCAAAGCTTTTATTTTTGCCTAAGACTGGCCCTGGATTGGTCAGGGCATCTGACCCAAGTGCCAGTAATCCACAGGCTTGCCAGTGGCATGACTTGTTTGAAAAGGGGAGCCTGGCCAAGCCAGAATCCCCACTAAGAGCTCTGAACCAGAAGACACTGAGCGAATGGACAGCACTGGGACTGATGCTGCAAGATCACGATGTTGGAGGGAGTGTGACCAGGATGGGCACATGGAAGAGCAGGTGCTCTGAGAAGCAGGAGCTATGAGGTAGGGAAGATCGACAGAGAGTATGGGGAATCAGAGAGCCATTCAGTGGTAAGGAAGGCACAGAAAAAATCATTATCATGTCAGTGATGGAACATTAGGTGGAAATGTATGAAGTCCCACTATTGAGGGGCCTGAGGTCTGCTGCAGATCCAGAGCCAGCCTCCACATGCTGCTCCCAGCCCCCAACGCCAGGCCCTTTGGCTTTCTCTGGGTACCCAGGTCCTTGCATCCTTCAAGAAATCCCATGACAAGAGGAAAGATTGGTTAGTCTCAGTCTCGAGCAAACAGAATCTATGCTAGCCTCAGTCATTTCTTAGAGACCTGGAGAATGAAAGTCAGCGGAACATCCCCAGGCACAGGCACACACGTGAGTATCTCAGATTAACTGTATCTGCAGACTCCACTGCAACCTAGAAGTCCTGTGAGTACGAAGCAAGCAAGGTGGGAGGGGTGGTGGGGAGAGCTCCGAGTTGGGGGAATCAGGGAGGAAAGCGCTGCCTGCCCTTCCTGGAGAGTGCAGTTGGAAGAATTCATGGGTCGTGGCAGTAGAGAGTGCTGCTTTTAGTTTCCTTCAGGATGTGGATGCCATTTAAAGTCAAACTATTTCCTAATACTGGTGCCCAGAAAATAATTCACTGGAGAATGCTGATGTTGTTTTCTGTGCCCAACATGAGGCAGCATGAGGCTGTTTCAGAGTAAAGGATATTGGCCCAAAGGGCAGTAACTGTGTGCTGTCCCCAAGGGCTGTTTCTGGGCAGTGTTTACCTTTTGTCTGCCTGAGACTCTCCGGCGTGGCTGACACTTCCTCGTGATTCTTTGAATGCCTGTAACGTGTGTCATCTACACGTATCCTTTTCTCACCCGTCACCTACGGTTTTGCTTACTTCCCTTAGAGGCTTGTGTTTGTGTCTGGGGGTGTCTTGCTTTCTTTGCTTCCTGGGACCCTGGATGTATATTCAGGAGTCCCTGCTCTGACACTTGGTGCTGTGTAAACTTCGACAAGCCAGGAATGTTCCCACACTTCTGTTTCCTCACCTATAAAATGGGAATGATGACCTTGGCATCTGACCTTCCTTTCTGTAAGATAAGTTGGCCGTTGAAGCAGCAACGGTGAACTCATCTTTCGGAAATGAAGGTCAGATGCCAGCCAGTGTTAGAGAAAGCTTTGTAAACTCTGAATTGTGTTCACAGAGAAACTGATAACATTTTCTTCTTGTAAGGACTGTGCTCCATAGATTTTTAGTGGGTCTCTCACATCCGCAAACCGAAGATAGCACACTGCTGAGCAAATAGGAGGAGCTCAACACATAATTGCAGAATGTGATCATCGTCGTTCTCATCTTTACAAATTCCTTATTAATGCCTGTTTGGCTTTGCCAGAGAACTCATTCTCCTTCGATGCTGATGTTAGATAAGTCTGGGACACACATGAACATGGGGAGCAAGCATCAGAAAGTTACATAACTGGCCAGCAGAAAATAAACATCAGTTACACACAAAGGTTACGTGCATTTTGGAGGTTAGAAAAAGTGACGAGTGAATAACTGATATAGGAAAGTGGTTTGTGGGAACAGCTTTAAGATATAGATCGAGGCAGGTGGGGTTGGGGAAGCTGCTTTTATCTAATTAATCTAAGAAGACCTTCCAGAGGAAGTGGGTTTTCAGGAGCAGGTAGACAGGAGGGCAGAATGGGCTTGGTGAAGAGATGGCCAGAGAACATTCCAGACACATGAGTGTCTTCAGGCTGCAGGGGCAAGATACCTTCAGGATGGTTTGCTTCTCTTGACAGCTTGGAATGGCTAGAGGGGTGTGTGTGTGTGTGTGTGTGTGTGTGTGTGTGTGTGTGTATAGACATAGGGAAGAGGAGGGTAAGGGACAGAAAGGAAGTGTGGGAGAGAAAAAAGGGGGACCTGGTGGGAGTAATGAAGAAAATGGAGGACGGATAACCTTCAGGTGTGAGATGATTTGGAGGAGTCCTGTAGAGATATCTTTATACTGTATCCAATAAAGTTGTCCTCAGCTTCTTTGTTTGGATTTGGAACTTGGAAACGGGGCTAGTTTAAAATCAGAGGGAGAGATAAGGTTAGGAATGTGGGAAGGGTAAAGAAACCAGATCCCCAAATCTGTGCAATTTACAGACCTCACACCATTTTAGTTTAGACTCAGCCTAGCCCCTTTTGGTTTGAAGGTTTATCATTACATAGCTTTTATTTACTTGCTTCTCATTATGGAAAATTGTTGAAACCTCCAGGTTCCTCATTGTTCTAGGCCCCAGAAATAATTGATCATTAGGTATCGTAACACTGGTCTGGGACTTCCAAATGTGCACATCCACTTAAAGTGAGGACAGAGGATGGTTTTGCCCCTGTCCAAAACAAACAGCTCAGGGTCACTTCCTGGCTTCACCTATTTCCACGGATCCTGCAGCCCAGACGTGATCTCATCAGGGCCACTCCCTAGAAGGAAGTGAAGGAGCACAGGACTACTCTGTCTCATTAGAGAAACTGAGGCATTGAACAATGAGAGAAGCTTAGTAAGCATGAGATAATGAGCTAACTGCAGGGCTGAGAACAAACTGGGCTTTGACTCAGACTGGCTGCCATCCAGTACTGTGTGTGTGTGTGTGTGTGTGTGTGTGTGTGTGTGTGTGTGTGTGTGTGAATGCACATTCCCTTCTGATCCTAAATCTTCCAAAGGAACACCCTGAAGATGACACAGTTTAAAAAGGGACCCTATTTTCCAAGACAGAATGTGTGACAACGAGCTAGTTAAAGAGCCTCTGTAAGTCCAGCATCCTCACCTGTAAATAGGGAATAATGGTACCCACCTTTACCGTATTGTTGTAATGAGTCATTAAGGTTTGTAATGAATCTTAATATCAGGATCCAATTTCAGATCCCCAGCAAACACGTGAACCACCTGACCACGGTGCCCAGTTGGTGGAGTTTATGTACTGGGCTGACACCATTCTTGGTTACCTGGTTCAGCGGTGGAAGCCATGATCTGGCCAGCCTAGACACCAGCTAATCTAATGGGGGTCTGTATTCTATTAAACTTGCTTTCCTAAGTATGTTGTTTGAGTGGGGGAGGAAGCTAGCTTTCGTGCCTGCTATGTGCTGCGCAATTTTCTAGGTGCTCTACCTCAAAGATCCTGTTGAATCCGTCTCACAGTCTTGTGACAGCTGTTACCAAAGCAAGGGCTTGGATCCCCTAAGAAATCATTTAACTGAGTGTCCTGGATGCAGAGTAGTAGAGGGAAACAAAACTAACATTTTAAGAATCCAAATGGAAGAGATTACAAAACTGAATGTCGGCAAGAACAAACTCCGTCTCTCATGCCCATTAACTCTTCAATCCGTTGCAAGACATTGTCTTGGTAGCCATTTCGTGAGGTTGGTCACACCCTTCTTCTGGCAGCTCACTCTTTTCTGGCTTCAGCTCTTTCCTTGTTCTCTCTCCACCTCTATCTCCATAGGCTCCAAGGGGGCTGCTCTTTCTCTGACTGCCTGTTAAACATTAGCTTTCCCTTGGGGTCTGTCCTCAGCTCTTTTCTCTCTTCATGTTGACTGCTTACCTTGAGAGAGCTTTTCCCTTCAATGCCATAGATCACTGCCAACCCCCAGATCAGTTCCCAGTGCTTCCCAGACTAAACAGTCAATTACCAGTTACCTCCCAGAATTTCCTCTTGAGGCACATCTGATTCTGCATGTTCAGAATTGAACTCACCATCTCTCTTCCTAACTTGCTCCTTGTCTTTTACTCCCGGCTTGACGAAGGACACCACCATCAAGCTAGCCTGCCAAGCTGGAGCTGGGAGTTAGTCGAGACCCCTCTCCACTAGTAGTGGAGGAACCTCTATTTCCTTTACCCTCCACACCCAATCTGCGCTAGTCCTGTCGACCTTTCCTTTGCATCTCTTCTCCCTTGCCACTCCCTCATCTTGATCCTAATTTAGGCCCTCGTTTTTAAACTTGCCATCTGTTTTGCTTCCCTGCAGTTCAGCTGCTGCTCCCTTTACCAGAGTGATCCTTTTATAAATCTGTAAAATTGATTGATGTTTCTGTGGCTTCCCATCATCTTTAGAATGAAAGCCAGGCTCTCCATGATGTCCCCCTACCCACCCCTCTCCAGCTTCCTTTCTGGCCATGACCCCCCACCTTCTCTCTCCCCAGGTGGGTCCAGAACATCTCTAATTTGTGCTAATGCCCATTGCCCACTTGTCTGTCCAGCAAACATCTCCTCAGCGCGAGGGTCAGCTCTCTTGGGAAGACCTTCCTGGCCCATCCAGCCCTTTTGCCTTTGCAAGCCTGTATTCCTGGCACACACACTTGTCCCACCCCCTCAGTCTGGCCAAACCCTCTTGGGAGTGGTGATCATGACGATTCACACGTCCCCCTGGCGTTCATCATAGTGTTTAGCACATAGTGGGAATTCAACCAATGCTTGTTGACTGAATGATTGAAGCAGGGTAATGGAAAATTCAAGTCCGTGCTGATCTGGTAATACCTGGACCTCGGGGGTGGTGAGCGCTCGTTCCCCCCGCTAGAGGGCACTCTGGTCGTGTGCTTTACTGGAGGCCGTGAGCAGCGTGGCTCCACCTAGGAGCCTTGTGAAACCAGCTACGCTCCAGTTGCTGGCAGCCTGAGCCAAGCTGCACAGACGCACTTTTGCTCAGGCCAGTCCCCTTACCAGGCGCTATCATTCTCTTCACATGGACCCTTTGTTTCTTTCATTGTCTTCCGCTCACCTCCCCTCATGCTCCCCCTGGAGGTACACAGCCTTCACCTATGGCAGATTCAGAACTTTTCCTACTTCCTTTAGTGGTAGCCAATGACATCTGAAATAACTTCAGCTAAGACACTAATTAATGTCCATTTCCGAGGGTCTCTTGCTCCTGTTGACATAGTTGCGACTTACCTATTGCTTTTAATGCCTTTGAGTGACATGGAACAGTGATGTGTTCTGGTGGTGGACATTTGTTGGTGGGAGGGATGGTTTTGCCCCAGAGCCCCCCAGGTCTCCCCACACAGTGGCCTTCCTGCCTGTTGTGCCAAGGGCCCGTGTCCATCGGTGTTCCACTCACAACATGGGAGTGTGGTGGCCCTTGGGAAGTCAGTGCCCAGTTTTGAACAGGGTTGTACTTTTTTTTTTTTTTAAAGAAAATATGGTATAAGTAATGCATTTTTCAGCTTCATTCATAAAGCTTCTTTTTCATGGAGTTCCACAGTCTTATGTGTTGTGAAACCACACTGAATTATTGCGGATAATTACTATTATCCACAGTAATTGAGCATCTCTTTTTAAAGACTGTGGGAATTATTCAAGGGTGATATCAAAAGGAATGGAACATCAGCGTGCTGGGTCTGGGAGCTGTGCCATTGGGGGTCAGAGGAAGAAATGGGGGTGGTGTAGACTGAAGAAGAAAAAGATGTTAGAGAAGTATGACAGCTTCCTGACAGGCAGATGCTTCTATTTCCAGCAACATGTTATAAAGAATTAAAAAAATACGTGTTGTCAATACTAAAGATGCTCCTGGGATTCCTTCTGTAGAGCAGGATCTGGGGAATGGAGTAAGAGGAAACGACAGAAAATTAAAATGCAAGAGAGGCTGAGAGTATTCACCATCGTTAGTCGTGCAGGATGGGGGTGGGGCCCTTGTGGAGAAAGGCTGCAGGCTGCTTGCGGGCTTCGTTGGGAACCGTCAATAGAGGGAGAGTTTTGGGAGCCTCTCCACTGTGTGGGAGATCCAAAGAGAAATATAAGGAAAGAGGATTGTAAGAGGATGATTGCTCTTTAGTAATTTTTGAGAAAGCCCGGGGTGTTTTGAACTGCATTTTCACCTACTCCGGGTTGTTAGACTCTTATTTGAATGAGATTTTATTGAGACAGGAATACAAGGAACTCTGGGATTATATGGGTTAAATGAGGAAGTGTTTTCTAATAACCAGTCCAGAGCAAGGCAGGCTTCCTCACCAGGATGTGATGAGATCTACCGAGTTTAGATGAGCACCTGCAAGGGATGTGGAGGTGTTCTGCCCCAGGTGGAAGGCTGTGATGGATTCTAGGATCCCTTTTGATTCTGAGGTTCTGTGACTTCATGAAAGCAAAATGTTGTTGGGCGAGTCTGAGTGGCCCATCTTACTTGTCTATCCCACAGTCTGTAGTGGCTTTTATGAAAAACTGGGAATACACAAGGAGCCGATGGGTCCCCAGCCTACGGGGAACAGTTCTTTCCCAGCAGCTAATTAGCTCTAGGGGACTCCAGTTCCCACCAAAACACTGAGGGATCATCTTGCAGTGTCGTGCACACAATCAGAACAGTTAAATAAAAATGCAGGTGGTTAGTTTAACAAACATCTACTGGGGACATTCCATGGCCAGGTACATAGAGGTCTAGGCATTCTATGTCTCCAGCCCTAGGAGCTGGGGATACAAGTGTCACTGAGATGTAGCTCTTATTCTTGAGGCGTTCATCATCTGTGGAAGAGAGGGCTGTAGAAGCCAGTGATTACAATCCAGTGTCCCATAGAAATATGCACAAGGAGGATGCCATGGGAGGTGAGGACAGCTTTGCTGTGGAAGCAGATCTTGAGTAAGATTGAAAGAGTGAATGAAGCCTTCCAAGAGCAAATTTGAAAGAGTGAATGAGGCCTACCAATGAGACCTACCAAGAACAAGGATAGGAAAAAAGCATTCCAGGCAGACAAAGCACCATGGGCCCAGGAGAAGATATGTGAGGCCAAATAATGTATTAGGGGAGTTGAGGCCAGGGAGGGGTGGTCTGGCTGGAGCCTGAAGGTCTGGTTATGAAGTTGTATGACATGAGACTGCAGAGCTGTGAAGGGCTTTGTCTTCCATGCTAAGAAGCTTCAGCTTTATCCTACAGAGGCTTTGGATTCCTGAAGCATTTTAATCCTATCCCTTTTTGGTGAGCGAGTGGAGGATGGATTGGAGGGGTGCAATTGAGTGTGTACACATGTGAATGCACATTTATGGTTTTGCATGATCCAGATAACGGCCCAGGGTCATGGGGAACCTTCCCAAGCAGAGAGCCTCACAATCTGTTTCTAAACCAAGCTTTTATCCCCAAGTTGTTTCACTTCACTCTTGTGAAATTAAAAAAAAAGTCATTTAGCTCAATTGTCTCATTTGACAGAGTTGGAAATTGAGGCCCCAAGAGGGACAGTTCCTTGCCCAAGGCTACATAGCTAGGGATGGGCAGACCCCATGGTTTGTTGGCTCTTGATCCAGTGCTCTCTTTATGATGTCATTCTGTTTTCTGAAATGCTCTGATAGCCATAGGACTTTGGAGCTCTGGAGAATGGCTGATGAAGCTTTAGCAATCTGGGCACAACTATCTTCTCCACTAGGTCCCCAGCACATAGTAGGCCTGGGGACATCTCTGTGTGTCACTTTAAAATCTCCTGATTCTACTCTTCCTGAAGAACTCCTACTCCTTCTTTAAGGTCCAGGGCAAATGTCACCTCCCTTCTGAAGCAGTCCCTTAGCTTGGTGACTCCTCTGGGAAAAACAGATAATGTATCCTCCCTGTTTTCACAGCACTCAATATGGCGGGTTTATAAGCTTCCTGCACGATAAGTCTGCAGGCTCCTTGAAGAAAGGCATCATTTTTATCTGCTTCCTGGTTGTAGCTCCAGTGCCTGGCGTGGTACCTGGCACAGACTAGATGTCCACAAAATGTTTGTTGAATGACTGAATTAAGGAGTGTATCAATCAAAAGGCTGACCTCAAATCCCTCATGTGGGTCTATTGTGAGGTCCTTGGGGCTTTACTTGAGCTCATGGTTTTCTTATTTAAAAAATCATGAAGTGGCCAATGCTAGTGTTCTCAGTAGAAACACATTAGAGATGGGAAACTTTCTATGCATTTCTTTTCTCTAAAGCAAAGTGAAGGTGAGGACTCTGGGCTCATTGCTCTTTCATAATTCCTCTCTATTGTACTGAACTGAGGAAGCTAATTCCCCTTGAATACTTTCAGCCTTGTAGATTTTTTTTTTCCTCTCCTGACTAACTTAAAGCTATTCTTAGAGTTTAGATTTGTTTTGGGTCTTTAGGGGAAAAATTCCCTTACTTTTTTTTTTTTAATTTCTTCCTTCTCCTTCTCAAATTCCACGCTTGTTTAATCTTGTTTAAACAGTTAGATTCACCTTAAGAAAGTCAAAATTGGAGCCACTTTGGGGCCAGCACTCCTGCCCAGCCAGCTTTTCTTCTCTCCAGAGGAGCCTTTTAAATCCAGGTCCTTCTGCCAAGTGATCAACACCTCATGAGCAGCGCCCAGGCCCTGTCTTTCCAAGGGTTACCTCTTTCTGGATGGAGATGACTTGTTCTTTGTTTAGGGAGAGCTATTTACATTTTTCTTTTGCATTTGATTAAAACTCCTGGGCATGGTGCAGGCAAAGCTGAGCGAGGATGATCGTGGGCCTAGGTGGACGCCATGTGTGAGCAGAAGACCCGCCTGGGTTGTAGATGTGTGGACACCTCCATCCCTCACCAGCTTCATTTTTGCCCGAGCCTCATCTTCCTGTCAGCTGGTGGTTGTGGGCAGGTGGTCACACATGGCACTGAAGCCCTGGAGCTAAGTGGTATTAAATGGGTTCAGAAGCATCTTCCTGGAGCTCAGGGAAGTCTGAGGATGGAGTTGATAGTAACAGCCGTCTGGGAAGCTGAATTCAGAAAGTGACTGCAGGGAAGGGAAAGGCGTGGTATTTCTGGATCACCTTGCAAGCTTAAGGAATTGGGCTGGACATGTTCAAAATGTATGTTCATTTAGTCCTTGTGATAATGAATCACTACCCTTTGCTGAGCACTTAGCTTACACCAGGCAAATTGCACACGTGATTACATTCTGTCCTCAGAATGTTCTCCAGGGAGGACCTGATATTATTTCCATTTCACAGAAGTGGAAACTGAAACTTGGAGAGATCGAGTTAAAGAATTTGCTCAAGGCTGGGAACCAGACTAAGCTCAAAGCCCTGTGCCCTCTACCGACTCTACCCAGGCAGGGGGCTGAGGCCTTGAAAGTTAAGAGGGTTTTTCAGAATACCATGAAATATGACCTATCCATTTTCCTCAGAAGAGCAAGGAACAATTTCCCTAGCAAACAAGTGATTCTATTCTGTGTATACATTATTAAACCACAAGCAGCCTGGGGCCACAAAAAGCCACAACACATGCATGTTGATTTCTGAGTTTTTTTCATTAGTTTCTACTCATTCAGTATTTTGTCTTATGTTAGTTCTGGCTAACAGGCAAGTGGTAACAGGCACCGAGGGCGGAACAAAAATTTATGGGAGTCTACAACTGAGAAAAGTCTATATGTTCACTTTTTTTTTAGTGCAACAGGAAAGCTGATAATATTTAAGCAGTGTACACCCTAGCATGCCTCCAGAACACCAGCCTCCACCGTTATTGATTCTGAGCTACACTGAGCTTGAATGATGAAAGCAGATGTCTGTTGGGGAGGGCTTGTCCCAAAGTATGATCTTTCTTCTGAGCTCTGAATGATGTTACACACCATTTTTGTGGGCAGACAATTTATCTTCCGTGTCCTTTTTCTTAGGTTATTGTCAAATTTGAAATGCTCAAGGACACTCTCGGGCCTACGAATGTGGCCTGAGTACGCTAGAGTATGGGTGGGGGTGGGAAGGTGCTGTTTCTCTGGAATTTTAGAAACGGTTGAACATCATGCCTTAAGTGGACCACTGCACTCCCAGAAATCACCTAGTTGATCATCTTCTTCTTGGGAAATTCTCCAACAGACAGACTCACAGACCATCATTTTCTCTAACTTGCAAACATTCTCCCCTAGGAGAACAAGAGCATTCTGGTGTGTCTTCCTGTCCTCATTCCTCCTAAGGGCTTGGAAGGTATGAGCACCACAGATTCCTACAGCTTTCCATTTCGTAGGATAGGGCTCTCTCTGCTTTACTGTTGTTGTTATGCAGAAGGTTAGCTCTGTTGACAAAATCTCATGTGGACCTCCTGTCGCTCCCTCCCTTTGGATGGTAAGGGTGGGTGCATGGGTTGGATAGAGGAACGATAACAAAGCGACAGCAATGCCAGTGCATTTCTCCAAATCGGCTCTATTAAGTCTCTGCAGTGAACAGGGACTGGGCCCCAGATGATAAGGCACTAATGAAATGTTTGTGCTGCACTTTGTACTGGTGTAAAAGAACAGATGTTAAATAACAACAATAATAATAGTCATATGATTTTGGTCTGAAGCTGAGGCTTCAGAATTTCGGAGATGGAACGCATATGGAATACATTCGTAGCTCTGTACAATACTCTATAAACTGATTGGGTTCAGATGAGAAACATTTGTCAGCAAAGTTCCCATTACTGGGTGGGGTGGGCTCTGACTTGGGATTTTACTGGAGGGGCTGCCTTAGGAGACAAGATGCTATTGTTAGCTGCGATAGTGGGAAATGTGCTTCAGGGAATTCTCTGTATCTTCACTTATGCTCTAAGCCAAGGAATGGTTGAAGTAGTTTGTTTCAGTCTTTTATACAGAAGGTGTGATAGATAAAATAGGAAATTCCTAGTAGGAGATCTGCTCAAGTTATATATAGGTCATGAGAATTTCAGATTTCAAGTTCATCCCCATAAGGCCTTCGCTATTCTCTTGCCAGTAATGGGATATTGACTTTGGTGAAGTTATTGCAGGTTTGGGTAATCTAAAAGACCATATGTGATGAGTTCCAACATACTGATGGTTGGTTGTGGTAAACTGTGGTGCTGTTTGGGTGTAGTATACGTAATAGCAAAGCCTCTGTCATTCCCAGTGCCTGGGCTGGGCACCACTTTTATGGTAAGGTAAACCACCATGTGACTACATGTTTGCTCTGGGAAAGAGAATGCTGAAGATTTTCCCAGAGGGCTGTGTCCCTGGAGTTTCCTGCTCCTCTGTGGTTTGGCTTTCCCACTTGGGTGGTCTTAGTGATCTACTGTTTTTATCCAATTTCCTTGCTTCTATTTAAATCATGATCACCACCAGTCATTGTTCCATGTTCCAATGGAAGTTTCACAAATAGTTGAAAATGAAATTGAGTTAGAGGTTTATCAAATAGAGATGTTTGCCACATCTAGGGAGTAGTTTTAACATATGCAAAATATTACAAAGCGAAAGTCTATTTTAAGCAGGTTTTTCCATTGTGACATAAATTGGGTTTCTGAGTTTATAAAACTCAACTTTTGCAGAACTTGTCAGGGCTGTGGGTAAGTAAGAGACTTTCATGGAGTCTGGAGGAGAAGGGTGCTGGGGGCTGGGGCTGGTGGGGGGTGGTTGAGGAAGGAGTCAATAATGGAAACATGAACAATTTACAGACGGTAGATATTCTGATGGATGATGTAACCACCACCATTATCATAAAAATCATCATTGATATAGTGTTATATCTAGAAAAACCTAAGGACTCCACCAGAAAACTCTTGCATCTGATAAATAAATTCAGTAGTTTCAGTATACAAAATCAATGTGTAAAAATCAGTAGTGTTTTTATACACAAACAGTGATTTGGCTGAGAACCAAATCAAGAAGGCAATTCCACTTACAACAGCCACACACACAAAAACCCTAAGAATAGATTTAACCACGGAGGTGAAAAGATCTCTACAAGGAAAACTATAAAACACTGAAATTATATTGACACAAACAAATGGAAAAACATCCCATGCTCATGGATCAGAAGAATTAATATTGTTAAAATGATCATACTACTAAGATTCAAGGCAGTCCCTATCAAAATACCATAAAATTTTTCACAGAATTAGTAAAAAAAATCCCAAAATTCATATGGAACAAAAAAGAGCCCAAATAGCCACAGCAATCTTAAGCAAAAAAAAAAAAAAAAAAAAACAAAGCTGGAGGCATCACATTTCCTGACTTCAAATTCTACTACAGAGTAGTAACCAAAACAGCATGATGCTGGTATAAAAATAGACAAATGAATCAATAGAAAAGAATAGAATACCCAGAAATAAATTTACATACTTACAGCCAACTGATCTTTGACAAAGTTGATATAAATATACACTGGAGAGAGGACACCCTTTCAATTAATGTGCCAGGAAAATGGAATTGCCATATACAAAGGAATGAAACTGGACCTCTATCTCTCACCGTGTACAAAAATCAACTCAAGATAGATAAAAGACTTATATTTAAAACTTGAAATCATAAAAGTAAAATAAGAAAAACTCTTCTGGACATTAGTCTAGGCAAAAAAATTCATGACTAAAACCTCAAAAACACAGGCAACAAAAAAAATAGACAAATCAGACTTAATTAAGCTAAAAAGCTTCTACATAGCAAAAGAAATAATGGAGTTGAGAACCTGCACAGCAGGAGAAAATATTTGCAAACTATGCATTCTATACAGCTGACAGGAAACTAATATTCAAAATTGACAAGAAATTCTACCCAATGACAACAAGGCCCCTAATAATCCCATTAAAAAGTGGTCAAAGAACATCCATGGACATTTTTCAGAAGAAGACATGCAAATGGCCAAAAGGCATATGGAAAAATGGTCAATATCACAAATCATCAGAGAAATGCAAATTAAAACCACAGTGAGATATCACATTAGACCAGTTAGAATGGCTACTATGAAACAGAAAAAAAATAACAGATGATGGTGAGGATGTGGAGCAAAGGGAGCTCTTATACGTAGTTCATGGGAAGGTAAGTTAGTACAACCTCTATGGGAAACAGTATGGAGATTTTTTAAAGCACTAAAAATAGAACTACTATTGGATCCAGTAATCCCACTAGTATGTACTCAAAGGAAAAAAAATGTTGTATGAAAATGTACCTGCACACATATATTTATCACAGCACTATTCATAATAGCAAAGATGTGGAATCAACCTAAGTTTCTATCAGCAGATGATTTTCTCTTATATATATATACACACACACACACACACACACACTCACACTCACACACACACACAGTGAAATACTACTCAGCCATAAAAAAGAATGAAACTATGTCTTTTGTAGCAACATGGATGGAACTGGAGGCCGTTATCTTAAGTAAAACGAATCAGATACAGAAAGACAAATATACATGTTCTTGCTTGTAAGTGGGAGCTAAATAATGTGTATACCTCTACACAGAGTGTGGAATGATAGACAATGGAGAGTCAGAGGATAAGGAGATGGAAAAGGATGATGAGAAATTGCTATGGGGACAAGGTATATGATTTGGGTGGTGGATACCCTAAAAGCCCTTACTTCACCATATGCAATCTATACATTTAACAAAATTATACTCATATCCATACATTTATACAAATCGAAAAGAAGAAAATCATCATCAAGTGCTTCCGTATGCCACTAATAGAAACATGGGAATGACTGATATGGCAAAACCTAGGAAAAGAGTCAGGTAAGCTAGTGTTTCTCAACTTACCAAAGCAAGAGGGCTTCCTGTAGGAGATGAAGCATTTGAAATGGTGGATGGGAAGAACACTGTCTGAGCAAGAGGACCAGGAGGCTGGCTGTTCTTGTCCTATTTATTTAAAAAGTTTTTACGCTATCTTTGTTAGTCTTCGTTAAAATATTCCAAAGCAGTAGATGAGTTTTAGCAGAAAGTAATGCTAACTTCCAGCAAGGTAAACTCTGCCTCCATAGTTAAGCCACCCTGTCTCTACAGACTTTGGACCTTGACCTCCTGCCTGAGTCCCGGCTGCGCATTTCCCTGTTTGTTGAACTTTTCCAATTGCACATCCATTTGGTATCCCACATTTGAAATGTGCAAAATAAAATGTTCTTATCATTTCTCCCTTTTTTTCTTTCCTCATTCAATTTTACTCTGAAATGCTTTTCACAACCTTATGATTTTCATTCCTAACACCACTACCACAATCCTCTTTTGAGACCAACTTACTTCATAACAGTGTACTACCATGGCCGTATTTCCCATTGCCCTGCCCCACATTCTCGCTTCTCCCATGTTCTGAAGCTAGACTAGCTTCTCATATATAGTCCAGTTTAATAAATGTTAACTAAGTGCTTAGCATGTGCACAAGGTCTGGCCCTTGTAGGCCTTTGATAAATGTGTCCTGTGTTACACCAGTTGAGATGCATAAGATCTCTTTCAGGATTACAAATACAAAGTCATCAAACAGAAAGAACTGAACAAAGGGAAGGGAGAGATTAATATAAAAGAAGAGGACAGAGAAGAACTTTCCAGCAGTATGGGATAGTGGACTCTGTGTGGGAGGATCTGGGAGTCATTGCTAGTCAATGCATTTTCCTTCTTTGTAGGAACTAGATTGCAGATTCAGCCATGTGCAATCCTGTTCATATCAGTTACCAGACCTTGGGCAAGTTATTCACCGTCCCTGGACCACAGTGTTCTCATTTGTAGAGTGATCATTAAAAACTAGATAATCACCAGAGTCCTTCCTAGGGGACAATTCTTTGATCATTTTGTTGACTTTTGGTCATTTGCCAGCTATGCCTAAGGGCTTAGAGTTGGGGTGATAATGAACGATTTAGTTCTGAAATAAGCAAGTCAATAACTTGCTTAAAAATTTGAGTCCTTGAGTCTGTAAACATGACAAGAGGCATGCCAGTTCACATTGAGCTAACAGACAGATGCACAGGTCATATGCTCCTGCAGGACTTTAATCTGCACACCATTCTTGGGATTGACATTGAGGATTATGGCCAGCCACCAAGATGGGTGTGTATGTAAGTACTGCTCCCCAACCTGGAGCAGTACTTAGCCACCACCCCTGTGATCCTTATTTTTGACCCTCAACTCCCAAAGTTCTACTATAATTCTTGTTTGTAATGATCTCAACAGTGCTTCAAAAAGCCCAGGCAATACACCATGCTAGTCTGTCAGATAAAGCCTGGGACGTGGTTAGTTAAGGTCACCAAACTGTGAGACACAGAGAGTCACTCTGAACACAGGCTTCCGGAAATCTAGTTCCAGGGCATCTTTTAATCAACTGTGATAAAAGAAATTATGAGATCAAAACAACTCCAACTTTAAATATGACTTAGGATCTTGTATTAAATTGCCTAATGTTGAGTACATGGCTTAATTTCCCTGGCTGATTAAATGCCAAAATATTAGTTTTGAGGAGCAGCGCTGGAGGTCTGGAAATCATGTCTGGAACAATAAATCATATGTCTTTTAATTCTTCTCAAACCTGGGAAGAGTTATTGTCATCAAGGATAATAAATTTTATCAGCCTAACAAGTCTAGGAAAAATTAGTTTTTGTCCCAGGGTAAGATTAATAGGAGAAAATCGTTCATATGCATTCTTTGCTCTTCCAGCCAGGCTAATTTACCCTCAGCATTCTCTCTGTCCATGCAACTTTCTCTTTCCTTTACCTCTATCAGTTTTTGCCTTTGGGTTTTGATTCTTCTCTATCAGGAATTGAACTTCACCCACTCTTCATAGAACTCTGTCACTGGTGCTCTCCCAAACTTATTCCCTTTATAAGTCTTTCATTATCAAGATATCCAGCTGGAAGATCACACAGTTGTGTGATAGTGGACAAGACTCTTAACCCCTCCCTCATTATGTTTACTCTTTGAAATGAGAGTGAGTGTAGAATATTAAGGACCCGTCTAACTCTAAGAACTATGGCTCAAGATGTGGAAATGTGTATGCATTTTCCTTCTTCGTAGGAACTAGATTGCAGATTCAGATACAAAGGGAACAGAAACAGATCTGTGGCTCTGTTTGAACAGAAATAAAACATAGAAGACACATTTCCAGCCCTCTCTGCCAAGTGGATTACTCCCTTCTTCAAATTTATGTTATCTCTATTCGTTCTGATATCCATCCTGTAAGGACAGGGTCATTTTGATTCCTTCTGTTCCTGTAGGCTCCCTCCCCATTTAAGGTCATCCTGGTGTGAACTGTATTATTAGGTTGAACCATACGAAATTGCCTTTTTTTTTTTTTTTTGCAGGTCAAAAACGGTCTAATATTGGCAGTTTCATCTGGTCAACCTACTACACAAGCCTTTCCTGAAGCTCTTCCCTTAGTCTTGCCACTCTGCTTATGCCCTTTCTCTCACCATATCCCTTTGACCAACTGACAAACTTCTACTCATCTTCCCAGGTTTTGCTCAGATATGAGCTTTGTCTCTGCAGCGTTCTCTGATCTCTTGGAGTACTTGTACTCATAGTATGCCACATACTTAACTTGTGATGTCAGGGTACCAGTAGGAACACGTGGCATACTCAAGTGGGGGTAATCAAGGAGAGTTTAATGAGGGCACCATTTATAAACATGTGGTCATAATGAAGGGGAACTAACACGGGATGTTGAAACACCTGGGTCTAGCAACAGCAGGGAGCTATTGCTCACCCGAAGGCCTGAAGAAGCAAGATGAGAGAGAATGACTGGTTTCTGGAGAGATCCACAGGAGAACCCAAGAGAGGCCTACACTTAGAAGTTGTGGCCCTAGGTAGAGAAATGCAGCAAGTTCTAACCTGCTGGCCAGCAGGGAGGAAGTCAGGGAAGAAACACCCTGTCTTTTCTCTCTTCTTGTCATGCCATCTCTGCCTCTGCTTCCAACTTGCCAGACCCAATTTAGCCAGAGGACAATAATCCTTTTGTTCTCACAGGTCAGTTTCCCAGGGCTAGAGCAGGATGGAAGGGGGTCTGCTGAAGGTCATAGATGTTTCCGTGTCAGCAGCTGGCCAAGGAGAATTGATGACCTTACTGTCAACTTTTGTTTATCATAAATTTCCATTTGCATATCGAAGAAGGATAAATCAGACAATTTATCCTTTGTGAGGGAAGCAGGAGCTTGTAGCATGTTTCAAGAGAGATAATTCACATTCATTTTTTGAAAGTTAGAAAGTATTTCAAACATAGAAAAGCAAGCAATAATGTAATAGACACCCAATGTTCCCATCACTAGGCTCAAGCAGTTGTTAATATTTTGCCATATTTGTTTCAGATACATATTTAATGAAACAAAATGTAAGAGATTCAGCTATAGCTGTCTCCCCTAAATCCCATCCTCCTGCTCAGAGGTAACTATTTCCTGGAAGTAGTCACTTTTCCATAATTTTATTTTGCGATTATAAATGATATGCATTATCTTGTATGCTTAAATGTATATAAGGGGCATCTCATGGTATAAAATGTACCCTTTGCAACATTTTTTTACTTAACTGTATTTTTGAGACTTATCTATGCTAATAAATTAGATCTGGTTCATTCATCATGATAACTGCGCTTTGTGTGACTATAACATAGTTTATTTATCTATGCTTATATTGATGGATATTTAGGTTGTTCTAGATTTTTTCCTTTTCTTTTCTCTTTGCTGTTACAGATAATTCTGCATTAAACACTGTTGTATCTGTGTACTGTGCAAGAGCACTTCTATTTTTATTTATTTTATTTTAAAAATTTAAAAATTTTTATTTTATTTTTGGAGACAGAGTCTCACCATGTCACCCAGGCTGGAGAGCAATGGCACAATCTCGGCTCACTGCAACCTCTGTCTCCTGGGTTCAAGCGATTCTCCTGCCTCAGCCTCCCGAGAAGCTGGGATTACAGGCATATGCCACCATATGCTAATTTTTGTATTTTTTAGTAAAGACAGAGTTTTACCATGTTGGTCAGGCTGGTCTTGAACTCCTGACATCGTGATCCGCCTGCCTTGGCTTCCTAAAGGGCACTTCTAAAAGTGGAATTGATGACTGGCAGGAAATGTGCATCTTCAACTTTACTGTTAGTGTTAGTGCTAAGTTATCCTTCAAATCGGTTGCACCAATTTATAAAGTTGTGGATCAGAGACATGTTAAGGCCTTTGTGGTCGCCCTAGGGTGTAATTCCCCAAGATGTTATTTGCAGAGCATTTAGGACAGTAATAGTGAAGACTACAGGCTGCTGAGGAGTCCTGTCCAGTGTTAGGTAGGATGCTGAAGAGCTCTAGCTGGTGTGTGTTTTTGTGTGAGTGGGTAGGTAAGCGACTTGGGCAGGGTGGCAGGTGGGTGGTTCTTTGACCTTAGGAAAATAGAACCATCCGTGGTCCAGCTGTATGTGAGCTTTCTACATTTCTTTGTTTCTTTCCCCACACATAGAGAGCTCCACTTTCTTGTCCAGACTGGAACATCCTGGTTCACTCTTTCCTCTTATGGGATCACTATATTTCTGCTAAATCTGGTGCTGCTGCTCAGAAACATGAAGAGACTTGCCTGGCATGGCTCCCTGTAATCACAAGGCTGAGTCAAGGAACCTAACTGCTGTGTGCCAAGTGGCTTGACCTGGAGAAGCTTAAGCCGGCTCCTGGGACCAGAGGCAGCAGTGACACATCATGTGACTGCGTATGCTTAGAGCTCCTTCAGAAAAAAGCAATCCTTACAGGAGGCGTGAGGGTCATGTAGATCTTGTAAACAAAGTAAGAGAGGTCACTTTATGGTTTTTGAGTGTTAAAAAGAGGCACAAACTCAGCAGTGGCTGATGATGCTCTACATTATTCTGTACATTTTCACATTTTCTCTGTGTGTCCAAAGACTTCAAGTTGTTTTTTGGTTTAGTGGAAGAAGATGAGGATTGTTTTCAAGAGCCTGAAGTTTATACAGTTTGGGGATATGTTTTAGGAAAAAATATAAAATTGTTAAAATAAAATTAAGCTATTGGTAAAACTGCCTCTGCTTTGGTGATGTTGTGAGGGAGAAGGAGGGGAAGGGGTATCCGCGAAGATACGGCCAGTGTATTCAAGCAGCGAGAAAGATGGAGGATGGAGGTGAAGAAGCAGGTCTCAGGCACACATCAGGCCTGAACAAAGCCTAGGAGGTGACATGCTGGGAGGGCATGCAGGAGACAGAGGAAGGATGGTGGAGGAAAATCTGGTGGAGAGTGGTGTAAATGATGAGAACAAAATTAAACATTAAAGGCAAAGTTCTATGTGAGATGAAGGAAGAAGGAACGTTGGCACCTGGGAGTATCCCGTGGCATCCACTTACTGGCTCTGACACTTAGAACCAATATAACCACTGATATACAAAGATAGGCCAATGGTATACCAAAGTGCAGGAACGAAATACAAAGGAGCATAACGACCCACTCTCTCACACTCTTTGCATATGGGAGAATGAAGTCTGTAAGGCTGGAGCAAGATAACATTTTGGTTCTCACTAGTAGTTCACATATCTCTGTGGTTTATAGACAGTCTTGAAAAATTAGGTATTTGCACTAAAGAAATAGGCACATGACAATATACAGACAACATTTTGTACAAAGTGGAAGGGGAGCAAGGAGTGCCCCTCACCCCCAAGAAAAGAAATCCAAATCCATCAACTAGTTCGTGGGTTCCAGGAAGGGAAAAGGTAGGGTCTTTGTGGAAATCCTCAGTGCAGGAGAGGAGATGATGTGGACATGCTCCAGAGGTTTTCTTTCTCTAGAAAGTATGCAACGTCGAGTAAAGGGGGGTCATGTTTTCTAAACCAAAAGTGAGGAACATAGTCCAATGAAGAAACAGAATGTTTGAAACCCCAATTTTCCAGGTGCATTCTGGTTCCAGGAAAAGACTTTTGGATGCCTGAGCTTTCTTGGAGAACATTGAAGAGACACCGAAGATGCTAGGTTTATAAAGAAGCTACACCAGGATGGGCACTTTCACAAAATCATCTCATTTAGTTTCCTCATTGAATCCATGCAATGACCCTAGGAAGTAATAGAATTATTCTGAGGCCTGGAAAGTTTTAATAATTTTCCCATGTTTATACATGGAAGAGCCTGGATTCTTCAGTAGCACCTGGTCTCCAGCTCTTGAGAAAGGAATGATGATCACAAGAATCTATCCTTGGTCTGGGTCTGGTGTAGCAATGAAGAGCTTCTTCTGGGTCCCTTCTATTACCTGTAACTTTGGACCCAGTGGGAGAGGGAGAGGAAGAGAGGAGGGAGAGGAAGAGAGGAGGGAGAGGAAGAGAGGAGGGAGAGGAAGAGAGGAGGGAGAGGAAGAGAGGAGGGAGAGGAAGAGGAAGAGGGAGAGTCAGCATTTGCCTGTGATAGCTTGTATTTTCCTTGGAGAGCCCTCTTGGAGAAGAAAGTCTGTTCTACGTGCTCAGGGGCAAGAGGAGTGCTAAGAGAAAAACAGTGGGAACTTTATTCTGCGTGCTTATGGCATGCCAGGTGCTATTTAATGAATTTTTAACTTTTTGAAAGAAGTATAATACACATATAGAAAAAATATATATCACAAAGATAAACGTGCTCAATAAATTATAACAAGTATCTGTGCAACCCCCACCAAAGTGAAGAAAGAGAACGGTCCCCAGAAACCTCTCTCATGCCCAGCCCTCTATATTCACACCAGAACTTTCCTCGGTGTCAACCATTACTTGACTTTTAATGCTACCGTTTAGTTTTGCCTGATTTTGAACTTTATGTAACTAGAAGCCTATAGTAATTGCCATATAGTAATTTTTTCTTTTGTGTCTGGTTTCAAGTCACTCATTCATGTTGTTAAATGTATTTGTAGTTTATACATTTTCATTGCTGTATAATAACCCATTGTACAGATACATGATAATTTATACATTTTACTGTTGACGGGCATTAGGTTGTTTTAAGTTTTAGCTATTACATATAAAGCAACTATTGAACATTCTTGATGATGTCTCTTGATACTGCTATGCATGCATTTCTGTTGGGTATATGGCTGGGTTATAGGATAGGAGTACCTTCAGTTTTAATACTGAATTCCAAAGTATTTTCCAAAGTGGCTATACCAATTTATGCAACAGTGTATGATAATTTCTGTTGTTCCAAATCCTTGTCATTGCTAATTATCTGTAGTCTTTTTAATTCTGGCCATGCTGGTAGAAATGTAGAGCTACTATCTCATTGCGGCTTTATTTTGCATCTCCATAATGACTAATGAGGTTGAACAAGTTTTCCTATTTATTGGTTATTTGGGTATTATCCTTTGTGTCCTAGTTCATTCTTGCTGCTATAACAGGAATACCTTAGATTGAATGATTTATAAATAATAGGAATTTATTTCTCATAGTTCTGGAGGCTGGAAAGTCCCAGATCAAGACACCGGCAGATTTCATGTCTGGTAAAGGCTCATTCTTTGCTTCCAAAAATGGTGCCTTGTTGCTGTGTCCTCACACGGTGGAAGGGAGAAATGGGCAAAAGATTCTTACTAGTTCTCTTGCATCTTTTACAAGGGTGCTAATTCCATCCGTGAGGGCAGAGACGCCATGATGGGCCCGTCTCTAAATACTAACACATTGCGTCTTAGGTTCCAATATGTGAATTTTAACGAGGGACATACACTCAAACCATAGAAGTTTGTAGAGTGCCTGTTCAAATTTCATGTGCGCTTTTCTGTTGTGCTGTTTTTTAAATTATTGATTTGTAGGAGTTTTTTATACATATTTTGAATGTAAACCCTTTGTCAGTTACATAAATTGCTATTACTTTCTTCTACTCTAAGCTTTCAATTTTAGTGGATTTTATACATCTTTTTCTTTATGGCTGATGCTTGCTTGCCTCCTGTTTAAGAAATATTCTTCCTCATAGTCATGAACATATTCTTACATTAAGGTTTAAAATCTTTATTTTGCTTTTCACATTTAAAATTATATTCTTCTTGGAACTGATTTCTTTATATGGTGTGAGATAATAGTTAAGTTTATTTTTTTCCATATGAATATCCAGTCAACTCAGTACCAGTTATTAAAAATATATTTTTTCTACTACATTGCACTGCCATCTTTGTCACAGATCAAGTGTTCCTAGATGTGGCAGTTTTTAGAAGTGCTATTTTACTACATTGGTCTGTTTGTTTATACTTGCACAAATACTACTCTTAATTTTTGTGGTTTTATAGTACATTTGATATTTGGGGAAAAATTTTTCCCATTTGTCTTTGTCAAGTGTATTTGTTATCCTTGGTTTTTGTATTTCCATACATGTTTTAAAATTAGCTTGTTAAGTTCCACCAAAAAAATTCCTACTGAGGCCAGGTGCAGTGGCTCACACCTGTAATCCCAGAACATGGGGAGGCTGAGGCAGGAGAATCATGAGGTAAGGAGTTTGAGACCAGCCTGGCCAACATGGCAAAACCCTGTCTCTACTAAAAATACAAAAATTAGCCAGCATGGTGGTGGGCACCTGTAATCACAGCTACTCGGGAGGCTGAGGCAGGAGAATTGCTTGAACCCGGGAGTTGGAGGTTGTAGTGAGCCAAGATTGTGCATTCCAGCCTGGATGACAAGAACAAGACCCCATCTAAAAAAAAAAATCCTACTGAAATTTTTATTGAAATGATTTGAATTTACAGATCAGTTGCAGAGATTGATAGCTTTACAATATTTGTTTTGTCAAGCCATGAACATGGATTATTATGCTATCTGTTTAGATCTCCTTCAGTTTATCTCCATGATGATTTATATCTTTCTCTGTGAAAGGTTTGCACATTTTTAATTAGAATAATTTCTGGGTATCTAATATTTTAAATGGTTTCAAATATGGCATCCCCCTTTTAAATTGAGGTTTAATTTGGAAACAGTAAAATGCATAGATCTTAAGTATACAGTTTGATGGGATTTTATGTACACTAGATATTTACAAGATATGTAACTTTTTCATCACCCTGAAAGATTTCTTTTCTTTCCCTGAGTCAATCCCTCCTCCCTCCCTCCTCAGAGGTAACCACTGTTCTATTGTTCTTATTTGTTTCACTGTAGATTTGTTTTGCCATTAGAAATGTCATGTAAGTGAAATCATGCGGTATGGACTCTGTTGTGTTTGGCTTCTTCAATTCAGCATGTGTCTTGAGGTTTACCTGTATTCTTGTATGTGCCAGTAGTTCTGTCTTATATTTTGCTTAATAGTGTTCAACTGCATAGATGTACTACAATTTGTTTTTATATTCTCCTATTGGAGAATATAAAAATTGGATTGTTTCTAGTTTTTGGCTATTAAAGGTAAAGCTTCACTGACATTCTTGTATTAGTCTGTTGTGTGGACATGTGTTTTCATTTTTTTGTGGGAAAATACCTAGAAATGGAATGGTTGGGTCATAGGTAGGTGTATATTTAAATTTAACAGAAACTTCCAGATGTAGTTTCAAAGTGAGTGTACAATTTGACCTTCCCTCCAGCAATGTTTAAAGTTTTGCTTGTTACTTAACCTGACCAATATTTGGTATTGTAGTTCTTTTTAAATTTAGTCATTCCAGTGGATATGGTAATATCTTATTGCGGTTTTAATTTTTTTTCTCTGATGGCTAATGATCTTTAGTATCTTTTCATGTAATTACTGATCACTTATAGATCATCATTTGTCAAGTATATATTCAAATCTTTTGCCTATTTAGGAAAAATGAATTGCTTATATTTTTATTGTTGAGTTGTAAATGTATCAAAAATCTATTTTTAATATGTCTTTTGTCAGAAGTTGTGAATATTTTCTTTCAGTCTGTCTTGCTTTTCATTTTTTATAGTGCCTTTTGATGAGCAGAAGTTTTAAAATTTTGCTACAATTAATTTATCAAGTTTTGTCTTTTATAATTACTGCTTTCTGAGTCTTACTGAGAAAACAGTTACCTAACCAAAGATTGCAAAGATTTTCTCTTATGTTGTCTTTCAAAAGCTTTATAGTTTTCGCTTTTACATTTAATTATGTAATCCATCTACAATTCATTTTATATATGGGTTGGCATTCTTTTTATCAGATACGATAGGAGATTGTTCTAGCACCATTTGTTAAAAAGATTTCCCTTTCCTCATTCATTTGTTTTGGCATGTTGGTAAAATATTAATTGACCATATAGTATGGGTCTTCTTTTGAGTTCTGCTCATTCTATTGATCTATTTGACTATCTCTTTATCTTTTTTTTTGTTGTTGTTGAGACAAGAGTTTCACTCTGTCACCAGGCGCCAGGCTGGAGTGCAGTGGTGCGATCTCAGCTCACTGCAACCTCCGCCTCCCAGGTTCAAGCAATTCTCCTGCCTCGGCCTCCTGAGTAGCTAGGACTATAGGTGCGTGACACCATGCCCAGCTAATTTTTGTATTATTAGTAGAGATGGAGTTTCATCATGTTGGCCAGGATGGTCTCGATCTCTTGACCTCATGACCTGCCCACCTCGGCCTCCCAAAGTACTGGGATTACAGATGTGAGCCACCACGTCCAGCCTATCTGTTTATCTTTATGCTACAACACTGTCTTAATCACAGTGGCTTTATAGTAAGTCTTGAAATTAGGTAGAGTAAGTTCTCCAAGTTTGGTTTTTTGAAGATTGTTTTGATTATTAATATTTCCATATAAATTTTAGAATTAGCTTGTCAATTTCTATAAAAAATGTCTTTGATGATTTTGATTGAGATTGTGTTGAATATACAGGCCAATCTGAGGAAAACTGACAAAATATTGAGTCTTTTAAACCATGAATATGGTACATGTCTGTATTTTTTAAACTTCACTACTTTCAGCAATATATAATAGTTTTTTATTTATGGAACTCTTCCACATGTGGCTTCAAATTTATCTTTGAATGTGTTACATTTTTGATATCATTATCAATAATACTTATAATTTTATTTTCCATTTGTTTTGCTAAAAATAAAAATACAACACATTTAAAAAATATCTTGACCTTATTTATTGTTACCTACCACTGTGTAACAAATTACCTCAAAACTTAGCAGCTTAAGAAAAGCACAAGTATTTATAATCTCACAGTTTCTGTAGGTCAGAAATCCAGGAATGACTTAGCTGGCTCAGTCTCTCATGAGTGGCAGTCAACCGCTGGCCAAGGCTTCAGTTCTTCAGAGATTCAACAGGGGCTACAGAATACTCTCGCAAGGTCATTCACATGACTGTTGGCAGGAGGCTGCAGTTTCTTACCATGTAGTCATCTCCATAAGACTACATGTGACATGGCAGCTGGACGTTCCTTGAGCAAATGATCTGAGAAAGAGAGAGTAAGATAGGGTATCCAAGGCAGAAGTTGCATAACCTAATCTCAGAAATGATATACGATTGCATCTACCATATACTTAACCAGACAAACTCTGGTACAGTATGGAAGAGGGCTACAAAAGGATGTGAATGCCTGGAAGTGGGAATCATCCTGGAATATCTTGGAGTCTGGCTACCATAGTCTGTTCTCTAGCCCCCAATGATTTATATCTCTCCCACATGCAAATATACTTGTCCCAACCCCAGGCCCACAAAAATTTTATCTCATTAAATTTTACCTCAGCTCAGAGTTCAGAATCTCATCTTCTAAATCACATCCAGGTCCTCAGACATAGTTCCCTAAGCACAGCTCCATGAATACAGTTCTCAATTTGTAGGCCAATGAATTTAGGAAACAGTTTATCTGTTCCCTGCACACCCAACATACAATGGTGCCATGGGTAGAGGACAGCCAACACAGACACTCCTGTTTAAGAAGGGGAAACTGAGGTACAAAAGAGTCACTGGTTCATATCAATTCTGAAATCCAACCAGATGAGTGTTGTAAGTTCTATAAGGACTCAGTCCTACTTCTGCCTGAAAATTACTCTAGAGTTCTAGGTTCTGTTCTCTAGGTTCTTAGTTCGCCTTTTGAATTATCCTTCCTTTCTTATTAAGGTATCATGTATTTGCAGCTGAGTGATTTTTTTTTCAGGCTATTTCTCACATATAGATGTTTGAAGATTCAAAGGTTTCTTTTCATTTTTTACTGTCTCTGTCACTTTCAGTCTGTGTCATGAGTACACCTGGTGATATAAATCTCTCAAAATTTCTGTGATCCTCCTGTGAATCTCACTGGGGTTGGCTTCATTAGACAAATCTACACCTACAGATATCCTTGAGATAAATCCTTTCCATGTGAATCTTCTATTGAGATGGCTGAGGTACTTAAGCTTTTTAAAACCCTTATTATTTTACGCTTAGATGCTGTGAAGCAAAACTTTAAACTCTTTAGGGGGTCTTTTGTCTGACTTATCATATTCTGAAGAGCCTCCTTTTAACTTAAAAAAAGGTTCTAAAAAAGGATTTTATAATGACACCCTTGGCTTCATCTCTAGAACATTGTTTGTAGAGGGTGTCCTGGATTTGACCTTTGCTTGGGAGCAATTTCTTAATTTTAGTATTGTCTGCCATCTGATGGCCTTTGTATCTTCACAACCATCCAGATCCCATCTTCTTTTGGTTTAATAGTGCTTTCCTTAGCTTCTCTCTCTCCTCTACATATGAACATAAGCAGCCACAAGAAACCAGATGGCACCCTCAACACTCTGGCTGGAAATCTTAGCTAAATTTCTACCTTTCACATTACTGCAGGAGACAGTGCTGCTAAACTTTTTGCCATGCGTAACAGGGGCCTCTTGTCTTCAAATTTCCAACACGATTTTCCTCTCTGTTTTTTTAAAGACCTCACAAACAAGCTTTTTAAAGTCTAATTTTTCTAATGGTCTGTTTGAGGCAATTTAGGTTTTCATTAACGTTTTCCTTAAAGTCCTTATAGCCATTCCATCTTCTGCTCACTGTCTCGTTCAAATGCCACTCTTGCATTTTAGATTTTTGTTATACCAACACCCCATTTCCAGGCACAAAAAATTTGTATGGGTAGATATAGTAGAAGGTATATGTTTTTAGGTCATTAAATGATGAGTCATTTGACCCACCAAGAGAAAACAAGCAAAGGAGAGATGTCTTGGCATACACTGCTTCTTTCAACAGATGGTCATCTGGTTCCACCTAGAGTCCCTGAGTTAGTGTGAACCAGACCTGCAAAACTCTAGGGGCCTTGGGAGGAGTTGATGATAAACATCTATGGGGAAATATGGAAAAATCTTGGTCAGTGCTAAGTTTTTAAGAACACACACACACACACACACACACACACACACACACACACACACAGAGAGAGAGAGAGAGAGAAAGAGAAACCTAGATTGATCTCATATTACAGATAAGGAAGGAAGCTGTGATTCAGAAGGGTAAAGTGACTTGTCCAAGGTCACCATGGCCAATTAATAGTTGAGAAGGGAATAAAACTAGTTCTTTAAATTTTATCCAGTGTTCTTTCCAGGTGCCATGTGGCCTCAGGCTCCCACAATGTTGCATGCCTTCCACAAAGCATCTTTGCCTGAGAGCTCTCAGGGGCATCGTGTGGGAAGAAAACCAAGGGAAGAATGTTGGAGTTTCCTGTTAGAATATTTTACACTCTGCAGTAAGTCAGCTTGCTAATGCTGCTCATGGGAGCCTTTCCATTGAGAGTCTGAAGATCTGAGAAATTCACTATGACATCTTCAGATGCAAAAGAGCAGAGGATGATCCCTGACTCCTTCTTTTGTTTTTGTTTTTGTTTCAGGAATGATAAAGCAGGAATCTTTAAAAACAGTTTTAATTTTCTTGTTTACTTTTCTCCATGGAAGTAAACTTTTCAGCCCATGTTAACAAAAAGCTGGATTCTGAACAATTTGGTTCACCTGCCTCGATGAATGGTCATAAGTAAAAGTCAGCCAGTGAATTCTTAGCAGCTTCTGACTCACATTTCCGGCTGCCCATTGGACTTTAGGACCCTGGCTCATGGATGCCTCAAACTCAACATCTTCCTAACTCAACCCATTATCTTTCTTTCTCTGCCTGCTCCCACTCTTGCATTTTTAAATATAAGAAAAAAGTGGTGAAAACTTTGTTTTCAAAGAAAAAAATAACCAAAAAAATGGAAACTGTTTTTGAAGATTCCTGCTTACATTTTAGTTGCCCAATACAGAAACTTTGGATTTTTCCCTTTTACTTAGACCGAACTCTTTAGAATCTAATTTAGAAAATATTTCTTAAATCTACATTTTCTCGATATCCCTACTGCTACTCACCTTTTTATGTCTCAATTTATACATTGCCCTATGAATGGTGATTATTGCATGCCTATACTATGTAGGGCAATCTGCTTTGTGCTAGGATACAAAGGTGAACAGAACATGATACATGGGCACAAGAAACTTACCTGTGCCTGAGGGGTAAAGAAGAAGACAAAAACAAATAGTGATGGTAAAATGTGATCTTTTTACACATGCCATTTTTCTCCTAAGCCATTCCAACAGATCTTGACCTCTTTCGGCCTTCCTTCTCCCGTCTTGATCCATTCTCTTCATTGCTACCAGAATTGCCTTCCTAAAATACAGACTGGGTCATGATCACAGTCATCTTTGCCTTCCTGTTGCCTAAAGGATGAAAGCCCTAGTCCTCAGTATGTTGTTCAAGGCCCTTACAAGCAGGCCCATATCTACCCGTCCTCCTCTCCATTCCTCTCTCCCCAGCATTGAACTCTATGCTTTAGCCACACATAGACTGCTGGTAGGTCTCCAGTAGGCCTCATAAACTCTCACATTTCTGCTTTTAATTTTTCTGTCCCTTTAGTCTTGAATTCCCTTCAAATCCCATTCACCCTCTGGGTTCTTACTCATCTCTCAACTATTACTCATCATTTAAGACTCACCTTCCTCAACTTCCCTACCCTGAGGCAGAATTAATTACATTCTCCTTTGATATATCACAATTATATAATTTATTTTATTATATTATAGACAATTTACAGATGCAGAATACCCTCTTACCACCTACCAAGTTTCTCTATATATGTTGTATGACTGAAAAAAATCTAAAATATTAAAAATGTACAGTGTACCACTCACTGTAGGAGGTGTTCTTATTTTTACTGGTAATGCCATTGTGAAAAATTTAAAATACCAAGAGTCCCCAAGAACCTTTCCAGCACAGTAAAAATTCCTGCATTTGGAAATCAAAGGAAGTTTCCATGTCTGTTTGTCATGCTGTCTCTTTCATGTAAAGTTTGGGGATACAGGTTGGGACATTTCTGTTAGGATATACTGAGTTTACAAAGTGGAAGATGGACAAAATGACTCTCAGGGATTCCTATCAGAGAAGTAAGCAGTGGTGGGAGAGGGTTCCTCAGGGATGCGAGAGGTCAGGAGACAGTCCCACTTTCACTTCGTGGATGTGGCCGAAGTTCTTCCACAATCTGTTTCATGGTGCTGGCGGTGAGGTGTATGTGGATGTGTGTGGCAATACTTGGAGATAGTTTGAAACTTAGACATGACAGGACCTAGACATGATTCACTCGTTGCTGTCAGCGCATCTTCCCTAATAACTTGATGAGTAAGTAGCAAAATATCTGGCTTAAGCTCTTTTTCCTACCAAACCCTGCTTTGAGAATTTAAACATGATGCTTTAGAAAAGAATATGCTCCATATTCAATTAGATAAAGATTTCTCATGCATTTGGGAAAAATCACTCAGAAAATTTGCATCCTTCATTGCAGATGAATCCCCAGAATTTCGTTTTATAGACTATCCACTATTTCAAAACATTTCCCATAGGGAATTCTATTAATGAGTAGGACGTCTCAGAAAGTCACAGATAGGAGCTACAATTCTCTCCTTTTCTTTAAAAAAAACCACCTAAATTTCCAAGAACTAGACCAGATGATCCCTAGACATGGTTTAGTGTTTTGTGTTTTCAGGCTTTTAGAATGTTGGTGCTGGAAGGGACTTAAGGGAACATCTGGTTCAGGCCACTCACTTTACAAATGGTATCAGGAAACGTAATGGCTTTTCAAGGTCCTCTAGCATGTCGGGAGTGGAGCTGGGACTAGGACTCTCAGGCCCTCTAACTCTTAGCCAAGGTATCATCTTTCCTCCATGCCAACTTAGACACAAGGCAACTTGCTATATAAGATGAAAACAAATTTTTTAAAAATGCAGGGCTTTAAACACCTTGAGTATGGATGGGTACCACTGTTTCCCTGAAACCTGAACTTCACCGTAGGACCCGCCTCTCAAAGGGAGACTTGTAAGAGACTTCTGCTGCCAGCCCTTGTCTTGCACATGATCTTAGAGGACCTGGAGATGTTTATGTAGATAATGGATCAATATTTAACTTATTAATCTTAGATTTTGGGGGCTGGTTAATTCAATAAATTTAATTGGTATTTGCTGTGTCCTCCCATAACTAACAGGAATCTCTAGAGCATCTCCAACTTTCAGCCTCCTTTATCCCTTAATCATTAAAAACTGCTTTGTACTCCCCGGTGAGTCCTGCTTCCCTCTCTTTCTATCCAGTTCAGCCCCATTCCCACCCTTGCTGCTCCTCAATGGGATGCTTCACCTGAACCCAGTGGAGCCCTGGTTCTTTTGAGAACAAACTCCCCTTAACCTTTTCCTAAAGCCCCTTTTCTGCTTCCTTACCACAACAGAGACTTGTCTTTTCCCTGGGTACTGTTCTTGCATTCTTCTTCCAGAGATTGGCCTTCTTCTATTCCCAGTGGAGCACAGAGGGTGGAGCGAATGGGCTTCTTCATTTCTTTCAGATTGTGCTCATCAGTCATCCTCAGGCAATCTCAATGCCTTTACTTTTATTTTAAAGTTTCTTAGTGGCTCACTAAGCCTTCTCTAGGAGTCTATTTTTTTCCTCTCTCTTTAAACCTTGAACAGTACTTCTGCTTCCTCAGGCTTTGTAGATAGCTTCTGTACTTCTTTTGGAGAACACTAAGGCTTTTCCTTCTATTTCAAAATTTCGATGTATTTTCATCCTCTTAAAAAGTCTTTCCTCCTGTTTCAGAGAAAAAGGCCAAAACTTTAAAGCCAACTTCCCCGTGGTTCCTGGATTCTTGCCTCTTCTTGCTCTCAGACATCAAGACCCACATTTCTGAGTTGCCTATCTTGGTATTTGCTTTTCACTGCCTGGGAACTTTCCTCCCCCATGTGCATTGGAATCATTTAAGGATTTCAAAATGCAGTATCTTTAGTCTCTTCCTAAAGAGTGCTGTCCAGCGAGTGCTGTATCCCCAGTGGCTAATAAAATTTTTTGGATCTGATTCTTTTATCCAGATCCAAAGATTTGGATTACAGGTTTCAGGTTCCAAGGTAATTCTTAAGCACAATAAATGTAAGCCTAGAATCATGTGCAGACTTCTCTTACAAAAAATGACCGTTCTGTATTAGCTTCCTATTGCTTTGTAATGAATTATCCCAAAATTTGGTGACCTAAAAAACATTCATTATCTCAGTTTTCTGTAGGTCAGGAGTCAGCATGTGGCTAAGCCAAGTCCTCTGTGCCCAGGTGTCTCATAGCAGCAGAGTGTTGGCTGGGGTGGCTTTCCTTGTCAAGGCTTCCTGAGGGAAGGATCCGCTTCCAGCCACATTCATGTGGTTGCTGGCAGCTCTCAGTTCCTTGTGGGCTGCTGGTCTGAGGCCCTTATTTCTTTGATGGTTGTTGGCTGAAGGTCATTCTCAATTCGCTACCATGTGGGCCTCCCTAGGGGAGCTTATATCATGGCAGCTTACTTCAACTGAGTGAGTAAAACTGAGAAAAACTAGAGAAAGGGGAAAAGAAGGAGAGTGCAATTAGATAAAAGCGACCGTCTTTCATAACCCAGTCTCAGACATGTCATCCCATTCCTTCTGCCATATTCTATTTATTAGAAGTGAATCACCAGGACCAGCCCGTACACAAGGGGAGGAGATTAAATAAAGATGTGAGCATCAGGAGGAGAATTATTGGGATCCTTTTAGATACCAACTGCCATATACCTCAACCCCAAAGTCTTTTCCTTAAATGCTGCCCATTTAAGGTATCAACCTAGTTTTCTCCATATTTTGAGCACTCAGCTTTCTCTGGAGAAGAATATGAACTGGGAGCCTTCACTCCCGACTACATGTTGTCTTCTTAACCTATCCCACTGTGGCTTTCATTCTCACCACCCTGCACCACTATTTTCTTCTAGTATTATGGGCATTTACATCTATGTCTCATGTCTCTACAGATCCTGCCTTCAGGTTTGTGGTCACCTTTTCCTTAGAACTAAGTCCAGGGCATTGCATGGTCTGCAAGTAATTCTTCAATGAATGAGTGAGTGAGTGAATGATTGTGAAATACTAAAGTAAACTCTTGGGCAGGATTCGGTAAGGACATAATTAACCTGATTGAAGCCAAGGATAATGGGAATGATTTACTGGCCTTTGTCTTCAGTTCATTCAGTTCAACCAAACCTCTAAAGTGGCCTGTTTCTACTTTCTTCTTCAAATTACATGTTCCTGCTCTGTTTTTATCTCTGTCACTCCCTCTTCTTTCTTTCCTCTTTTTATCTCTATTATGGTTTCTTCTGCTGTGGTTCACTTTCCACCCATTTTTACCAAAACAATAGTTATTCTTCCTAATGCGTTGCGGTCTAGTGGAAAGCTTCTTGCACATCAGTGATGAGCTCAGATTGAAGGACACAGAGAGACAAAGACACTCAGCAGTGGATGCATGCCACCCAGGTAATCACAGATCCTGGACCCAGCTCTGTGCCCGCTTCCCATGGAATTACTCAAAATTGACTTGTCTTTACTAGCATTAAACAATGATACTTAATCTCCAAATTTCATCATTTTGGAACAATTGTTTTGATTTCCATTAGCTACAGTTTTAGTGTTTGCTTATGGATATGATCGTCAAATAAAGAGGAAAGTTTCTTCTTCTTTTTTTTTTTTTTTTTTTAAGACAGAGTTTCACTCTTGTTACCCAGGCTGGAGTGCAATGGTGTGATCTCAGCTCCCTGCAGTCTCTGCCTCCTGGGTCAAGCAATTCTCATGCCTCAGGCTCCTGCTAATTTTCTGTATTTTTAGTAGAGACGGGGTTTCACCATGTTGTCCAGGCTGGTTTCGAACTCCTGACCTCAGGTGATCCACCCGCCTTGGCCTCCCAAAGTGCTGGGACAGGTGTGAGCCACCACACCTGGCAGAAAGTCTCTTCTTTAATGATCACTCATGGAACTCCCCTCTCCACATAATGCCAAACATTTGTGTATTTAGAAATAGCTGGATGATTGGCCACATTTTTCCGCTTCTTTCTCCTTCTCCTCTCTCTCCAAGCGCATTCTCCTCTCCCCTTCTACCCTCTTCTCCTCCTCCTCCTCCTCCTCCTCCTCTTTCTTTACCTCTAGATAGATGACTTGCCTATTCATGGACTTGGGTTTTCCTGGACCTTGCTAAGTATCCTCTTTCTGTTTCTTTTGTGTGTCAAACAAACAAACAGAACATTCCATCCTCTGAATAGGAAGCTAGTGCTATTGGCTGATGCTCAGAAGGATAGATGGGGGTCAGCCGGTTTCTACTGGACTTAATCAGCTGTCCAGGGTTTCCCTGTAACATGAGAACAAATGCAGTCAATTAGACCACAAGGTTTTGACTCTGGCCACACTATTTTCTGATCCTCTGACTTAATTGGTGATAGATTACAATTTTAAAATGCTTGTATTTTTATTATTTCATGCTCTTCAAGAACTATCTGAGTTTTATAGCCTTTGGACATCATTCTTGCAGGAATCCTACTTCTCAGGTTTTTAGTCCAGCATGGTGCTGGGTGGAAAGTGTGACTTCCTTGGACTGGGCTTCCTTGGACTGTGTTTCAGAGCAGTGAAGGCTAACTGTAGGGCCCGGGGAAGGAATTTATGACCCTTCATGGAAGCAGGGACTGCATCTGCCCTTTTAATGCTCTCTCCTGGTAACCAAAACAGTGCATGGGAGCAAGTATGCACCCAGAGAAAGTTGGTACAGTATCTCTTATTCTTGTGGAGGTAAGAGCAGGGAGCTAAAATGGGCAGAAGGTGTGGTTTACTCTCATCATCCATGTCCCCAACTAGAGGCTTTAGTCAACAGTCTTGGGGAAACTGCTGTCCCCAAAGTGCTCCTATTTGTAGGAGAGGGGTGGGCTTGGCTCCATTCTCATGTCCCTTCTTACATGACAAGGTGATGAGTTGTTAATTAGATTAGCCACAATCCTGGACATAGAGCCACACTTACCAGTGGACAAGATTTGAAAGACAACAGGCAGGTGTGTTTGCCAACCCACACATGTTTGTGTGGGTGCATCTTGTGGTTTTCTATGACTGGCCCGAAGGTGGCAAGACCTTTGGACTGGACACGTGTCATCCCAGCTTACCAGGATTGCAGGGGAGTTTCAGGCCCAAACCCATTTAGATGGGTATGTAGTGGTATGTTGGTTTTCCATTTGCTATTTTTCCTCATGCTCACATCTATCCTGGGAACTCACAAAAACAAGGGGCGGCTGAGCCAAAGCAGGTCTTGGATACTCCATGGGCAGGACCCCAACTAAGAGCTCTCAATCTCACTCAGGTTTCTCATGGAATCACTTTTGGAGGTGCTGTTCTCTTACTGCTCTGTACTATCACTTTAATCTGAATGTGTGCTGAATAGATGCAAATATCAGTCACCAGTGAGTACTTTGTGTGTAGAAGATCTCACAGACGATTAGTCCACTTGTTCTCTCCTTTTCCTCCCATCTCCAGGCTTGTCTGCAGTAGCTTCTGGAAATAAGCAGTGTATTACTTTCCTATGTCTCCTGTAAGAAATTGCCACAAACTTGATGGCTTAAAAACCGTTTTTATTTCACAGTTCTGGAAACTGGAAGTCCAAAATCAAGGTGTTGGCAGGGATGTGATTTTCCGGAGGCTCTGAGGGGAACATCCCTTTTTGCCTCCTGAGCTTTTGGTGGCTGCCAGCATTCCTTGGCTTGTGTTCACATCACTCAATCTTTGCCTCTATCTTCACATGCCATCCACTCTCCTGTGAGTGTCAAATATCCTTCTGTCTCTTTCTCAAACGTAGATATGTGATAACATTTAGGGCCCACCTAGATCATCCAGGATGAGCTCTCCATTTCAAGATCCTTGACTTAGTCATAGCTGCAAAGATTCTTTTTCCAAATAATGTAATATTTATAGGTGCTAGGGACCAGGATCTGAAAACTTTGGGGTCTCGCATTCAGCCCACTATAGTAAGACTCTAGAATTTTGCTTTCACTTCTTTTTCTGTATAAAGGCCCTTATAAAAAGAGAGTGGCATGTCCACAACTACATTTCTTTAACACACTAAGCATGCAGGTTTTGTTCTCGAGTATAGATCTGGAAATGCCTAGCTGAAGGATGAGTGGCCTCTCACTTCTTCCAGTTGTTGCAACTTATTCCGAATTGTAATAGAAAACATAACTTTTAGCTGTGACCACAGGACTTCCATGCATGGTCTACATTACACCAACATCTGGATGAAAAGCAAAAACCAAACAGAAAAACCCCAGCCAATTAACCAGATGCTTGTTTCCAAGCATCTAGATGTTTGGCTCTTGTATTTGGGGTGCAGGAAACTGCACAGGCAGTCCTGAGTAAAGGAGAGGCAAGTTTCCCTTCACCCAGATGGGACAAGACTGAGGGAGATGATGCTGGGCAGGGGGCAGGGCTGGTGGTCTGGAGTTGAGGGGCCACCTTCAGCCTTGGCTTAGATGAAAGGGAAAAAGGTGAAAGTTTTGAACGGTCCAGGAACTTGGTGTGGAGGTGAACTCTGTGGAGGATGAAGACAGAGCTAGCTGCAAATGTGAGCTCCGGGCCCCGCCGAGCATCCATATTAAGGATCAAAGGGACGAAGGCTGTGCGTTCCAGACAGAATCAGGCAGCAAAGCACAACTATGCAAGCGTTCTTGGCTGTCATACTCTTGAGTGCTGAGAGCAGGCTCTTTGCTCAGCACTCTGTGTTCTGCCTGCTGAGTCACGAATGCTCCTTTTAGGCTTCGCAGGGTCGGGGCTGTGGCAGGGAAGATTTTCAGTGCGATCAAAACAAGATGCTTCAGTGCAGTGGCTCCTCTCTGCTTTCCTGGAGACAATTAGGGACCTTTGGGAATAGGAGAATGGAGTGAGGGGACTCAGTCTCCTTGGTTTCTGGCCTTTTGAGAGCAATTTAACTAATTCATATTTAGGCTAGGGATTTTTGAACAGTCACCTGGTTGACAGCCCATTTTCTCTTTGGGACCTTTCTGAGAGCTCAAGATTCTAGGCTCCTGGTCAGAGCGTGCTTGACCAAAGGAGGGCAGAGCAGTTGCTTGGGTCTTAGCCTCTGGGCCTTTTTGTCTGGGATGATGATGTGATTTTTCCTTGTCTCAAATGACAGAAACTGATATTACCCTCCTCCCTGCCCACAGTGGCGGGATGTTAGATTGGCTAGCATATGCAGGCCACGCCAACTTGATCATAGCTCAGGTGAAAGTAACGACCAGATGGGCCACTGGCATCAGTGTAACTGGGTATTAAGAGATAAGCTCTGAATTTAGCGGCTCTGCCACTTACCAGCCATGTGATCTTGGACCTTGGCTTCTTCCTGTGAAATATGTGATGAGAATGCCTACCTTTTGAAGTGGTTTTGGAGACTACATGAGATTCATTTTGGAAAGCACTAGTTCTGTGGCTGGACTATAATAGATGGTCAGTAAATGAGGTTTTTATTGTGATTATAAACCTACTTCTCTGAGAAAGACATTTTTTCCTATTTTTCTTCTCTTGCTTCCCCCTACTTCCTTTCCTTTTAGAATTCTACATCTGGGAACCAAAAATTGGAAAAAGAGAGAGAGAGAGAGAGATATGTGTGAGAGAGAGAGAGAGAGAGAGAGAGAGAGAGAGAGAGAGCATGGATTCTTCCAGGGGCCCTCTACTCCTGGGTGGAAGCTTATTTGTAAAGCAGTTTTGGGTCACCCATGCTCTGAGGCAATTAATTATTTTTATAAATCTCTAAATCCTACCTAAAGAAAAAACTATGAACCAGCATTATGGTTCCTGGTAGAGTTACATCCAATTGGTGGGTTAATATGCCTTTCGTGTAGGAGGCCATGTTACCAGGTCTTTGGGCCAAGCTGCTGTGTATTCTCTTCACTCTCCACCTTTATCTTACCCATCTCCTTCCTGAGGGTCAGGGTTCCAGTTTTTCTGATACTTCAGACTTATTCTTCACATGCGGGTCATGCCTATCTGATTTTGGAAATCCTAGTGAAGCAGAATCCCTCGCTCATAGTAGGTGCTCAGTGAAGTTAGGATGAATGGTTTAGCTTGCTTTCAAGTCTGTGAGTTTGTTAGCAAGCTTCTTTCCTCACAAAAGGAAGGATGTGCTCACAACTATCTGTAAAGTTAGTGGATGGTTGCCCAGGTGTCATGGTTTAGAGCTGCAAGTAAAGGGCCCCCACTTATATACAGAGCCCACCTTTACCTGCCAGCTGGAATAGATGGCATATATGCTGTACAGTCAACACTCTGACTTCCAAAACCAGTTACGCTGTAGACTGTGTGACCTTGAGCAGGCTTATAACCTGAGAACATGAGAAGCATGTTCACCTCATCTATAAAATAAAGATAGTAATATGTATCTCAAAGATGCTGATAAAGCTTAAATGGAACAAAGTAATGCATATGCCTGAACATAATGAGGATCTATCCAAATGATTCCAAGGAAGCAACGCTATATGTGAGACTGCACAAAGGCTGGAATATGATGGACAGCTCTCTCAGTTAGATTATTTTGAACAACAGGGTAGTGTTTGGGTAAAGCCCAGCCTGAAACAATCTTTATGCCCACTTGAAGGGTTTTAGAGATTTTTAGACGGAATCTATGGGGGTCGAAAGGACAGTAATTATTACTGAAAATGAGGCTTCTCACTTGCAAGTGACGGATGTAATGGTAAATAAGTCCTTTGAAGATCATTCTTAGATCATAAATACTTACCTATGAGAAAATGAGGTCAGGTATGGTAGCTCATACCTGTAATCTCAGCATTTTGGAAGGATTGTTTGAGGCTAGGAGTTAAAGACCAGTTACAGACCCTGCCTTTACAGAAAAAACAATTAGCTGAGCATGGTGGGGCATGCTGCTCAGGCAGGAGGATCACTGAGCGCAGGGGTTCGAGGCTGCAGTGAGCTATGTTTGCTGGACTGCAGTCCAGCATAGGCAACAGGGCAAGACCTATCTCTCAAAAAGCAATCAATCAAGTAAACAAACAAAAAAAGCAAAAAAGTATATATATAGCAGTTCTGATGTTATACATTGTGAATTGCTGATGTTATAAATTGTAAGTTGTTTTTCTCCTGCCTTCCTTCCTTTTTTCCTTCCTTGGCTTGGGATAAAATTTCCAGTGACAGGCTTATGCATAATCTTGAACAATATACATGGATGAAGTGAAATGCTCTAGAAAACAATGTCTGATAACTCAGAAGATGGCTTCAGGGAGGCCAGGATGCTGGTATTAAAAATAAATGAGAAGTTTGACTACACCTGTTTCATAAACTGTGGGTATGGAAAATAAAATTTTTAAAACATATCTTTATATATACTATGTGATTTTAAACATGTTTCTAATTAAATGTTCTATTGTAAGTAGACATTTGCTTATTTCATCTACTGCCCTGTGTGTCTGTGTATTAAAATTGGGGAAAGTTCCTTTGGGGTAGCATGGGTCCCTGGAGACTGTAAGGGACGGGGAATATTTTTTCTTCTGCGTCCACTTCGCTGCACGTGTCAGCTTCCTTCCTCCCTCACTGTGACCTGCCCCCTGAGCTTTCCTGGTCATGTCAAGGAAAATATGGCTCCCACCACTCCTCACTTTTTACGTCTTACTTGTTGAAGGCTTTAGTGCACACTGAGACTGGAATAACTGAGCCTCTATTCAATGTTTCCCCAGGGGAGATTCCGGCTGTCCAGGGTCAGGTCAGGGGCTCAGGCCTGGACCACTGAGCTGTGGCCAGGGCCACTTTGTACAGACATGGCTTCCAGGAGCTCGTCCCTCCCACCCCACGGGCAGCTGGCAATAAAGTGACCAGTGTCAGGGACAAGACATTTCTGGAGATCCTGAAGACATTTACAGGGCCTGAATTTGGTATGAGATGGGGGGTTTTGAACAAGAAGCTACATCAGAAAGGTTGAGCTGGTAATAATGTAAAGAATGATTTCGGGGGGTGAATAACAATTTACTAGAGACAGTATTATGGGACCGGGGGAGGGGAATTGGGAAGGCTTTGGGCCTTCAAGAGTTTTCTGATAATAAACTGCAATAGGTAGGGAGGGAACTGCCTTTTTTACAGTTATCCCCTATGAGTTGATAAAAATTATGGTGGCAATGAGGGGAAAAGAAGCCAGAGGAGGGAGGCTTCTGAGGAGGACCTGTGGTAGGCCTTGGGGTGGTCCTGGGCCCTATCTCACCGGGGTGCTCACGGTGAGGTGAAAACGCAGTTGCTGATGCCTGACAGGCCTGGCTGGGAAGCGGGGCTCCTGGCCTGACACCGCAGGGACAGGCTGGGCTTCAGGTCTGTGGACGAGGCAGCAAGCAGTGAGTCAGGGCAGCATGACAGAACAGTGTGGCGACAGAGCACAGTGAAACGTGAGGGGAGCCCTGAGTCATTGCAGCTGGTGGAGTCCGCTGAGTGTGTGGTGTAGATACAGACACCCACGGGCACACCCCACAGCCCTCGTCCAGGAGGGCAGCCCATCAGGACCGGGCGGTGACTCAGAAAGCAGCCACGCAGAGAACCGCTGACTCAGTTTAAAATTCCTCAGCTCCCTCCGCACGCCTGGGTTTGAAGGACAGGTGACTCACAGACTGACCCTCTGTACGGTCTGGTTTTTCAGAGGGCTATCTTTAGATCTCCAGGTCATCCTAACCTCTGGAACATCCCTTGTCTGGAGGCCAAGCCAGCCATATTGACGTTCTCAGCCTACACTTGGTTTGCTCCCTGGGATTTCTGTTCCAGCAGCCTCTCCATTCTAGTTGTCTGTCCACTGCTCACATTTTCAGTTGTCATCTGCAATGCCTTGGCTCCATGCTGGGCACTGAGGACCCAGCAACGCACCAGAAATGACCCCTGCCCTTGGTGACGGTTTCTCACTCACCTTATGTGGAAGTTGGTTGAATCAGAAAGAGATACCTCTTTGGGCCCCCGTCTCTCACCCAGGGGCCCACACTTCCTGGTGGTCGGCTCCCTAGTTTCCTGGTCTGCCCTGAGCGTCTGGATCGTCTCCCATGTACCTGCTTCATTCTTCCTGCAGGTACATGGGAGAAGAGAGTGAGTCCACTTCCTTCCACTAAGTGCGTAGTAATGTGGGAGTGTTTTGGTAGCTAAAGGGCTGCTGGCATGTTGGTATGAGCTCGACACACATGCAGAGGCACCCAGCCCTGCACTGAGATTCCTGGAGATTGTCCATGGACTCACTCTGGGACAGCAATCACTCCATTTAGTAAGCCTGAGTTTTATGTACAATTTGATGACCAGAGTACCTCTGTGCGATAGAGTTTTATCAGATATTTAACATCAGATTGTATTAACATCATTGTTACTTCATATGTCACTAAGACCTCACAGCTTATAAGAGGCAGTTCTGTTTCACCCTAAACCTGCTGCTCTTCATGACTTGTACCTATTGTTCCAACCCTGGGATGAGTTCTCTACCCTCTTGGGAGCATCCTTATCTGGAGCTCAGGGCTTCTTCATTTTCTGACTTCCCAAGGCCCCTAACCTCATCGGGGCATAGCAGGTACAGGCTGGCAGCAGAAGGAAGGGACAAAATCTAGATAAGAGTGTGTGGGTACAGATTCAATAAAAGTAGAGAGCTCAGTGTTGTGGGGGACGGGTGACCAAGGCTTGTGATGGCCTGCAGGATGGTCTGGGGCAAGGCTGTCCTACAGACATGATTTATCATCAGGCTCCAAGCCCTTTAGTAATATCTTCTCATGGTCCTGGTTTGGTGGGCCACTCTTTCAGATGAGCCCCACCTCTGCTGCCTTTTCAAGAATGTGAAGAGAGAAGGGTGCTAGAATCATGATCATATGCTTTTGAGTTGGAGGGGTCTCAGAGGTCATTTAATCCAATTTCCTCATGTAATAGGCAAAGAAAATGAGAGGCAGAGGAGATTCTGTGACTTTCCTGAAATGCTGGCAAGATGGAGACTTGAACCCAGGTCTCTGTTCTGCCTAGTGCTCTTTCTCTGACATCACCGCTCAGTACTCTGAACAGGATTGCAGGCAGCTTAGAGTCTATAAATTTGGCATAAAATACAAGGAAGCTGTCATCTTACAAGTCCACACCGATGGCCTACTCCTTCCCCATCCCCTGACTCCCCTCTCCAAGTAACCTATCTCATTATTCCATTCTAGGCCTCTTGGGGCCCATCCTCCCCCATCCTTTACTTATGTAGTCTTATGAAGAATCCGCAGCATAAGAATTACTTTCTAACAATGGCATCTAAGAGTGGAAAGTCTAACGTAAGTTTGGCGGGGAGAGCAAGCATTGTATTCATCTGCAGATGTCCTTTCTCTCTCTTTTGGCACTGATAACTGTCAGTTAGTTCCCCTCCACCCTGCAAGAACCTGTATTTGGCAGAGTAGATATGTCAGCATGCTTGTAAAGTACATTTTTTCTTTGTGAGAGGCCTTGCAGAGTGAGTTCTTCGCTTTCTCCCACTGGCTTCAAAGTGTCTCCTCCTGGGAACATACGTGATTCCCTTTAGACGATGCTGTGACGGGGTGTGATGTTGTGGAAGGATTTAATTCCTAAAGTCAGATAGCTCTTAGGTTGAGTCCTGGCTCTGCTGCTTGAATAGTAGTGAGACCTCGGAAAAGATACTTAGCTCCAAATCTTAACTTCCTTATCTATACTCTGGGAAGATTCGGGATCACACACAAAAAAGTATATGAAGGGGTCTTGCACGTGAGATGGTCCGGATGCCTCCTGGCAGAGGCAGCTTTATCTTTAGGAAGTTGAGGAGATTTGGCTCCCAGTCCTTGCCTGAGAAGGGTAAAGGCTTTAACTTCAGGTAAACCCCACAATGATCACTTTGGTACACATGTTTGTGTACCAAAAATAATAAACAATATAAAGCTTTTTAAATAAAAGTAATTATTTTAAAAATAATATATTTAATTATTTTAAAAATGATTATTTTAAAATATTTTAAAATAAAAAATAATTTTTCTCTTGCTGTTGCCCATGTTATTTTCCTCAGTGGCATCACGGGGAGAGTGATTACCATCTAGGGGAATAGCAGGGCCCGGTGCGGGGAAGTGTGGCTCAGAGGGCCCTGGTCTTTTCCCCAGTTGGCATTTACCAACCATCTGAGACACTGGGCATGGTATTTAACTTGAGCTGACTCATCTAGAAAGTAATAGGAACAGTTACACATCATGGGGTGATAGAAGATTGTCAGGAAGGTGCTTGTGGAGCACTTACTGTACAGGGTCTGGTGCGTGGTAGTGCTGAGTTGGCATAATTTCTGAAATCCTTGTTTGAGGGTATTTCTACATTATTAATGAGGCAATAGTTGATTACAGGAACCTCGCCTAAGAGCTGATAATTTTCCTGCCCCCCCAAAAAACTTTTCCGATTGCCTGGGTCATGTTTCTGATTGTGGAATGCAGGCCTTCCTTAACAGGAGGGGTCTTGGTCTACATAGTAAGTATTGCTTACTCTCAGTTCTCACCACTCTTTCTGGAGCCTAAGCCTTCATAATCTTGAGCCTTAATATGGGTGTGTTGCTCATCTTGGACCCCACCCAGTGTAGGAGAGAGAATAGGGTTAATTTTTGAAGTGCCAAAATATCTTTGCATATATTGTTTTCTCTGCCTGGAAGGGGCTCACTTCTCTTGGTAAGTCCCTAGTCATCCTTTAAGAGGCTTTTTTTGATCAAAGCCTTCTCCAGCCACCCTCAGTAAGTTCCATCACTCCTTTCTCCATGCACCCCCTCTATGTAAGCCTCTGCCGTGCGTGGTCCAGGTGGCTCTGCTGGCTGTCCAGCTTTATCTCTGACCACCTCAGCCCCTGAGTTCTATGCCCCAGTCTTAGTGCGTCCTCTTAGTTTCACAGGCACGCTATGCCTTCCTTTTCCTTTGAGCTTTTATACCTAGTCCCTCTGTGTGTGACACTGGTCCCCTCCTCTGACCCCAATTTCCTTGACTCCCCAGCTCTATGTGGTGAACTGCTGCCCGTCCTCAGGGCTCAGTTAAACATCCTTCTCCTGGTAAGAAGTCCCTGTGCTCCCAAGTCTGGGGTCCTCTTATGGGCTCTTGCGGCGCCTTCTCACAGACCCCATCACACTTTGTGTGATGTGTTTTATATCCATCTCCCCAGCTAGACTGTAGGTATCTTGTGGGGAAGGGGCTGTGCATCTTTCTCCCTCTCGTATCCCTGAATCTAGCACAGGCCTGTAGTAGCTATTCATCATATTAAAAACTGAAATTGATTTTCATATTTTCTCCCCTGAAGATGGCTAGCCCCTTATCTCTCTTGTCATGGAGTCCAGTGTTTGACACAGTGCTGGGGGCTTCTCATCAGCTTACAGCATGAACTCCCAGGTCCTGTCACAGCCAGCTCTGAAGTTACTTTTTCCTGAACAATCAAATTTCTCCTTTTAGCATCAGAGGAGCAAGAAGCTGGAAGGCTTCCCAGAGCCCCAGCTCCTTTCAGAAGGCCTGAGCTCCTGTCTCCTCCCTGGTGGGTGGCCCTGCATGCCTTCCCTCCCTCTTCTCTTCACTTCCACTTAGGCCCACTCTCAACCCCCCACGCAGCCAAGCTGTTATTGGCAATTAACGTAATGTTTCTGGGCTTTTCTTCAGGCTGAAACTCACTCTGGTTTTGCTTAAGATCGTGAATCAGTTTTGTCCATGCTTGGACCTGCCAATGTCAGTAAATGATCTTCTAAATCTGGTCATTGCAAACATGACTCTATCCTCTTCATTTATCAATATGTTGAGCAACCAGGTCAATGGGAGTTGCCCCATGGATTCCAGGCCCATTTATTAAAAATATGGAACAATTTAAGTTCTTGCTGCTTTGACTAAAAGTTGTAGAGCACATGTTATTTCCAGCAGGCTCCAGGGCTGGAAGGTCAAGTTTCAGATGCGATTAATTCAGTGTAAAGGTGAGCCTGCCAGGCTTGGAAGAAAGAAGAACTGAAAGCTGATTTATGATGTGGCTTTTAAACAAATCACCCCTAAAACTCAGCTCATTTCATTATGGCAGAGGTTCAATTTGTAATAAAGTGTCATCCTTGGACACTGAGTCCTGCCCCTATAATCAGCAGCTGGAAAAGAGAAATGGAATTTCAGCAGTTCCAGAAACCCTCTCCACCATGCTTGGCAAAGGAAATACCGGTGCCTTAAGGTCCCTCTCATATCTACTTAATGACAAAATGTACCATGAGCTGCTGGGCATGCGTGTGACTGTACAAAAATAGCTCTGTGTGTCCCCATCCTTAGGGCCAAGGGTGACCGCATATGCAGAAACACCTAGTCACAAACTGCCCTTTGCCTCTGTGGCCTGGAGTGCTTTCTGAAGGTGAATGAGATTAGGAGTAGGAACAGGTATGGAGATGATGAAGCTGCTCTATGCTTTTGGGAAGTGACACTTGCCTGGAAATATTGACGTGACGGGGACCCTTTTTCTAATTAGCATGTTTCAGTTTAATGTGTGCCATGCAGGAACTAGAAAGCACACGTCAGTGCTGAGGAAATGAGAGTGTGACTAAAGCCTTCTCTTAGGTTTTGCGGAGGGCCTGACATCCAGGTATTTTGGTGTTTAATGACAGACTGCCTTTCTGTTCTAAATATGAAATGGAACATTTTGCCACCATCCAGACACACTGGGGCCTAAAGTGGACTTCTCACCCGTCTTCCCGAGATGGCAGTGTAGGGAGTGGCCCTCAGACGGAGACTCAGTTCACTTTCATAGGTTTGGTCTTCCTATCCCTGTCCCAATAACAATGACTCAGTGGCAGAAAAAGTGGAGTCATTTTTGAATCCCAGACACACTGCTGCATGGGCTCCTAGTTAGTGGTCAATCCAGGCAGCAGCTGGCGGACCGTGAGGGAGCTGTCTGTATGGCTACAATGGGAGGGCGATGCTGAGAGCCAGAGGCTCTGAAAAGCCATGGTGACAGGGGAAGAAAACCTCCCTGTGAGGGGTGTGTGCACATGCCCACATAGGTTTTTGGCCAAATAATGCCAGGTAATGAATGCTCTTACACCCTGGGTTTCCAGGCTGTGCTCTGCTCTGCTTGGCTTGAGATAGACATGTAAGTGAAGATTGCTCCTAGGATGGGCAGCCCTTACTCTGGGTGTTTGCCGACAAAATGCCTATTAGCATCTGGAGCCCTGAGCCAGAGACGCCAACGTCTCTTGGCTGGGCCAGTGGCTTCCTGGACTGTGGAGCTGCAGCCCATAAAAGGAGAATTTATGAACAAACAAGGAAACCTGTCTCTTTTCTGCAATGTTAAAAAAATACGTTTTCAACGTGAAGTCTTCACTGCTGCTGTTTTCTGCTAAACCAATCAAATTTAGTAAATACACCATAGTTCCATATACTATATATATACACACACACGTATATATATAATATATGATAGGATACAAATTTCGTATATAGTATACAACTGTAGTATACAAATATGCTGCAGTTCCCCACTGAGTCCACCGCGGGGTCACCTACCCCCCGCCCTGACCGCCTCCAACAAGCTGTTTGTGCATCTCATCTTGCACGTATCACATAATGCCCAGGGCTTCGGGGCACTGACATTTGCCTATGTCCTCAGTATGATTTGATGAAGAGAGTTTGAGCTTTAGAGCCAGACAGGTTCAAATCTGAATCAAAATCCAACTTTTCAGTGGCCGTGTAAGCTTGAGAAATCCAGTTAACTTTTCCTAGTCTGGCTTTCCTTCTCTGGAAGATAGAGCCGCTGATTTCAGGGTGACAGTGAAGGATAAGTGGGGCAATGCATATACTGTAGTTCTGCTGCAGTGAGAGGCCTGGCAGAGGGTGGGCGGCAGACTCCATGTTGGCACCCATCTCTCTCCACCTCAACTAGACTCCCATTCCTTAAAGGTAACATGGTATCGTATGCATTCGTGTATCTCTCTTCTTGCTCAACACATAATCCATTGCCTTGTATCTAGTAGGCACTCAAATAATAAAGGAACTCATTTTATTTAAACCTCAAAGTGGAGTAAGAAGTGGACCAAAGGTCAGGTGAAAGGAATGTCTGATTGGGCTTCGACCCTACTCGAAGTGCGGGTCAGAGACCAGCAGCATCAGCATCACCAGAGAACTAATTAAAAATGCAGAATCTCAGGCCCCACCCAAGCGACTGAACCAGAATCTGCATTTAACCAGATGGCCAGGTGATCCACGTGCATGTTGAAGTTTGAGAAGTCCTATTGTGTGAATAACCAGGTACTAAATAAATAAATGAAGGAGTAAGATTAGGAAACCAGCAAAATAATTTATTAGAACACCAGGGCCGGGTGCGGTGGCTCAAGTCTGTAATCCCAGCACTTTGGGAGGCCGAGGCGGGTGGATCACGAGGTCAAGAGATCGAGACCATCCTGGTCAACATGGTGAAACCCCGTCTCTACTCAAAATATAAAAAATTAGCTGGGCATGGTGGTGCGTGCCTGTAATCCCAGCTACTCAGGAGGCTGAGGCAGGAGAATTGCCTGAACCCAGGAGGCGGAGGTTGCGGTGAGTCGAGATTGCGCCATTGCACTCCAGCCTGGGTAACAAGAGTGAAACTCCGTCTCAAAAAAAAAAAAAAGAACACCACTGGTTTTATTTAAAAGGAAAAATCTATTAAGTTGAAATATAATACTAAGAATTTCAAGAACAATGGCAGTTGTACTCCAGTTCTAACAGACGCTGTCCTTGGCTATGATTCCACAGCTGCAGACATGGACTCCCTGACTTATGTTTCCCTCTCCCTCTCTGAGCCGCTGTGAACTCTTCCACTGTGCTGTGCTCTGCAGAAGGCCATCTCCACTCCCCAGGTCTGGGAGCTACTTGGGTCTCCCTGAATAACCTGTGTCCCAGGACGCTCTCAGTTACCACAGCTGCTTTCAGCCCCTGCTAGGGATGGTGCTCTGCTTTCCACAGAATGGGTATTGTTCTTGTTTGGATCACTGCCCTAAATTCAAGTTCATTCAAAAGCGCCTTTGAGAACTTGGCTCTCTCTTGCTTCTGCCTTTCAGAGTTGTGTGTGTACCTGGAGGGCAGCCTGGGGACCACTGCTTCCAGGAAGACGAAGCATCCCTTTGTGTCTTTCTGTCTTCCTTATGGTTGGGGGTGCGTACGTAGTCTTTTCTGCCCTCTTCCTTTAGATTTATGCTTGGCAAATCATCTGATCAAGTCATCTGCTTGAGCTCTAAACTCTGTGGCTGCCTATAAAACCTGTTTTCCAATGGTGGTAGAAACAAAGATATAAGCACCTGTGGATTTTATCTCTAAAATTCTCCCAAATGCCTCTGCTCTCTGCCATGACCACCACCACCTCTCTGGGCCGCTGCGCTCTCCTGCCTGGATGACAGCAATACCCTCCTGAGTACATCCCTGCAAGCTGTTCTCCCCACAGTGAGCCAGAGATCTTTCCTTAAACGTAAATTGGAGTGTTGTTTTCTTGCAAAAACCCCCCAATATCTCTGCACTGCCCTTAGAATGAGATCCAAACTTTTTCTGGTGATCTCCAGAGGCTGCTGTGACCAGGTATGCTGGGTCTGGGGCCCTGCCACCTCTTCCCTGACTATTGTGCTCTTCTTCCAGAAGGATTTGCTGCTCTTCCAGCCTCTCACACTCACCCAACTCTTTCCTACCTCACCTGAGACATTCCCTCCACAGACAGGACTTCCTATTACCCAATTGTCACTCCTCAGCTCCTTTCTTCATCCAGCCATCACTTTGCTAGCTGTTTTATTTATTTAGCCTGGTACATACTAGGTATTCAATACACACCTGCTGGATTGAGTCCATAAACCTATTGAATGCTAAGTATTTTCCCCTGAAATTCATTTTCCTGTCTCCATCTGTATTGCTGTTCTTCACTCCTCTAGGTGCCCTCCATCAGGTGGATGGAATTCCTTCATGAGGACTTCCTAACCCACTCTAGTCTGGAATTGTCTTCTGTCTTAGGATCTGTTGTCATCCTATTCACCAACAAATCTCTTACCTCACTGAAATAGCTTCTCACTCCTCCCCTGCACACCCACACTCACATGTACACACACCTGTTCTTTCTGTGTTGGCGGGATGTTATTCTTAGGGGGTGGTAAGGGACAATGGTTAAGTATCTGGGCTCTGGAGCCAGACTGCTTGGGTTCAAATCTTGGCTCTGTCAGTTACTTGTGGGGCAGGTGATTTAACATCTCTTTGCCTCGGTTTTCTCATCTGTAAAGCAGGAGCAATGCTAGAACCTTCCTCACATGGTTGTTGTGAGAATTAAATGGATTAAAACATATCAAATACATAGAACAGTGCTGGGCACATATTGAGCAGTATAGAAGTAGTAGGTATTGTGGTCATTTGAATGAGGAAGAAATGATTTTGCACTGTGAGATTCTCATGGAACTGGGTTTTCAATCTAGATTTCTCCTAGACCGAAGACCTGTCCACCTTCACTATGTCTGCTAAAGGATTCCTCTGGGTCACATTTCTCCTGGCATCTCTTAGAGCTTAGTCTGGTTGAAAGAGAAAGGGAAGTTTAGGCATGAGCAAAAACGTACGTTCATTTAGCAACTTCAGTTGCTCTACTGACCCCTGACTGCCAGCTGAACACAGGAGGCCAGGACTGGCTGGGCTCCCAAGATGGGCTGACAGGCAGAGGGGGACCGTCCCAGCAAGTGATGCCATGAAAGTGGCTGCCCTCACATCCCCTTCATTGTCAGTGGCCGGGGGGAACCTGGCCTTCCCTTTCCTGGAACCTTCCCTCCTTCAATCTGTCCTGCAGCCTGCTGAAGTCTTGATGGCCTTGCTCTTCTTTCGGGATTAAGTCTTTTGGGATTTGTCTTAGTTAAGTTGCACCTCTTTTCATCTCTCCCACCACATTTTTCTGTCCCTCCCCTCCCCCTCTAACAGCTGAACTGTCTCAGCCTCTGGAGCTGACTTATGGTGCCTCCTGCTTCCTAGTCCTCCCTGAGAGTCAGCAAGGGCACAGGTTAAATACATGGTTTACCAGGCCTTTCTCCTGGAAATTCTGATTCTGGAGGCCCGGATCAAAGTCTAAAGGGAATCCGCACCTTTAACAAGCACTGCTGGTGACTCTTATCTTCAGCGAAGCTTGGAAGTCACTGCCCAGGGCTTGCTCATGTTTTCATTCTCCACAAAATCTCACGGTTTCCTCCAGCCCAGTATGCATCTCATGCTTTTGACAGTAGAGAGATCTTGTTTTGTTACCCTTTGTTGCCGTCTACCTCTCAACAATCTATACCTTTTCTCTTCAAACAATAGAAGCTTCTAGAGAGTAGGCATCAAGATGTTTTTTTTTCTTACATAGTAGGGTCTCAATAAATATTTGGTTGAAATTTTACTTTTCTTCTCATTATATTCATTTGGGGTGAATATTGAAATTGTTTTACTTAAGCACCATCAAAAGGGCATGAAGGAAAGGGCTTAGAAATATGTTAGGTAGGCTAGGCGCAGTGGCTCATGCCTGTGATCCCAACACTTTGGGTGGCTAAGGGGGGTGTGTCACTGGAGCCCAGGAATTCAAGACCAGCCTTGGCAACATGGTGAAACCTGGTCTCTACCAAAAATACGGAACTTAGCAAGTCTCATAACCAAGTCTCAAAATAAATAAATAAATAAATAATCGATCAAAATTTAAAAATAAAATAAACACTTTTAAAGAAGAAATCGGTAAAAGAGGCATGTTAATTTGTGATTACACAGCCTTACGTATTCAGGGTTTGATTAAGTAAGTTAAATGAAAACATCTCTGGTGACTGGAATTACTTGCTGCTGTCTAAAAGTGATGAGTCATGGATAGAGCAGCAGGGATGTGTTACTCGAAGAACTTCTCCAGTTCCTGGCCCCACCATGAATTGTATGTGTGATCTTAAGTGAGACGTGTCTGCAAACTAAGTTTCAACTTCCTCATTCTAAAAAGGTTAAATTTCGACCTCACCGGGTGCATGAAGTCAAATGAGATACTGTGTGCAGAATCATTTTGTAATGTGTAAAGTGCTGTACAGAGGGTAGGAATTACTCTTAGTCATCCTTACAGTTAGTTTTCCAGCTCACCTGCCTGTCTGCATTCCCTCACAGCGTTCCTATCTGAGTCACGTGACTAAATTTAAATGCTATGCTAGGGAGCCTAGGAGAAATCTGCTTCCCGGCAAGAGCTGTGAAACCTCACATCCTAATTGACAGAGACAAGGAGGAACAGTGATTCAGAGGCAGCTCTAGGGGAGCAGCCAGCTCAGGCCTGAAAACGTCTCCTTGGATGGGTCTGCTGGGGAACAGGAACAGATCCCTTCTAAGCTTTGGTTTGTCTCAGAGAGGAATTTAGAAGCTGGACTATGATTGGAGAAATGGTTAATGTCCACGAACATATACAAGATTTTCAGATGGCAATGCTTAAAATCTCAACAACAATAAAAAATCATAGCTGCATTACAGCAAAAGGGGGTTGCTGTCCTCTAAGTGAACCCTCAGAGAGTCAGTTTTCTGAGCTCGATAAGAATATATTACAAGACGCAGTTTTCAGAGTTCTGTAAGCTTTGGCAGGGATGGGCTGGTATGTGTGAGAAGAAAGCAACAGATTTAAAAAATCTGTGTAAACACGGATAGAAATAAACTTGCTGCTTGCTGCAGTGTACCCATGTCGTTAGAGATTTTGCCCTTAACATCTCTCTTTTAAATCTGACTCCAGGAAATAGATTTGGAACCTGATCAATCCCATCCTTGACTCTGCCATCCTTCTCCCAGAATTATAAACATAAGATTATTACAGCGCATTTCCTGCATGTGCCTTCCATGTGGCTCCAGTCTCCACCTCACAAGTGCAGCGAGTAAACACTCCCCAAGTGTAATTCTGAAGTGCAGCCCATATGGTACGGACTTGATGGGGAGGGCGGGGACCGAGGGTGCAGACAGTGCATACTGTGAGAGGTTGCGCCTGAGGTAGGAAAAAGGTCTCCCAGTGGCAGGAGAGGCATCCTTCCTTCATTTCTTGGCATGTTTGGTTGGTATGTGGGAGCTACAAAGGAAGGTTGAACACGTTTTCTTTTCTTTCTTTCTTTCCACAAATCCATTTCAATCCATCCCATTCCTGGAAAAACCACAATCCCCCAGCAGTCTCTAAGTCCTTCACTTTTGAAAAGCACACAGCTTCCCTGCTACCCCTTGCTTCTCTGGGTCCGGCTGGAACAGTAATTAATTTTCTTGTAAATGAGTTTAGGGCTGAGGCTTTCATTAATGTGTTAAGGCTCCAGGGTCCTGTGGTTTGACACCATTTGAGTGCACAAACTGTTAGCTTTATAAATTTTCAACAGTTTTCTTTCCTCTCCTGAATCTCATATGAAACTCATTTCCCAAGGAACTGACCAAGGTCCTTTGACCTCTTGCCTCAATTGCTTAAAGGCCTCCAGTTCTTTTTCTTGGCCTTTTACTCTTGATATTAAAAGGTGAATTGAACTTCAAAGGGCAGTAAGCCAGATGCCTTCTTTCCCCCGTGAGGGGCTGGCTTCCTCTCATGCAGGGAAAGGCTTTGTCAGCACTCTATGAATTCAGGTTGGTGTCCATTTCCCCTGGGCCTCAAGTCGTTTCTCCCGCTATACCCAGATGCTTGGGTTCAGGGATCTAATTTGTGTGATTTGCTGGTCCCGATGCTGATATTTGATAAAGTTCCTTGGTTTGTGCTGGTCTGGTATGAACATGTGCATCTGTGTGTGCACGCAGCATGTGCATGTGTGGGTATGTGTGCACAGGCGCACATGTATCCATGCGGGAATGTGCGATGTCCTCTGTCAGCACCAGCGGCACACAAGAGACCTGCGCCGTCCAGTACCCGTGGCTATCGAACACTTGAAAAGTGGCTGGTCCTTGTTGAGATGTGCTGTGAATACAAAACACACACCAGATTTTAAAGACTTAGCATGAAAATTATAAATGTTATACATCTCAAAAAGTTTTTACATTGATTACATGTTAAAGTGATTGTATTTTGGTGTATTGGGTTAAACAAAATATATTATCAATATTAATTTCACTTATTTCTTTCACTTTTGAAAATGTGGCTACTGGAGAATGTGAAATCACACATATGGCCTGTTTTATATTTGCACTGGACAGTGTTGATCTAGATTGCCAGTTGAGGGCCTGAGTCATGTTGTTGCTGAATCACAGCTTCCACCTCAATTTCTCTGGTGTCCTCCAACCTTCAAGTTACGCAGCATGTGAGTGGCTGAGCTTCCATGAATCATGCTTTGTAACTTGGAGCTGCAGAGGACACTCTGTATGTGTCTTTATGATCCCACCTCCTGTTTCCTCTGGCGTCCCTCCACCCTGACCAGGCTGGTCTCCTGTGTATGTGCTCATGTACAGGAGGAGAGACTAGTGCCCCTGGGTCTGGGGGCCAGAAGGAGGCTGCTGGTGACTCACACCTTCTTGGTGGCCCACATTATACCATAGGTGTTGATATGGCTTGGCTGTGTCCCCACCCAAGTCTCATCTTGAATTGCAGTTCCCGTAATCCCCATGTGTTATGGGAGGGACCCAGTGGGAGGTAATTGAATCATGGGGGTGGTTTCCCCCATGCTGTTCTTGTGATAGTGAGTGAGTTCTCACAAGATCAGATGGTTTTGTAAGTATCCGGCATTTCCCCTGCTGGCATTTATTCTCTCTCTCCCCACTGTGAAGAGGTGTCTTCTACCATGAATGTAAATTTCCTGAGGCCTCCCTAGCCATCTGGAACTGTGAATCAATTAAACCTCTTTTCTTATAAATTACCTGGGGCATTTCTTCATAGCAGTGTGAGAATGGACTAATGCAGGTGTACTTGTCCTGCACAGTACCCATTCACTTCTTACTATGTCTGGGCTGGACCATTTCTCTTTGATATTAACATACTTAGGATTCGGCTTAAAGGCTTTAAAGATTATCTAGTCTTATCTTTTCATTTACAAAAGAGGGCACTAAGACCCAGGAGTACAGTGCTAGAGGGAGATGATTATAAGCTTAGACTTCGACAGAGGCAGCTTCAAGTTCAAATCCTAGCCCTGCTACTTCTTTGCACTCCCCAGTCTGTACTGAAATGATCTGCTCAGTGATCTGCGTCCCTCTGAGTACCGTAGGCTCCTTGAGGACTAGGTCTGTCTCTTACGCATTATCATAGCACTTTTGTTTTTTCAACTGTGTGTTAAAGATCGGTCATATGCCAAGCCCGTTGTAGACTCTTGGGATGCATCCAGGAGAAAAACAGAGAAAGCTATTGCCTATGTGCAGCTTATAATCTAGCTGTGGGAGATGGATACCATGTTGGAAGGTTGTGTGGGTTTCAGTTTATGCACAGTCCAGATCCACACATTTACCTTCTCTTGTGGGAGCAGCCCTGGCAACAGCTTGCTGCTGGTGCCTCCTCTACCCACTGCTGCCATCCTGCAGGCTCAGGGGCCACCGTGAGGATTGCCCCATCCCTCCTGTTGCTCACATGCAGGGCCTCTATCTCCTTACTGGCTGCCTGAGCTGCTTATCTCTCCACTCTCACCTTCTGCCCTGGGGCTTCCTCATTGACTCTTAGGTAAAGGACCATGTACAACCCTTGTTCTCATCACCTGGAAGTATGAGAAAACCGACACCCACAGGGCAAAGTTTGACCAATGGAAATCAGATACTGAAGACACATTGTTTTCTCTCTTTCCCCTAGGTAGACAGTGGAGACACATTAGCTTCATGTCCCTTTCTGAATATGTCCCCTGGGACCCAGCCAGTAGCCTGTTACAGGGCTGTGGTCAATTTGGAAACCTGTGTTTGCTCTTCGTTTTTCCCTTCCTACTCCTCTGTTCCCTCCTTTCTGCTTCCCTGGAATTCAACCTTTTGAGCTGTGTATTCTAGAGATCCTGTCCAAGGCAGTAGGTGCTAAGTGTGATGGAAAAAGCAAACCCAGAGCAGGCAGGCTCAGAACAGGGATAAGGAGTGCTGCGGAGGGGCTGCAGTTTTCAATAGCACTATCAGTTTAAGTCTTGTTGAAAAGGTGATATTTGAGCAACAGCTTGAAGAAGCTGGGGGAGTTAGCCACTCTGGGGAAAAGGTGTTCCATCCAGTGCAAGGGCTCCAAGGCATGACTGCGGGAGAGCAGAGACGGGGTTTTGTAGAAGATGAGCTTAGGGAGGTGAGAGGGGGGTAATCTTAGGTCTTTCAGGCCTTTGTAAGGGTGAAATTGGAGCCTGGGTGGAGTTTTGAGCAGCTCTGGGACTTGGCATCTAGCAAGTGCAGTATGCCTGGCACATAGAAGGCACTCATTCAGAGCTGTTGATTTGAAAGAAGGCATGCCGTTGATCTTCCACAGATGTCCCGCCACCCCCTTCTTCAGCGCAGCACTTTGCAGAGGAGCCCCTCACCCTGCAGAGGGGTAGAGGCTGGACTTGTACATTTCAGGCCAAGAGTTGAAAACAGATGGAAACAAAAATGCCAGCATTAATCCAAAAGGCATGTGGAAGAAAGATCAAATGGGAGAAGAGGATGAATATGTTTTCAGCAGAGCTGTGTGCTTCCTACAGAACTGGACTGTGGGAAGCCAGTTGAGCCAGTCTGTGCCTCATGGCGGAAAATGGATTTTGCCTGGAGCCTTAAGATGGGAAATTAGGGGTAGGCTCCCTGCTAAGAGCCAGACAAGTTCTGTGAGCTTTGACTTGTTGGGAATGCACACAACCAAGTTTGCCATATTTGCTTCTGTAAAACCTCCTTGGCAGAGTCCTTTCAGGTGTGAGTTCTGTGGATCACATGCTTTTTAGGTCCTTGATGCAGTGGCTGGCTTTTTTTTTCCTGTCACAAGGACCAGCCGAGAGCAGGAGGAATGTCAGGGATAAGAACCCACAACATAATCCTTATTTTCCCTAGGGGCTTCTCGTCTCCTTGGCCCCTTTCTTTCATACCTACCTTTAAAAGATTATGAGTGTAACAGGAGAAGGAGTCTGCGGTGGTGGCTGGGAACTCTTGGAGCATAGGTGAGGGAACAGGAGAGTAGAAACATCCCAAATATTTTCCCTAGTTAGGGGGGATATTTGCTTCCAACAAGCAGAAATCAGGGGAAGTGTGATTATATGAATCCTTTTATTCCGGGAGCAGTGGCTTGGGCAGAGGGAGGGATTTATAGGCCAGCAGTTTTTAGACACTGAATTTGACACAATATTGATTATTTGTTTTAAGGAATTCCTGAGACTTGTACTTAAGCCAAGGAAAACAATTGGGCTCTTTTTCAAAAGTCTTGCAAGTTCATCTTCCTAATGATCTTATTTTGATGCACAGCTGCCCCTCGGTTATGTTGTTAGAAGGAAAGACAAAGCTCAAGGCTTTTCAGGTGTTTTCCAAACAAGATCACATCAATCTTTGGAAAGTAGAAAAGCTCATTTAGTATGCAGTGGGGGAAGTGACTGAGATTTGTTAGGGTAAATAAACACTGGGGTGTTTCCGTGGACGGTCCAAGGATCTCACAAGTGAGAGCAGCCAGTTGGCCAAGAGCAAGTCTCAAGCATTTTAAGAAGTTCTGCCTATTTCCCAGATGGACAACTGAGGCCTAAGGCTGGGAGGTCCAGCTGAGGCCTGGGCCAGGTGTCACCGGATTATTTGATTCTTTTTAGTAGCTAGAGGAGCATATGATAGCCAGGATATGTATTGCTGTTTTTTTGTTTTGTTTTGTTTTGTTTTTTAGATGGGAGTCTTGCTTTGTCACCCAGGTTCAAGTACAATGGTTCCATTTGGCTCACTGCAACCTCTCCCTCCCAGGTTCAACCAATTCTCCTGCCTCAGCCTCCAAAGTAGCTAGAATTATAGGTGCCTGCCACTAAAATTTTCTACTAAAATTTTTGTACTTTTAGTAAAGATGGGGTTTCAGGCTGGTCTCTAACTCCTGACCTCAAGTGAGCTGCCCACCTTGGCCTCCCAAATTGTTGGGATTACAGGCGTGAGCCACCGTGCCTGACCTGCTTTTGTTCTATTACTTATTTTTTTTGAGGACTTTAATTACCCTGATATAGTTTATAGAAATCTAGGAAGCACCTTTTAAAAATTTAATTAATATAAAAGCATGTGAAACCCCATCACGACATCCTTAATTATGGGGGAAAAGGTGGCACGATCCCTGACTAAACAACGTACTGTTAGAGAAGTAAGTGGAACTCGTAAAAGCATAGAGGGCAGTTATTTTCTTCATGTTCAGTCCAGTGTTTCATCCCGTACAGATTCCCCAGGGCTGTGGGTTTGGAAGCTGCTCCTCTACGCCGGCCGACCCATCCTGGCTCCCCACCTGTCACGAGATCCTTTTTCTAGGCCAGGGATGGCAAACCGTACTCTGCACACTAAATCTAGCCTGTTGCCTATTTTTGTATATGATCTAAGAATAATTTTTACATTTTTTAAAATGTAAAAGGAATAGTATTTTGCAATGTGAACATTTTATGAAATTAAAATCTCAGTGTCCATAAATAAAGTTTTATGGAAACAGGAATGCTTATTTATTTATGTATTATGCGTGACTGCTTTTCTCCACAATGGTAGAGCTGTATAGTTGAGGCAGAGTGAATTCACACGAAGCCCTTTACAGAAGTGTGTTGACCCCTGCTGCAAGCCTTGGGGAACCCCTATGATATCCTGGTTGTAAGGAAATCTCTTGCTTTTGGACATTCTTTCCCCTTCCCCAGGAACCCACCCTCCTTGATTGTGCTCCTTCTTGGCACACTTCTCAGCCAGTCACTCCTGACAGCCCCTGGATGGCAGGGAGTGGGACTGGAGGGGAGGATGAGAAAGGAACGGAGGACAAAGACTCTACTCTTGCCTGGTCACAGCCTGACGTCACCATACGACCGCCAGCCCTTCCATGCCATTGGGGGCAACTCTGTCATATCTTTTCTGGATTTATAATCTAGAAGAATTTCTGAATCTTTCTCTACCTTGAGCTTATTTTAGTATCTCTTTATGCCTAGCCTCAGGAAAGGAGGAGATTTAGGGGAGAAAATATAATCTATCTTGCCACAAATGCTTTCCCTATGATGGGGATGAGAATTCACAATGTAGAAGGCATGTTGATCACACACCCTTACCGCTAGCTGACCTACTTCTGTGAACACCACCTAAATAATGCAGCTTCGTTGATTTTTTTTTCAATTCTTTTTCCCTGCCTGAGATCTGTTCCTCATCTCCACCTGGGTCCCATTCTTCTTTAAAGGGCTGCTTATGTGTCACCTCTTCCATGATGCTTTCCCAGACTGTGTCTGTGACAAAACCCCTCCTGAAGTTTTAGTATTTTCTTTCTACTTCTCACTGGGCTCTTGTGATCATTAAAGACGGTCCTGCTAGTTGACTTCCATCCCTCTGATCTCCATCCCTATGATCACTGTCTCAACCCAAAAGCATCTTCCTTCTGAACCCTTCAAGGTGACCGGTAACTGCAGCCAGGCTTGTCCCGTGCAAGTCTTCCCTCCACAGAGAACCTGGAATCCCACAGGGCTGCAGAGGCTTTATCTGAAATGTCAGTCTGACTACCGTAACGCCTGTCTCCTCAGCTTCAATTCCTCTGTTGCTCTCTGGATATGGGGTACAGAACCTCATGTGAGTTGGTTCTCACTCACCTCTCCAATCTCATCCCCTGCTTCAAATTCTATGCTCTGGCAAAACTGCACTGCTTGTGGTTTTCCAAAATGCTGTTGCATGTGTTTTCCTCTCTGCCTGGGATCTTGACTACATTCCACCCAGTTCCTTTTTCCTAACTCCCGCTTACATGCTAAGGTTCAGCTCAGGGGCCAACCCCCTTCCAAAATTCTTACTAGACTCCCCCTCTTCCCACACCAGATTGAATGAGGTGTTTATCTATCTGTGTTCTCATATGCCTAGCTTTAAGGCTATGATCACCACACTCTTGTATTAATCTGTTTCCATTATCGCCTTTCCTTTACTGAACTATAGCAAGGACTGTGTCCTATTTATCTTCATACTGCTAGTGCTTCTTTTAGTCTCTGACTTATAGGAGGTGCTAAGTGTTTATTGAGTAGATAAAGAGATTGATAATAAACCCTTTTAAGACAAGGCAGTGTTTTATACATTTGTATATCCCTAGGACTTGGCTCAATACCTGTTTTTGCTGTGGATAAGGATGCTTCCAGGTTTTAAAGATGCCACTGCAGACTCTTGGCCAAACCTGTGGCTCACAGCAGGCCTGGCAATGCCTATCTGTTCTCTCACACAGTTCTTGGTTCATACTATGTAATGATGACAAAATTAATTACAGGCTGAGTGGCTGCTTTGTGTGTACCAGGTGTTTAACATCTAATCTCTAATTCTAAACAGAGTCCTGCAAGGTTGGCATTATTCTCTGTCAGAGAAACTGACATACAGGGAACTTAAATAATTTTCCCGAGATCATAAAAGTGGGCTGTGAATCCAGCCTTGTCTATCTATGAAAGCCTTAATATTTCTGTTATCCTTTTTCCTGTCTGTAGTTTACATTTTAGCAACATAAATGAAACTACAAAGTAATGGTTTATAGTTTAGAAAAAGAAGGAAAATAAAAAAGGGAAAGTTCGGTCATAACCCTGCCACCTGAAAAAAATCCAGCTGTTTTAATTTACCCATGTTTTTATCCTGTGTGTCCACCTGTATATCAAGTGAATGTGGTAGAGCTGCCATTTGTGTTTTGCTGTCTTTCTCCCTCTCTCTTTTTAACCAGACATTATATCAGAAGCGTTTTCCAATGTCTGGGCATAGTCTTTGTGACTGTCATTTTAACAACTTGCGCTACATTTCTGATCTTGACATTAGTAAGACTCCCATCTCCAGTGGCTCCCTGTCCCTTCTCCTTTCTAGTCGCTGCTCTGTAAGTGCGTGTGGCCTTTATTGGAGGCAGCTATGAAGAGAGTGCTGCATTTGGTGCCAGAAAAGTTGGACTGAGTCCCAGATCTGAGAGTTACTAGTTGTGTGATCTTGGGCAAGTCAAGTTCATTCAATTTCAAGCTCCTCTCTTGGTCTGTGAGCACGTTTAAGGCGGGGATTAGTTTATTTCTCCTTTGTAGGCTTTGTTTCTGGGATGGCATATGAGATCAATACATGCTTGATAAATCTCTCAAATTTCTCATCTGTAAAATGGGATAATTAAGCATATTCCATAAAGACACTGTAATTAAATGAGGCTTTCTACACACACACACACACACACACACACACACACACACACAAATACATTCTCTGCAGTTGTAAATCATAACATAAATATAAGTTGATATAACTATTATCATTGCTGGGTTTATACCATTCACATAAAAGCCCATTCAATTATCTGAAGAGCAGCAAACTTCGTGACTGAAAGTTTCATCTTTCATCCAGATGTTTGGTATCCTGTAGGCACAGTAGACCACAGACTTAAAGGAATCAGTGTTTATGCTGACTTGTCTGTGCTACTTTGACATGATGTTGTCTGCCTTGACAATAGAGACTGCACATGTTTAACGTGCTGGATGTAACACCATGCTCAGCCAGGATCGAAATAAGTGCACGTTAGCGTGATTAAAGTGAGAGATGTGGAATGTTTTTTTAAAAGTTCAGTTCTAGTCCGTGCAGTCATTAGCCAGGAGGCAGACTAGGATTAGTTGGGTTTATCCACAAGGAAACAGTCCAATAGTGGGGGAGCGGTTTTTCATTTTCTCCAGGTATAAAGACAATGGTCTCATAGAAACAAAAGCAAATAGTTTAGAGACTTGTGAAATAATTCTTATCACATCTGTTTTTATGGTAATAACAATTTTTTCTCACAAAAAATCCCAAGAGCCAAATTTTTCCATCATCTACATAATATCAACATTGTAATTCTCAGTATTAACAAAGATTAAGTTGTTTTCAAGGCTGGTTAACTAAAAAAAAAAAACCAAAAAAAAACCCAAGAAACATTTTGGCACATAACACTGGAAAATAAATACTTCTCAAAATCTTCACATTTTATTTAGAGTGTATTATTGTTATCTGCAGGAAGGTTAATACAATGCAAGCTACTCTGTCATGACAAGAAGCACACTCTCTCATACTGCTTTTAAACTACATTAATCAAAATAAACAGTATTTTAAAATTACACACCTGAAAAAATGACCACAAACAATAAAAGTGATGATTGACAAACTAGAAAATCTAGAGGGAATTGAGAAATTCCTGTAAACATACAATTCCCCTACTTTGAATCAGGAAAAAATAGATATCATGAAGAAATCAATAAAAAGTAGTGATATTGAATCAGTAATAAAAAAGTCTGCCAAGAACAACAAAAAGCCCAGAACCAGACAGACTTACAGCTGAATTCTACCAGATATTTAAAGAAGGACTGGTACCAATCTTACTGAAACTATTCCAAAAGATTGAGAAGGAGGGAATCCTCCCTATTCTTTCTACAAAGCCAGTATCAACTGGATGCCCAAGCCAGGAAAGGGCATAACAACAATGAAACAAATAAAAAAAAAAAACCTACAGACCAATATCTCTGATGAACATAGATGCAAAAATTCCCAACAAAATACTAACAAACCAAAGCCAAGAGAACATCAAAAAAATAATTCACTATAATCAAGTGGGTTTTATCCCAGGGATCAGAGAAGGTTTGACATACACAAGTCAATAAATGTGATACATCACATAAACAGGATTAAAAACAAAAGCCATATGATCATCTCAATAAATGTAGAAAAATCATTTGATAAAATCCAGCATCCCTTTGTGATTAAAACCTTCAACAAACTAGGCATAGAAAGAATATGCCTCAAAATAATGAAATCATATATGGCAAAGCCACAACAAGTATCATACTGAATGGGGGAAAAGTTGAAAGCATTCCTCCTAAGAACTGGAACAAGACAAGGATGCCCACTTTCACCACTTCTGTTAAACATAATACTGAAAGTCCTAGCCAGAGCAATCAGGCAAGAGAATGAAATAAAATGCACCCACATGAGAAAAGAGGAAATCAAACTATCTCTGTTTGCCCATGATATGACCTTGTATCTAGAAAACCCTAAAGACTCCTCCAAAAGACTCCTAGATTTGATAAATGAATTCAGTAAAGTCTCAGCTTACAAGATCAAAGTACACAAATCAGTAGTACTGTTATATGCCAACAATGACAGAGCTGAGAATCAAATCAAGAACTCAATCTCTGTTACAATGGCTATAAAAATAAAATAGAGTACTTAAGAACATACTCAACCAAGGAGATGAAAGATCTCTACAAGGAGAACTACAAAACAGTGCTGAAAAAAATCGTAAGTAATACAAACAAATGGAACTACATCCTATGTTCATGTACTGGAAGAATTAGTGTCATAAAACTGACCATACTGCCCAAAACAATCTATATATTTAATGCAATTTCTTTCAAAATACCAATATCATTCTTCAAAAAATTAGAAAAAACAATCCTGAAATTCAAACAAGACCAAAAAAAAAAAAAAAAAAAACCCAAAAACCTGAATAGCCAAATCAATCCTAAGCAAAAAGAATGAATCTGGAGGCATCACAGTATTTGACTTCAAATTATATAAGGTTATAGTAACCAAACCAACATGATACTGGTATAAAAGTTGATACATAGACAAATGGAATAGAATAGAGAACCCAGAAATAAAGCCAAATACAACCAACTGGTCTCTGACAAAGCATACAAAAACACAAACCGGGGAAAGGACACCCTTTTCAATAAATGGTGCTGGGAAAATTGGATAGCCACATGTGAAAAATAAAACTAGATCCCTATCTCTCACCATATAAAAAAATCTAAGACCTGAAACCATCAACATTCTAGAAGAAAACCTAGGAAAAACTTTTCTGGACATTGTCCTAGGCAAAGAATTTACGATGAAGACCTCAAAAGCAAATGCAACAAAAACAAAAGTAGACAAATAAAGGACAAATATCCTGAATCTACAAGGAAATCAAACAATCAGCAAGGAAAAAACCAAGTAATCCCATTTAAAAATGCACAAATTACATAGACATATCTCAAAAGAAAATATACAAAAGCCATATGAAAAACATGCTCAACATCATGAATCATAGAGAAATACTTTAAAACCGCAATGAGAGACCACCGTACCCTAGCCAGAATGGCCATTAATAAAAAGGGAAAAAATAATAGACATTGAGTGGATGTGGCAAAAAGAGAACACTTACACGCTGATGGTGGAAATGTCAGTTAGTACAACGTCTATGAAAAATGGTATGAAAAATTCTCAAAAAGCTAAAAGTAGATCTACCATTCGATCCAGTAATCCCACTACTGGGTATCTACCCAAAGGAAAATAAATCATATTAAAAGGACACCTGCATGTGTTTATTATGGTGCAATTCGATATGAAATCAACCTAAGTGCCCATCAACTGATAAGAGGATAAGGAAAATGTGGTATAAATATATCATGGAGTACTACTTAACCATAAAAAGAAATGAAATAATGTCTTTTGCAGCAAGTTGGATAAAATTGGAGGCTATTGTTCTAAGTAAAGTAACTCAGGAATGGAAAACCAAATACTGTATGTTCTTGCTTGTAAGTGGGAGCTAAGCTGTCGGGTATGCAAAGGCAGATAGAGTGTCCAGATGCAACAGACCATGGAAACTCAGAGTGGGGAAAGCAGGAACGAGGTGAGGGATAAAAAAACGACCTATTGAGGTACAATATACACTATACTACATGTGACTTTACAGTTGACTTTATTTTCTAACACACTAGAAAATATTTTTTACTGTGTTATTTAAGCCCAATTCATTTTGCCACTCAAGCAGAAGAGATGCTTTTAAAAATAACTATGATTTATCTCTATTTATTCTTTGATTCTTAAATTTAATTTATTTGGGTATATGTTCATTTTGAATTTTCATCAAATTTATTTATAAAGTAATGAAATAAATATTTTTAATAATCGGCAAACAAAATAAGACATATAAAGAATAGTGGAGAATTAAAGATAAAGAACTATTAGGTTGGTGCAAAAGTAATTGCGGGTTTTGCCATTGAAATCTATAATTCTACATCCAGCAAAAATTTACTTCAAAAGTAAAAGCAAAATTAAGATGTTTTTTGATAAACAAAAGCAGAGAGAAACCAATTCCAGCAGACATAATTATAATAACTGCTAAATAAATTCTTCAGACTAGAAATTTAGATCTATTTTAAAAATAAAGAGAACTCAAAATTATAAATATTTTTTAAAAATATAAACATTGCTCTATTTTTCTTCTCTCAATTTCTTTAAAAGATAACTTAGTTCCAGTCATAGTGGAATAACAGAACTAGACTTACCTTCCCACTATAAACAACTAGAAAGCTGAACAAATACATGAAGCGATGTTTTCAACAAAGGACAACAGGCAGCTTGAGCCTATAATTCCTGTAAGAAGGAAAATATATAAAGTGAAAGATACATAGCAGGCCTGTATTTCTGCTATTTTAGTAGGAGGCACATTCGAAATGAAAGTATTTGGAGGAGTTTCCAAAGCAGAATAAAAAGTAGTTTTGTTAGGTGATTATACAGAGCTCAGAGTTCAGGGAGGCTGAGGTAACTGGCACTCATGGGGCAGAGTTCTGTAGAGGAGGAAGCCAAACAGAAAAAGAGATGGGCAAAGAGAGGCTGCGGAGCTATAAGCTGACCAAAGACTAGATCTCACACAGGACTGGAACACAATTGTATTCCGACCAGCAAGAAGAGAGAGCCCTTTTTATTCACCCAGGGAGCAAAATAGAGACTCCTGGTGGGGGTTGGAGGTTTCATACTTTATTAGTAAAGTGAAAATATCTCTAGAAAAAGTGAGTTCTATTTTAGATTCACAACAACAAAAAGCTTAAAAACAGCTTCTGAAAGAATTAATATTACTGAAAATTATTTACTTTCCTGAAAAAATGAAGCACAATTTTATTGTTTAAAATGGCAACAAATTGAGGCACTCAACAATATAAAATTCATAATATCCAATGAGCAATTAAATATTTCTAGATGTCACAAGAAGAAAAATGTGACTAATAAGTCAGTCAATAGAAATGAACCTCAAAATAAAAATGGGAATAGTATGCAAACATGCTAAAATAGCTCTTACAAATATGTTCAAGTATTTTAAGAAAACAAACATAATGATAAGAGAAATAGTACAAAAAGAACCAACTGGTACTTTGGGAACGGAAAAATTCTAAACATTTCACAACATCTGAAATAAAGGCTCACTGGATGGGATTAACAAAAGATAAGACACAACAGGAAGAAACATGAATGAACTTGAAATAGAAAAGATCCTATTCGAAGCACAGAGAGAGAAGAGAACAAAAAGAACATTGCCTTAGTGATGGGTAAAATAATATTAAGCATAGTCTAATGTAAAAGAAATACTAAGGTGGTATATGAACCATATCAACAATGACATTGAAGGTAAAGGGCATAAACCAATTAAAAAGCAAAGACTGTGAGACTAGTTAAGAATGCAACATCTGACTACGTGCTGTTGAAAAGGAATCCACCAAAACAATAGTTTAAAAGTCAAATGATAGCAAAGATATGCCATTGATCACTCATACATTGCAAGTGAGAATGTAAAATGGTATCGTCATTCTGGAAGGGAGTATGGCAGTTTCTTACAAAACCAAACAACCTAATAAATGGCATCTACAAAAAAAACTGTAGCTAACATAGTGCTCAGTGAAAGAAAGACAGAGTCTACCCGTTGTACCCACTCCCAATATCACAATCAAGGCAAAAATATTAATTCTCACTACCTCTTTTCAATATTTTACTGTAGGCTTCAAATGATACAATCTTGTATATATTATTTATTTTCTTGTAAAAATAAAGCATAGTTCTATTTTCCATTAAATTCCATAAAATCCTAACAAATCTACAAAAAAGTTGCCAAAAGTAATGTGAGTGTAGCAAAATCACAGGATAAAAGAACAGAAAAATTAATTGCAATTCCATATACTAGTAATGAAATTAGCAAATGAAATTGAAAAAACATTACCTTTTACAATAACATCAAATTTGGAATTCTTCAAGATGAATTTAACAATTATAGGCCAGATTGTACAATGGAAATGACAAAACATTGTTGAGTGAAATTAAAGAAGACCTAAGTAAATTGAGGGATAAACCAATATTCCCAGATGACACGACTGAATATTGTTAGAATGACAGTTCTCCTCAAATGGTTCATAGATGCAATGGAATCCTACCAACAATCTCAGAATGTTTTCCTTTGCAAACGATATAATCTAATTCTAATATTTAATGGAATTCAGAGGATTAAACTACTTGATTTTAATACTTACTATGAAGCTCTAGTAAACAAGACACTGTGATATTGATGTAAGGATAGATCGACATGCCAATGAGACAAAACAGAAAATTCAGAAACAGACCCACACATACATGGTTGATTGATTTTTTACTGAAGGCATCAAGATATTTCAATGAGGATAGGATAGTCTTTTCAACAATGGTGCTGGAACAATTGGCTATCCACTAAAAAAAAAATAAACCCCAGCATTTAACTTATTCCTTACACGAATATTATCTTCAAATTAATCTTAGATCTAAAAGTAAAAGCTAAATCTGTAAAACTTCTACAAGAGAATATTGAGGAAAATCTTTACAAACTCAAGCAAAAATTTTTGTAGATAAAATGTAAAAAACTGTGAATTATGAAAATTGTTAAAGGGCATTGTTTAGTTTACACAAGCATTAAAAACTTTTGATCTTTGTCATTGTTAAGAAAATGAAATTCCTATACACCAATAACAGACAAAAAGAGAGCCAAATCAAGAGCAAACTGCCATTCACAATTGCTACAAAGAGAATAAAATACTTAGGAATACAACTAACAAAGGATGTAAAGGACCTCTTCAAGGAGAACTATGAATCACTGCTTGAGGAAATAAAAGAGGACACAAACAGATAGAAAAACATTACATACTCATGGTTAGGAAGAATCAATACTGTGAAAATGGCCGTACTGCCCAAAGTAATTTATAGATTCAACATTATCCCCATGAAGCTACCTATGACCCTCTTCACAGAACTGGAAAACACCACCTTAAACTTCATATGGAACGGAAAGAGAGCCCACAGAGCCAAGAACAATCCTAAGCAAAAAGAACAAGGCTGAAAGCATCACACTACCTGACAAACTATACTACAAGGCTACAGTAATCAAAACAGATGTAAATCAATGAAACAGAACAGAGGCCTCAGAGGCAATGCCACACATCTACAGCCATCTGATCTTTGACAAACCTGACAAAAACAAGCAATGGAGAAAGGATTCCCTGTTTAATAAATGGTGTTGGGAAAACTGGCTAGCCATGGGTAAAAAGCAGAAACTGGACCCCTTCCTGACACCTTACACTAAAATTAACTCCAGATGGATTAAAGTCTTAAACATAAAATCCCTAGAAGAAAACCTAAGAAAAACCATTCAGGACATAGGCCTAGACAAGGACTTCATGACTAAAACACCAAAAGCATTGGCAACAAAAGCCAAAATAGACAAATGGGATCTAATTAAACTTCAGAGCTTCTGTACAGCCAAAGAAATTATCATTAGAGTGAACTGGCAACCAACAGAACGGGAAACAATTTTGCAATCTACACATCTGACAAAGAGCTAATATTCAGAATCTACAAAGAACTAAAATAGATTTACA
>CM052659.1:106115207-106156162 GCA_028533165.1 Leontopithecus rosalia
AATGCATATCAAAACCACATTGAGATACCATCTCATGCCAGTTAGAATGGTGATTATTAAAAACTCTGGAGACCACAGATGCTGGAGAGGATGTGGAGAAATAGGAACACTTTTGCACTGTTGGTGGGAGTGTAAATTAGTTCAACCATTGTGGAAGACAGTGTGGCGATTCCTCATGGATCTAGAAATAGAAATTCCATTTGACCCAGCAATCCCACTACTGGGTATATATCCAAAGGATTATAAATCATTCTATTACAAAGACACATGCACACGTATGTTCATTGTGGCACTGCTTGCAATAGCAAAGACCTGGAACCAACCTAAGTGCCCACTGATGATAGACTGGACAAGGAAAATGTGGCACATATACACTGCAGAATACTATACAGCCATAAAAAGTGATGAGTTCGCCTGTAATCCCAGCACTTTGGGAGGCTGAGGTGGGTGGATCATGAGGTCAAGAGATCAAGACGGTTCTAGTCAACATGGTGAAACCCTGTCTCTACTAAAAATACAAAAAATTAGCTGGGCATGGTGGTGCGTGCCTGTATTCCCAGCTACTCATGAGGCTGAGGCAGGAGAATTGCCTAAACCCAGGAGGTGGAGGTTGCGGTGAGCCGAGATCACGCCATTGCACTCCAGACTGGGTAACAAGAGTGAAACTCCGTCTCAAAAAAAAAAAAAAAATGATGAGTTCATGTCCTTTGTAGGGACATGGATGAATCTGGAAACCATCATTCTTGGCAAACTGACATATGAACAGAAAATCAAACACCTCATGTTCTCACTCATAGGCGTGTGTTGAACAATGAGAACACATGGACATAGGGAGGGGAGCATCACACACTCAGGTCTATTGTGGAGGAATAGGGGAGGGACAGTGGGGGGTAGGGAGGTTGTGGAGGGATAACATGGGGAGAAATACCAAATATAGGTGATGGGGGGATGGAGGCAGTAAACCACATTGCCATGTATGTGCCTATGCAACAATCCTGCATGATCTGCACATGTACCCCAGAACCTAAAGTGCAATAAAAATATATATATATATATATAATCTCTTTCAATTCTTTGCAGATTCTGGATTTTAGCCCTTTGGACACAGGGAGGGGAGTATCACACACTGGGGTCTGTTGGGGGGAGTAGGGGATGGACAGTGAGGGGCAGGGAGTTGGGGAGGGATAATATGGGGAGACATGCCAGATATAGGTGATGGGGAGGAAGGCAGCAAACCACACTGCCATGTGTGTACCCATAAACAATCTTACATGTTCTTCCCATGTACCCCAAAACCTAAAATGCAGATATATATATACACACATACATATATACATATATGTAAAAATATATATGTATGTGTGTGTGTGTGTGTGTGTGTATGAAAGAAAATGAAATAGGGAAGCCACAGACTGGAAGGAAATACTTGTCTCACGTGTATCTGACAAAAACAGTTACAGTTTTATAATAAAAAGACAAACGATCCAATAAAGATTTTCACAGGCACTTCACAATGGCAGATATACAAATAGACTCTAAGGGAGAGCATATGAACAGAAAAAAGAAAAGCTTTTCATAATAATAAAATGAGGGCATTATAATTAATTCATTAGGAAAACATGACTAACATAAATGAGTGTTCATAGCGAAGCTTTTACATTTATGAAATGAAAACTGATGGAACTAAAGGAAGAGACAGAAAAATCCTCATAAAAGACGAAATTTTTAACAGTTCTCATTCCAAATGTCCCATGTTATAACTTTTCTGCAATGTATGTGACCCTGAATGAGACTTCTCGGCTTCAGAAATGCCAGGCTGCTGGGGAGAATGAAAAGGAGGAGACCTGTGTTCTGGGACTACATCTGACCCTTAGGATCTTTAAGCAAATTTCATTTAGTCATTTAACAAATACGTATCTAGTAGCTTCACCCATGGGACCCAGATTCCCTAGAGGCAGCAATCTAGAAACAATCTGTTCTCTGGATTTACGGTTTAATGGAGAACACGGTGAGTACTTCTCCAAGACTTAGTTTTTCTGTTTCGGAAATGTGGGCCACCGCAACAATACGGAAACATCGTAAATGGCCAGCCACATATGGTTGCACAAATACACTGCGGTATAATCGTGAGCATCTACATAGCAGTGAAATGGATCAACTGGAACTACACTTATCAATGTGAATAAATATATAAAGTGAACTGGAGAATGATATATTGGTAGATTATGCATGTAAGATTTTAAAGTGTGCAGAATAATAATGGATTATAGGCATACATCTACAGTAAAGGCAAAAGGTCTTGTACGGGAATAATATATCAAATGTGGAAAAAGATCTTTGGACTTTTATGGTAGGAAAAAGAGGTCTTGAGAGTTACAAATGTAAGATAAAATTTAGTAGAAAGATTGGAAGATAAAAATGAAAAAATATTTCAGAAACTATAGAAAAAAGAAATGAAAATTAGCAGTGAAAAGATATAAAATTAGAGGAATAATCCAGGAGCTCAGGTAACTAAATATTAGGAGTTCAAAAAAGAAGTCAGAGAAGACAAAGGGGAGGAAAATATCAATGAAATAAAAATTTTCCACAACTGAAGTCTGTGAGTCTTCAGAGCCCACTGAGTATCTATCACAATGGTTAAAAATAGATCCACATCCAAGGATACGCATGTGAAGTTCCAGGATATTGATGTATTTGTCAAGATTATTAATGCCAGCTCCTGAAACAGACAACCCTCAGAAATCCCAGTGGCTTAACGAAACCACTTGTTTCTCATTTATGCAAAATCTAGTGCAGGAGTATTTAATCTTTTGGCTTTCCTGGGCTACGTTGGAAGAAGAATGATCATGGGCCACATATAAAATACAGCAACACTGACAGCTGATGAGCTAAAAGAAAAATTGCAGAAAAGTCTCATACTGTTTTTAAAATGTTTACAAATTTGTGTTGGGCCAGATTCAAAGTCATACGGGGCTGCATGAGGCCCATAGGCTGAGAGTTGAACGGGCTTGGTCTAACGTGTTACTGGTGGTCCCACTTCATCTTGTAAATGTGTCACTTGAATCATGTGTCCCTTGAAATACCTGTGGCAAGAGAAAATAGGATTGAAGGAAGCACACTGGCTTTTAGCTTCCTTAGCTTGGAGGTGACATGTGTCACTTCTACTGCCAGGCCACTTGCAAGAACATGGCTTCAATCTAACTATGGGAGAGGCTGAAAAATCCAGAGAGGCATATCAATACTTGATGTTTTGCATACCAATATGAGTTACAAAAGGAAGATCCCATACATTTTCAGAGAAAACCAAACTGTTCATACAAAAAAGATCAGGAACCAAAAAGGCGTTGGATTTCTCAATAGCAACATTGGAAATTAGAAAAAGTGAAGTAATGCTTTTAAAATTTTCAATGAAAGCAACTTATACATAGAAATATTTACCCAGCCAAACTACCAATCAAGGGTCAGTGCAGAGTAAATAGATTTTCAGACATTGAAGGTCTCAGCTTGCCTTCCATGTACCTTTTGTCAGGAAGCTACCACAAAATGTGTTCTGTTAAGAGAGAGAAATCAAGAGGAAGACAAAGGATCCAGGAAGTAAGAGACCCAACATAGAAGAGAGGTGAGAATTCTCAGGACAATGGTGAAGGGAGATCCTGTGATGAGAGGCGTGCACCTGGCAGAGAAAAACAAACAAACAAATCAACCAGTCAGATAGATTTGAGAAGGTGAGAAAACTCCAGAAGACCCTTCTTTAGAAGTGATAGTTGACAGATTACCTGGAGTATCTGAATATGTTTAGAGAAAATGTAAACAGTTGGCCCTGAGTTTGTTGAATCCATCATAGTTAGGCAAAGAAGAAAATGGGGGAAAAGATAATTATTAAATCTAGAGAAAGCAAAAAGTTTTGCAGGGAAGGAATTAATTAGCGCTTGCTATAAAACTCAGCTGTGAGTTGTGTAATAGTCATCATCCCGAGTATTCTAATCAAAGTTGTGATCTAAGTATACTGGGAGGTTGGAGGGATGGAAAGAATGTATGTGGCAGAGTGGGCGGGAAAGAACCAAACCTCACCTTCTACTGTGAAAACTTAGTTGATAATGCCTAAAACTGAAAAAAAAATGTAGCAAATATTTTAAGAGATAGGAAGTAAAAACCCACGGAACCCAAAGAACCAGCAAGAGGAAATGGGAAGGGTTGCCTCGGGCAGAAAGAAATGCAGGGGCTGGGAAGCTGGGAACTTCTGTTGCACTTCATCAGCTTTGATCTGGTTGACTACCTGCTTGTATAACTTTGATTAAGAACAGTTAAAAAAAAAGATAAACCAAGCTCTAGCGCGATGTAGTATAATACGACTTTTATAAAATTCTCCGCATTGTATTTTATAGACACATACATGGATGTGTATGCACCAAAAAGAAAACAGTATTACCTCTGGGGAGGTGAGCCTGGTATAGCGCTTATCGGAGAATTTAGTTTTATTCTCATAAAATGCACTCATGTGTTACTTGTGAAATTAAGCATAAACAAAAGACAAATAATAAAAGACAAAAATGTATCTTAGATCCGGAACGTAATGGCCTAATTAAAAAGCCATTTTTGAACTCATCGCACTTTTGCAGAGTTGATACTGAAAGTGTCAACAGGGAGGGTCAAGCTGAGTAAAGAGGTGACCATGGGAGGAAGTAGCGGGGGGGTGGCGCTAAGGGAGGGACAATGGGACAATGCAGGGGACCTTTACTTTGTTTCACTGTACATCACTGCATGTGACTCATCTGGTCCAAGGCCTACAAAGAGAATTTCACATTTTCAACAAGAAAATCCATTCAGGTGGAAGCTGATTACTACTGTCTCCATATTCCGGCCTTGAGAGAAAGCCCAGATACAGGGTGGGGCTGGATGAGGACTTACTCAATGTCAGGCACTAAATTAGGATTGGTGCTGAGTTGCCCAGGAGCTTTATCCATAGTTAGAGCTTCTTACTGCTGAACACTCAGGCAAAGGGATTTGGATTCGAATTCCAAGTTCCCTACTTACTGGTCACGTAAGGTTGGCAGGTTCCTTAACTTCTCTGAGCTTTAGCATCCTCACTTAAAATGATGATAATGCATGGAACATCCTTAGTGACTATGTACTATATGCCCGGCACACAGCAAGCACTCCATATATGTTGAGAACAATAAATACAATCATCAGAAAGTTGGCCAGGTGTGGAGGCTCATGCCTGTAATCCCAGCACTTTGGAAGGCCGAAGTGGGTGGATCACCTGAGGTCAGGAGATCGAGGCCATTCTGGCCAACATGGAGGAACACTGTCTCTACTAAAAATATAAAAGGGAGCCAAGTGTTGGGGCATATGCTTGTAATCCCAGCTACTCAGGAGGCTGAGGCAGGAGAATCGAAGCTGAGATGGCGCCACTGCACTCCCGCCTGGGTGACAGAGCAAGACACTGTCTCAAAAAAAAAAAAATACTAATCAAACCTTTTACTTGCCCTTCCTCTTCCCTTTGAAATCAAATGACATGTTCTAGTTCCAAGCAGATATGCTCATGTTTCCCTGTTGTTTTGGGTTATCCATAGACATTAAATGTAGTATTAAACTTTTATTTTGATATATTATAGGCATATCAAAAGTATAAATAATATATCAAACATCTGTGTACCTACTAGGTATAAATATATTTGTCAAAAGTATAAATATTAGGTACACAGATGCTTGATATATTATTATTTATACTTTTGACCTAAAGTATAAATACTGCAAAAGATAAAATGCTTCAGATTCAATCAAAAACTTCTGAGTGCATCTTCCAGTTCCTCTCCTCCCCAGAGATAATAATTTTTCTAAGTTTGGTATATTGTTCCCATGCTTGTTTTACCAGAAAGACATGTGTCCATAATCTATTAGTAGAGATTTTTGTGGTAAGGGTACTATGCATCCGTAATTATTGACACATGTATACAACTGAGTCATCTGAGCTGCATCCTGATAAAGCAGATCCTCCTCAATTTCCCCTTGCTTTTACCAATATCCTGTCAAAAATGCAGTCTTACTGCCTGTGCCGTCCTGTGAATGACAGAGGTCCTGACCCAATCACATGCAGGAAGGAAAAGAAATTCCTCACTCAGAATTCCTTACCTTACGTTTCTACAATGTGCGTTGCCCTGGAAGAGCCTCTTTGGCCTCAGGGAATGTCAAGAAGTTGAGTAAAATGAAAGGGAGAGATCTGTCATCTGACACTGAGTTTCTTTGAGGAAACTTCATTCAGTCATTCAACAAATATGTATTGAGCTTCACGTATGTGCCCAAGATTCCCTAGAGGCAGCAATCCAGATGCAATCTGTTCTCTGGATTTATGGTTTAATGGAGCTCACAGGTGAGTACACATCTTTGAGACTCAACTTCCCTCGGCTTTGATTTGGTTCCTGGATTTCTGCCTATTCCTCATTACCCGACTTGTTGCCACAACCAGATGCTCCTTCCAGCCTAACTTGAACTATTTTGAAAGGCTCCAAGGGAAGCTTTCTCCATTCAGACAGCAGCTCCAGGGAAGTTATTGTGTTCTCATCAACTTCAGAATGGGGGTTGGTACTTCCAGGCAGAACCAGTCCTGTGACATGTGAGGCTTAATTTACCCATCCAGAATGAAGTGCCCGCTGGGCACTTAATCCACAGTCTCCTGTTTACAGGTTGCTCCAGCCCTGCCGTCCCCTGCTTCCACCCCTGCATCGGAGGTCCCAGTGGCTCACTGCAGGCCCTGTGCCCTCTTCATGACACACCGTGCTGGGATGGTGTCCTCTGCGGAAACCTCTTGAGTGCAAATGGCCCCTTTATGACAGAAACATAAGAACATTCCCCAAGGGTGCTGTTTGCTATGGTAGTCTGTCTACAGATTTTCCCACCAGGATCCTGGAGCAGGTCCAGTTTGGAATTGCCACTGTCATGAGAAGGGAACGGATGACCGTGGAATGAAGTAAAAGCCCTTCCCCCTTGCCTCTTCAACCCTTTGATTTCAGAGGATCTGTACTCACTATTAGTGGTCAGGAGTCCAGCAGCTTCTTTTTGAATGAGGAAGATGTGGGAATGAGAGGTTTTTTAGGCACTTAAAAGTGGCAACAAGTAACCCATAAAGCTACTATCTGCAGCTTGAGAGACCCTTGCTGTGAACCTCCCTGGATCTTAGCCAGGAAAACAACTCAAGCCAACCCCCCAAATAGGCTCCTTGCAGACCCTTTCCTAAAAAGAAAAATAAAACAAAATCTAAAAAAACAACAAAAAAACTCATCCAGAAGCAATAATAGTATTTGTAGAATGCATTTCTACTGTTGCTCACTTGGCTCAAGTTTATCTGTGAAAAATATGTTATCGACTGACAAATAGCATGGCTGTCAAGAAATTTATTACCATTTTCCCCAGAAAGCAGCAGGTTTCAGATTCAAATGAGGCTCTGCACTATGATTCCTCACCCTTACCAAGGCTGTCAAGGAAAAGTCTGTGAGGTGTGAAGACTCCTGCTGAGGGTGGTCCCCGCATTATTCCTTGCATTTTCTAGAAGGCCTTTCAGATTGAATAGATGACCATTTATTGAAAAAGGCCAGCCAGCTGCAGTGGCTCACCCAGCACTTTGGGAGGCCAAGGTGGGCAGATCACAAGGTTAGGAGGTTGAGACCAGCCTGGCTAACACAGTGAAATCCCATCTGTACTAAAAATACAAAAATTAGCTGGGTGTGGTGGCACACACCTGTAGTACTAGCTACTTAGGAGGCTGCAGCAGGAGAATCACTTGAACCTGGGAGGTGGAAGTTGAAGTGAGCTGAGATCGCACCACTGCACTCCAGTTTGGGTGACAGAGGGAGACTTCATCTCAAAAAAAAAAAAAAAAAAGAAGGCCTACATTGTGTTAGAGACACCTCACTATGTAGGCACTTTTGCAAATTTTGGCTCTTTTGAGCTTCAGGACAACCCTTCTTGGTAAATAAGAGCACTAACTCCATTTCACAGACAAAATGAAGATCAGAGAAGGGGAAGCGACTTGCTCAGAAAGCAGCAGATTATTCTGGTCTTATGAAACTGAGTTAGGGTTCCTTACTGTCCTTAAAACCACTTATCCATTTTTTAATGACAACTTAACGAGAGGAGTTAATAAGTGACTACACAGGGTCACAGCCATGTCCTGCCATTTTAGAACTGTGCCTTGCAAACCTGACCTCTACCTGAAATTCCGTACGAATCTCCAACTGTCTATTCAGCATCTCCCTTGCATAGCTAGTATGCTTCTCCAACTTGACAAAGCCAAAACAGATCTTTTGAGGTTTACCCCCAAGTCAGCTACGCCCATAGTTTTCTCTATTTCTGTAAATCTCCCCACTGTGTACCCACTAGCCGAAGCCAACGTCTCATCCATGAGAAATCCTAAAAAATACAACAAAATCACTGCACCTCTTTCTTCTCTACCACTACTGCTCTAATCCTTTTTCTGTTTCTTACCAAGATTACTGTGAAGAGCAGTAGTAGCCTATCCTCTGGTTCTTCTATTTTTCCTCTTCCCTTCAATCCCATCTCCGTTTTCCATACACAAATCAAATAACCATGCAATTTCTTACTCAAAACTCTTCAATGGCTTGACCCTTCAATGGCTTTTAGGTTAAAATCATAACTCCTACATGACTTCCTTATTTGACCCTCATCTCACACCAGTCTCACATTCCCCACCATGCCAGCTACTCTGGCATCCCCTCTGTTTCTTGAACATGCCAAGCCAATGTCATTCCTGCCTCAAGACAGGTGTTACTCTCTTTGCCTCTGATTGTTGCATGCCTGGCTCTGCTTGGCATTAGATCTTAAATGTCTCTTCCTCAGAGGAGTCTTTCCTGATCACCCAACTTAAAATAAAACTCAGTTATTTTCTATGACATCATCACCCTTTCCCTAATTTTTCTTTAAAGTACTTACAGATATCTGGTTGTATCCATGCACTTATATATTTACCTCCCTGTGTAGAATGTAGATTTGGACTGGTCTTTCTTATTTATCTCCAACATCCAGAACAGTTTTCCCCAATACCTAGAAGAATGCATGGCACATAATAGGCATATCATGTGAATGTTTTTGTGGGCAGCAGCAAAGAACAGTTTCTGGGAGATTTTTATAAGTGTCTTCTATGACCCAGGCCTCAGAGGTAGAGATGTACACTGTTCTGTGTTATATATCCAGATAAAAAGATGACAATTTCAGAGATTAATGTTGCAATCAAAGACACAAACTTAGTTGGTGACAGAGTTACAACTAGATCTCAGGTCTCTTTTCAAGGGACCATGATCATCTGTCTGTCACTCTGTCTCCATGATGTCAAGGGCTTGCTGTGTGACTAGTGAAGCCTTCTTCACCTTCCTTAAATAAAAATGTTTCTCTAATTAATTCAAATAATTCACTCATTTATTTGATCTTCATGTATGTATTCAACAAACATATCCTCAATGTTCAGTGTTTCCAAACACTTTGATATGATTGTAGAAAAGGTTCTGTATTTGTGGCTTGAGCTTTCTGAGAAAAAAGAAAGGAACTGATTGCAGCTGCTGAGGGATTTCTGGCCAATCAGAAGGAACATTTGACTAAAGAGCTGCTGAGTTTACTCCTAGGAGACTGAGAATTGGCCTGTGGGAAAAATTCTCAAAGACTCCATTGCCCCATATATCCCTCACTATGTTTGTCCTCAGAAGTTATATGGGTACCACTGTGTGTGGACCTCTGGGACTAGCGATGTGGGAGCCCTTCCCCATGGACCCTTGGCTTGACAGCCTGGGGTCTAGTTGAAACTTTACAGGCATGTACAGGTGAAGGCAAATGGTATGACTCATGGCAGGACAATGACAAAGATGTGCTGGATTCTGGCCTTTTTGGTCACATTTTAAGCACTTTGCCCTACTAGTCCTGCCCTTCCCTAATGTTACATACCCTGAAGGAAGAAACTGAACAATATATTTTAAGCAAATGTCATGTGAGGGAGCCTATCCTGCTACTTTAGTTACATTTGCAGTTCTCCCCCTACTTGGTCCTCCCCATCCCCATTCCCTATCTACTTTCCCCCATAGCATTTATTAGTTTCCAACCCTCTGGATAATAGACTACTTCTTTGCTTATTGCAGCCTTGATTAGTAACTATTTGTTGGATGAAAAAAATGCATCAGACACCACGAAGTATGCAATATTTTTTGACCTAGAAGTTCTATTTCTGGGAATCCATTCTTCATAAATAGGTGTGAATGAATGGAAAATAAGTAAACTAGTATTGTTCATTTTCTTACTACTTAGAAGTGTGAAAAATGAGAAAAAGCATTAAGCAATAATGGGCTATTTAGATCAACTGTGGTATATTTATACAATAGAATGTTATAACCTTAAAATTCATGTTTGAGAAGAATATTTAATAACACGGGGACACGTTAGGATATATTGTTAAAGGCACATAATGAGAATAGTATAATTTGATTGCAAATTTGTAAAATGCCTATGTATGCGTGTACAGAAAATACAGTGGAAAGATAACCAAAAGTTGACCTCAGTCATCTCTGGGAGATGGAGTAGCAGATTATTTCAATTTTCCTTTTTTGTGTTTTTCTCTGTTTTGAACTTTTCTATGATGAAAAGAGGAGATTGGTGATGGTGGATGTTTCCCTCTGCCCTGGAGGACTGGGAGAAATGGCCTTCTCTTTGTTACCTCCAGGTAACGGCAATCTCGGGAAGACCCCTCTCACGCTGATGCTGGGGCTTGGCCATGAGACTTGCTTCGGCCAATGGAGCTTTAGCAAACGTGAAACAGAGTTTTAAAAAGGGCTGATGCATTGGGGCTATCTTGCTGCTGGGAGTTCTTCCCTCATCATGTGAACAAACCTGCCTGACAAAAGATTGACAGGAGAACAAACCTCAGAATAAGAAGCTATATGATGAGAAGCTTCAGCTATCCCAGCCATGCCAGTCATCCCAACTGAGAGATCTCAGACATGTGAGTGAGGTCATTTGAGACCTCACAATATGGTGGCTACTAAACATTTAAAACATGGGTGGTCCATATGCAGATGTACTGTATATAGCGTATGAAATGCATACTGGATTTTGAAAACTTGTATAATAAAACAAATGTCAAATATTTTATTAATAATTTTTCTCTTAAATATATGTTGAAATAATATTTTGAGTACCTTGGGTTAAATTTTAAAATATTATTTAAATTAACTAGTTTCCTTTAATTTTAAAAAATGTGGCTACTTGAAAATTTTGAATACATACGTGGTCTGTATACATTTCTGTTGGACAGCTCTATCTTAGACCATACAGCCACAGCCAAGTCATCTCAGACCAAAACCACCTTAATGACCCAGAATCGAAGCACATAAATTAGTTGTTGCTGTAAATCACTGATTTGGGATCTTTTATTCTGTAGCAAAAACTCTCTAATATCACAAGTCTACTGTATTTTACAGATCCTACCAGCTTCACTTCTTGGCCTTATAGGAAGGAGCCAGAGTCCCAGGAAAGTCTGGGGAGAGCGTGATGTGGCAGAGAATAGTGACGAGTGCTTTCATGTGGAACTGGGAGCATTGGCGAAAGACTGCAGAGTTTGGGGGAGGGAGACACTGAGGGTTCTTGGCCTTCTGAGATTCCCAGTCTGGAAGGCACACTCGCTCAGCCTGTAGCCTGGAGAGCAGAGGCTTGGGAAATGCTGGACAGGCCCTTTCTCCCCTTTCCCACTCACACCCTCCTTTCCTATCTGCCCTGTCTGTGCTCTGCTGTCCTATCCCACAGAGTTCTGTGGGAAAAAACACTACATCAACAACAACAAGATAATAAAGGGCATGTCAATGAGAGAGCAGGACAGGGGAGGGGGAAAGGGTGATTTTGGCAGCAATACCCCATCATCTAGTGCCTCTGCACTTCCCTCACCTCCCTCCTCCCTGAGCCAGATGGGATTGGAAGGCAGAGCTGAAGGAAGCCATAGAGATTGCCCACCTAACCCCTTTCTCTTACAGATGAGGAAACTAGGCCCCAAAGACGTTAGCTGATTTGCCTAGGGTCACACAAGAAATTTGTGATGGTCAGATCAAGAATTCAGTTTCCAGACTCTCAGTCCAGTGCTCTTTCTGCCACTCCCCCTGATACCGACTTGTCAGGTATCAGTTATGTTACACTCAGCCTTGGCTTTAGGAGACCCATTTCCAAGAGCAGTGTGAATCCAAGGATTTCTTTTTTTACACTCGGCCTTGGCTTGTGGACACCCATTTCTAAGAGCAGTGTGAATCCAAGGATCTCTTTTTGCCTGAGCACCGTTTTTCTCTCTGAGCTGATTCCTCCTCTGCTGCTTAACTTTGGCTCTAAGATATCAAAGGTTCAGAGTCCATTCCCATGGAGGCCTCTCTCCTCCTGCAGTGCTGTCCTTGGGTGGACTCTCATTCTGCCCCTCTTACCTCCTGCTGTATGCTGACTAAACAGAGCTATGGGCCCTGGAATGTTTCTTCAGCCAGCAAACAGAGATGGATCCTGTAACACAGGGACAAGGATTGACAGCTCTGGGACCAATGTGGAGGAGAGTGAGGAAGTGCGGGAGGCACCACTTCTCTCCCTCGTGCATGCCCAAAGGATGAGCTGGGCTAGGATAATCCTTGCATCTCCTCTGCTTCTGAGCACAGCCCACTTTGAAGGCTAATTCTCTCTCATATTTGCACCATTTACTGCCTCACTGCATTTATCATGTGACTCCAAGTGGACAATCTGTGGCTGTGCTCCATGATTTAAGCACATGCCGAGATGCTGGGATCATCTCAGGGATGTTGCCGTCTGCCTGGATACATCCCTGCACCCCCCGCTCAGTTCCTTGATGGAATCAGCTCACTGACTTATCTGTTTCTCTTTAGCTGTTGTTGGCCAAATCCTGGGGCTGATTGCTAGGCCATCGCCAAACACAGCCTTGCTTATCTTCAGGATTCCACGATCTCTGACTCTTCTCTCCTGTGCATTCAGCTCTTCACTTGGCTGCGTCAGTCAAGTGTTCTTTTCCTCTTAGTTCTCCTTGCTGACTCGGTCCCCTATCTGGGTGAAGGGACACGGTGCTTTCCTTCTAGGACCTTGCTTCCTTTCCTTGGGACAGAAGAGTTTATGCCTGAAAGACTGCCTAATGTCAACAAAACAACATTCAAAGAAGCATTGACACGAATAACCTAAAAAGGATCTGACTTTTTAAAAAGTCGGTCCAGTATCAAGAACTTTGTCACCATGACATCTTATTCTTTTAAAAGCATTTTCCACTTCGCACCCAGATGTTTGAAGTCAGGAAGATGCCTCTAATATTACATAATTACAAAGCTCTCAGTTTCAGGCAGCAAACATGGCCCAATTCGAGGAAATCAGCCGTTGGCACATGATGGCCATCACAGAGCTCAGGAGCTGAACTTTGGGTGATTTCTGGTCCATATGACAAACACTCCAGGTAAGTCTGAGCAGAAAAGCTACATAAAGTGATGGGCAAGTTGCAAAGAGAAAAGGGTGTGGTGCTATCCAGGAACCATCTAACGACAAACCTCTTGCAAGGCAGATTGAGAATTTTAGAACAACACTTTTCGACCCAGCTGCCCCATGACATCTGTTAACACAAAAGGCAGAGCTATTTCCTGGAAAGGCTCTTAGTGTTTACAAGGGTGAGACCCTCCTGATGTTTTTGCAACTTTAATTAAAGAGATGAGGGAAGGATTCACATCCTCGACATTTCCCGTGGGGGAACACACAGGCTGGTTGTACACAATGCTGTACATTCAAATGAAAAGAGAAAAAGTCAATCAGTTATCCAGATGTTTTTGAATTTTACATGGACATAGCCACAGTGGGGATTTGATCCATGGTAATAATGCATTGTTCTTGCAAGATGGTGGGAGAAAAATGTGCTGTAAGGAAGAAGAAGGTGTTTTCTTCACACCCTTTTGCATTTTCTTCTCCTTTTTGGGTTTGTGGTTTAACAACGTCCAGCAAAATAGAACATAGAGACTGAGGACAGAAAACAGAAAGAAGCGGAGGGCAAGACCCCTCTTCCAAATCGCAGGTGGGTGCTGCTGGTTGGATAGAAACAGCCTTGATAGAGGGTAGGAGTTGTGGAAACAACTCTCAGGCAGAGCCCGGCAGCTCCAGGGTGAAGGCGCAGATATGTAGCAGGTGGGCACTCAGAAAGTATGAATGGCACTAAACATGATAGTTTCTGTTTCTCAAGTAGTTTAATCTTTCTTTCTTTGAAGTCTAACATTTCACTATTTGAAATCGAGTTCTCTGACTTAAGGAAAATCTCAGACATAAGCGTACATGAGAATCATCCTAGAAATATGTTAAATTGCAGGTTTCTGGGCCGGGGCCACTCTCAGAGATTCTGATTCAGTAGGTCTGGGGTGGTTCCCATGAATGTGTGCTATGAACAAGTACCCCAGATGGTTCCAGCATGTTTCTGTTTGTGAGACAATTAAGGCATTGCCTATTCCAGCTGTTCTCTTTCAAAAGAAGACACACAAACTGCAAAGAGTGACCGTCCAGCCAGTGTGGGAACCAGGCTCCAGAGCACCTAGGGTCTAACCTCAGCTCCTCGTGTGATTTTGAGCCATACAATTAAACTCTGAGAAATTCCGTTTCCCCATCCACAAAATGGAGAAGAAAATTTTAGCCTAACTACCCTTCTGACTGATGGGCCAAGGTAATAACATTATTAAATAAAATAATTAATGTAAAAGCGTTGAAGAGGCTTTGAAAAGCATTTCATTCTATGCACATAGAAACTGTTCTTATTATTTCCCGTTATCACCCCTTAACATACGCATGTGGATTAGTTTTCAAGATTAAGCATTAGGGTGAGGTGAACTTAGAGCATAAGGGATAGCTCAGAAAGGGAAGGTGTGGGTGGGGCCACTGCGGCTTACTCAAGGCTGCCAGGAAGGCTCAGGAGGCCACGGAGATGGGGAGATAGACAGGTAAAGTGTGGGGGTGAGAGTGGGGCTGATTGTCAGAGAAAATCTGACCTTCACAGTTTTGTCTCAGGTTTCAGCTTATTGGGCACTAATAATGTGCTTGGGGCGAGTTCTGTGTTTTTTATTCTCAAGATATTTTAATAAGCCTTGAGAGACCCAAACAGCAGAGTGTAGGAGGACCGTTTTTCGTGGAAAGATAAATAAAGAAGAGGAACATCATGGAAATCGTATGGGAAAAAAATCAGCTTCAATGCAAAACTTGAAGAATGTATTCAAACCAACCACAGACAGCCTCTCACCTTCTGGATAATCTCACTCTCTTTTTGGACAGCAAGAATGGTCAGCTATCTTCATATCCCCTAGGCTGGTTTTGAAATAGCCACTTCCTTTGGGAATTCAAACCAATAAAGAACCCTGCCTTCCAAGGGCAGGGAACCAAGCTACATGTGTGTGCACTCAGCTCTCAAAAATGGTGATGGGGGGGTAACATCTCCATCTCCCCTGCTGCTTGTGATTAGCAAATTTAGTAAAAGGGGAATGATCCCTGTCCCTTCCTTAGCACAGAACATCAGAGACCTGAAGATGTGATTCCTAAGGGAAGGGAGGAAATATAGGACTGGGGAGCAGGGCTAGTTGCACAAGGAGCCTCCAGTGAAGAGGTTAAAACGAGCCTGGATCCGGCAGATTACCTCTCGACCATCGAGACCATTCTGAATCGGACAGATCCCGAAGCTCCCTGCCCGTGTTGTCAGTTCAGGGCACCAACTGGAGTTCGTGCAGCCACTTGGCATGGCACCGTGGGGCACTGAAGGACATCTACTTCCCGGGGGGGAAGTGACAAACTTTAAAAACCAGAGGAGAGGGTGAGACAGGAAATGAAGAGCAACACATTTCTCATTTAAAATTTTGTGGAGAGGGGGAACAAATGGAGATTGGATTATCAACTGGGAATTTGGCCCGGAACTGCGGAGTCAGGAATGCTGAAGGGATGGGGTCCAACCTGCCTGCAGAAGGCCAGGGAGGCCTTTTGTGGTCAGGGGGAGTTGGTCGGGCGCAGAGGCTGGCTGATGAGCTGGATGGGACCCTGCCTAGCTAGTGAGGCCCCCACTGAAAAGTCTCTTGCTCATCCTGAGCTCGGAGAAAGGAAGGCGCCATGCAAATGTGGAGCTGTTTTCACGTCTCTAACACGTCCCAGATTTGTGCTGCTGAGAGTCTGGTCTGTTCCTGTGAAATCCCTGCTGTTTTTCTGTTTCTAACCAAACCACAGGGTGAGATGTCAAGACTGCTGCTTCCTTGAGCAGCCTAACAGAATGGGCTGCAGCGAAGATTCTAGAGGAACAGGAATGTGGATAATCCCTAGCTCTGGAAAAAACCCCAAATCATGAAGAATTGGCTTTGGAATTGTGTGTACGTGTGTGTGTGGTCATGTGCGTCTGTGTGTAGGAGAAGGAGAAGGAGAAGGAGGCATACAGAAAGAGAGTGGGGGTGGGCAGGGGAGAACAGTGGGTTTATGCCTATTGTGCTTGTTTTGGCTGATATTAAAATGCATAAGCGTTTCCTGAATCCTCATAGAGTATTGACAGGCTCTGCGACACCCTGCAGCATTTGTGAAGCATTTGTGGGCAGAGGGATGAGAGGATGTCACCCTGTGATGCCAAATTGGGTGGAAAACTTGTTAAAGAATGAAGTCATATATGTATAACGGAGTGTTTACTGCACTTGAGGATTCTTTTTAAATGGAATGTGATGTAAATTCTTGGTGATGTTTCTATTCCTTTTCATTATTTTCTCATCAGTCTGGGAGTGGAGAAGAATTTTTTCTTCCGTATGCAAAGTAGTTCTAAAGCATGCCTGTGGGCCAGCTCTGTCCTCCAAGGTGGCTGGTGACTCCAGTGCACCTGGGGAGTCTGATTAACTTACGGATATATTTCTGGGAGAAAAACTAAGGGGAAAAGCACAGATGGGCTTCTGAGAACCAGGGCTATCATTCTGGGACAGGAGCATGTGGTTTTTGACACCCTGCTTGAGGATACTGCTTTTATACCCCCAGTGGCAGCGAACTTGCTGCTTACTACCTAGAACACGAAGCAGTTTTTGTTGCTGCAGTTCGCTAGACTCCTGAAGGGGAAAAATCCTCACGTTTTTACATTGTTTTGGGTGTTAACCCTCCTGAGTTGAGTGTGATGTTGAGATTTTTGGCCTGTGGGGATGGACACCTTGCTTTCTTGGGCTCTTTTAAAATGTAGCTTCATGCTCCTCTACCCCTTATCTTCACACAGTCCTTTGGGAATTTCTGGAGGTAATCTGGAGTCTCCCCAAGCTTCCTGCAGCCCAACCAACCAACCCATCCACCTGGCTGATGTATATGTGGAGTATAGGCTTCATGTTCTCTGAAGGGCAAAAAGGACACCAGAGTATAGCCTATAGGCACTGCAGCCCAAAGCTCTGTCCTCCAAGGTGGCTGGTGGACATCTATTATCTATTATATCTCTATTATCTATTATATATCTATTAAGAAGATAATAGATTTAGGCTGGGCTCGGTGGCTCACGCCTCTAATCCCAGCACTTTGGGAGGCCGAGGTGGGCGGATTGCCTGAGCTCAGTAGTTCGAGACCAGCTATGGGCCACAAGGTGAAACCAGTCTCTACTAAAATACAACAAATTAGCTGGGTGGTGGCAGCGTGCACTTGTAGTCCCAGCTGCTTGGGAGGCTGAGGCAGGAGAATTGCTTGAACCCGGGAGGTGAAGGTTGAGTGAGCTGATTGCCCCGCTGTACTCCAGCCTGGGTGACAGAGTGAGACACTGTCTCACAAAATAAATAAATAAATAAATAAATAAATAAGAAAAGAAAAGAAAAAAGATTATGAAGACACACATATAAGTGCTTAAAATAATGGTCCTGATGTGCTGCAGTCTGAGGTGGAAAGTGAGTAAGGTCTGGACTTCCTCAGAACATGACTGAGTTTTCAGATCACGGGAAACTTCTTCATGGAAGACGCTGAGGTAGTTACCACATCTTCTGGATGCCCCACAGCCAACAGCATATCGATTTGGGTGAGTTTTTGATAATGGCACCCTGACTTGAAGTCCCTGAGACCCCCAGGGATATTTAGGAAGGCCGTATGACTTCCAAAGGGGCCCCCGATGGAATGCTTTCTCTCCTACTCATGGGGAAGAAGGTGGCACAGCTCGGGGTTAAATCCTCACTCCATCCTTACTCATGTTCAAGCAATCCCAGCCTTACTGATCCATGAAACGTGTCTCAGGTGTGTCTGTGGTTTCTGGGTTAGGAAGGAAATGGGTTTTCGCAATTCTTTCTTATATAAATAGGAAAACTGAGATTTAGAAAAGTTGTGACATGCCCAAAATTATGACAAAGCCAAGTAGGAACTTGGTTCTCTGAATGTGCAGTTTCCCTCAGACAACATTAAAAGCGGGAACTGGATGAGTGTGGCTGCAGGAGGTTTCCCACCGTCTCCACTCCCAGTCTGCACGTGCGTTTCCTCTGGAGCTCATGAAGCATGCAGCATCGCTGTGGTGAGGATCCAGTCTCAGAAGGTCTATGTAATTGAAGTTTCAGGTCATCACAGGGACTGAATTTAGTCTCAGGTACCATAAAGAAAATACTTTTAAAGCTCTTCTAAAAATAAAGCTCCTCCGAAGAGAAGTTTGGCATGTGGCTAATGTGTTTGGAAACATGTTTTCTGTCAAACTGAACCTCCTTAGTCTACTTGCAAATCCAGAAAGACAGCTTTCACTCCACACATCAGGGCTTGTCCCAGATTTTCCCTACCACAGTGGGAGATGCAGGGGTGTGAACCATCGGCTGAAGGTGCCTCTGCCTCGCTTTCCCGAAAACAGTTTAGGAAGGGAGGGTTTGGGTTTAGTGTCCCGCCTGCGCTCTGCTCTGGGTGCTGCCAACCTGGACCCGGGAACCTCCAGGGAGGCGGCTCTCTTTGCCCTTGTCTTGCCACCTCCCATCCCCCGCATCAGAGGAGGAGCTTGGAAGGGGTTGAAGGCTGTCGCCTTCCTACAAATCAGGGAGAGGGTCTCTTCTCTCTAAGAACTGCTTTTGCTGCCCTCTGGGTCCTGCTATTTCCATGGCTCCTGAGGAATCAGCCTCTGATGTTTCAATTGCTCCTTCATCAGAACTGTCAAACCTTGTGAATCTCTTCTCTCTTTCTCTGACTCACTCACTCTAAAACATGCATCTTGAACAAGTTTTGAAATCACCGAAGAAAGGGAGAAGTATAGAAAACTCAATTCCACCTAACACTGTCATGTTCTGCTGCGTAATTGAGGTTAATCACCATTCAGTAAGTGCAGGTGAGGGTGGCTCTCTAAGAAAAGGATGCAAGTACAGTGGGCAGGTGAGCCCATGGCCCAGGACTCGGGCACTCACAGCCTCCCGCGTTTCTTCCCTATTTTACAATTGCTGATCCAGGGCAGGAGGGGTGCCGTTTATGTGTGGCATTCACAGGAGAGAGGTAGGGGTTGTGGGTCTTCAGCGCAGGCCCCTGTTGTATCCTCAGTGAATCCAGGATCGAGTCCCACATTGGACAGACTTTGCCAACTTTCATAAGCCTCTCTCTCAGGACACTCTTCTCCAGTATCGTGACTTGAACTGATGTAATTTCTTGCAGCAAAAAAATTGAAATCCACCCTTCGTGACCTTCATATTCAGCATGCGTATCAAGAGAGTTGTCTTAGCAGCAGCAATTTTATGTTGGGAGATTTGAGCATGGACTGGCTGTTGGGAGAGCTTTATGAGGCGTTCCACGATATCTTGGCTTTAATTTCGCTTTTATTTTGATGTGACAAGATGTGTTGGACTGAGATGCCTTTGGGCTCTAGCCCTGGAATGTACAAAAAGAGAATTCTATAGGGTTATGGCACTGGGCGGGGGCAGGGGGTTTGGAAGATGCTACCCACTCGCAAGGCTTCACACAGCAACATATGTTAGAAGAATAAACTAACATTGGAAGAGTAAACACACACACACACACACACACACACACACACAGTGTAAGAGAGAGCGAGCAAAGCCAGTGTGTTAGATCCTGGACACCCCTGCTGGGTCCTCATGCCTGCCTTTTTCTCTTAGTCTTGTGAGAGCGGGGAAGCTCTTTGGTATTCTCCTTTCTCACTTGTAGGAATATAAGGAAGAAAGGAACCAGAAGCAAAGTGTCTGGGCCTCTCTCAGCTGTGCTTTCATTTCCACTCATTGTTTAAAGTAATTCATTACTACTTCTGTGCTTTCTTTTCATCTCTTCCTTGAGCCTTCCCCTGAGCTCCCTCAAAGGTGGCAGGTGACAGGCTGGCTTGACCAGAACAAAGACAGTTATCCCTGGCTGCCACCTGTCTCCCAGTGAGTGCCTGCCCCGTCTTGTTACATTTTCTCTATGTGTCTAATTTATACTGCAAGCCCTCTGGGCAGTGTTTTTTTTTTATTTTTTTAAAAAATTATCTGCTTTTCTCTGCTTACGAAGGATGTTTAACTTCTCCACCCCAACTCCTCCTCATTCTTAAGAGAATGTCAGCAGAAAAATATTTAAAATGATTGCTGCTGTATGTAAAGACAGGAAGGTAAAACAGAGGCACAGGAGGCTTTGGGTGGGTAATGGTGGAGGCCTGGGAGCAGCTGGTGATTGACAGGGAGAAGAGCAGAGTTAGTCAAGGAAGGGTCTCCTGGGTTTGCTGGGAGTGGTGGCCAGACACAGACAAGGACCGGGAACAAGGCCAGGACCTCTGATTGCTTTTCTCAGAACAGAAAAGATATTATTATTTGAACCTAAAGGCTGGGCAGTTTCCTGTGGTAGAAAAACTGACAGGGCTCATGGCCAGAGAAAGGTACCAAGTACTTTCTTGGGTACTAATGGTTCTTGTACCTGACACAGGAAGTTAGGACTAGACAAGATCCTGGGCCTGGTGGAAGTATCTATTTTACCCATCCATCCCTTAATCTAGCCAGCCACTGATCCATCCATCCGCAATGATTAACTATAGTGAAACAGAACAAGATTTTAGAAGATAAATGTGGTCAAATGTCCTAAAGTTTTATCCACTTGCATACAAGTAACTGTGATGTGCCTGGAAGACTGGGGGAAATGAAATGGAAAAGGAAATTACCTGGGCCCCTGGATTTGGGAAGCAGCATGGGGATCCTCCCATTGCTGACAGAGCCCCAGTAAAGCATCTGAAAGGGTTTTAAACAGAATGAGGGTGTAACAATGACAGATGTAGTCTTCCTCCTTCAAAATCCACAACAAAATAAACAACAACAACAAAGAGAGAGAGAGAGAAAGAGAGAGAGAGAGAGAGAGAGAGAGAGAGAGAGAGAGAGAGAGAGTGGGAGGAGAGGTCAATTTAGGAATCTTTCCTAGAAAAGTGCAGGAGGTAGAGGAGAAAGGATATGAAGGAGACCCAGCATTCTAGGTCTTGAGGAAGACCTAGGGGATGCCCGAGGGTGAGGCTGAAGGGACCAGTGAACACGTTCCATGGGCCGTCTATGGGTAGGGCACTCGGTCATGAGAGCAGTGATGACACCTGAGGCAGGGTTAGAGGAATAGATGAGGTAGGGTGCAATCAGCATTCCATGGAGAGGGCATGCACTGTGGGCCTGGGCTTACCGGGGAGGTGGAACAAACAAGGAAACGGTCCTCGGTGCAAGCAAGGATGTGCATTCCACGTCAGGCTGCCTGCCCACACTGAGGCCCACATTTGTGGCTCTGAATCTGTGTGGAGGTGGAAATGGTCTGGTTAAGATAGTGACAACGTGCTATGTGTTTGTGCCCGAAGGGCCAGGGACTACGGTGTGGCACAATGAAGGCATTGAGAGTCAGCAGTCCCAGAGACTAGGTGCCCTGACAAGATGCCAAGGCCCAAGGAGACAAGAGCTGAGCACTTGCCATGAAGGTGCCCAGAGCTGCAGTCTCAGGCCTTGGAAACATCATCAAAAGAAGCTGTTCTGAGCAAAATGCATTCCATGTGTTGGCCCTGCCCATGTGTTTCTTGTCAACCAGGCTGATCTTCCTGGGTTCGGAAGGGTTTCTGTTTGAAATTTTATGAGCCCTGGCTGGGAAGCAGCACTTACCCCTGAGTTTGTGGGAGTTAATGGCCTTTTCTGGCGGCACAACTCCGGAGGCCTCAGGGAATTCCCAAATGCCAGGAAAGAAGAAACCCATAGCCCATATTTCAAATGAAAATTATGTTTTATTTATAGGCAGCCAGGGAGAAAAGACTCCCCAGAGCACTTCTCCAGCGTCACCTCAGTGTGCTGTGTCTGGGCTCACAGGCCCTTCCTTGGGACTGCCCTTCCAGCTCATGCCAGCACTCTGTGGAAAAGATATGCCTCACTCCTAAGTGCCAAATAAAGACATCAGCCTACATCCAGAGCAGACACGGCATTTGTTCCTGAGTCTTCCATTTTCCTTATTTAAATAGAGAAGTCAAACTATTTCTTGATATACTGATGTCCCTCTAATTTACTTCAACCAATAGGTACGGGGCACAGACTGGGAGTTGGTCATTTTATTGGCCATTGTGATGAGCACAAAGGGACAAGTGTGAGATGGGCAATCCAGAGGGTCTTGGTTCAAGCTGCTCCCTGCCATTGTCTATCATATTCTGTCTCTGGGACAAATCTTGTCCCCTCCCTGGGCCTCTGTCTCCTCATTTGTCAAACAAGGAGCTTGGACCAATGAATATGAATTCTGAATAAATTCGGCATACGAGGAAGAGTCTTAAAATATTAGTCCTAAAAGGTTAATTGAAGGAGATTCATGGAAGTGATGCAAATATTGGTGTTTTGCATGAGTGGCACTTAATTGCTTCTTGTGCATGGCAGATGCTGTCGCTGGGATAGCTAAGAAAGGACCTTTCGCTGCCTGGCATGGCTCTCTGTGAACCCTGCCAGCCTGACGTGTCACATCAGAACTTCCTGCAGAGGAGTTGCTGTTCGCAGCGTCAACCAGGCCAGGCTCTTGACCCGTACCCTATCAGTGCTTTGGTGTCTTCGTCTGATTCTTGGCCTTAGCTGTTCTCTGCCCTTTGGACTTGGGGTTGCTGCTTTCTCTTCCTGTCTTGATTCTCAGTTTTCCCTCAAGGTCTTGGCTGGGACCCATCCATGAACTCATCTTTCCTTTTTCAAACTACCTCAGATAGGATTTGAGTGCCCTGTTTGATCCCTTGTGACTCAATTGCTGTTTCTGGACAAAGAAAAAAGAAAGTCAAGGGAATTGGAAACTTTACAGTCTAAATACTGGGCAATAAGTATTGTGCCAGAATTTCAGTCAAAAGGTATATGTATAAAAGAAACCATGTTAGATTGAGCTAAAACATGACTCACTGAGAATTCCAACTCTTGATTTTAGTTTTTCCCTTTGAGGTCACACATGAATAAGCCTAATTCCTTCTCATATGATAGATCTTATATATTTAATTATAATGATCGAGCCCCCAGCCTTCAGTGACCACTCCCTCTCCTGCCAAGTCAGTTCTTCTCTGGGCAAAATATGTCAATTTCTCTAGCATTCCTCAGATATTTCAGTTCTGAATCCTCTTGCCAACCTGACGGCTCTTCCTAATCCAGTTCAACTGATTTCTGTTCCCCTTCCTTTGAGGTGTCTGCAGCTGCACGCAACACTTAGATAGGCTCCAGCCAACCCAGGGAATTGAATTCCTTTGCCTTAAACTGATGCTTCCTAAAATGTGTTCCATTAATCCCAGCTCCTGCGACATGCTCTGGAGGTCAGGGTGGGGTGGTCACTTAGTTTCATAGTCAAATATGTTTGGGAAATCCTGCAGACTGATATCCCTCCTGGAGATTTCAGAATGTTCATTAGAGTACTAAGGGATCTGAGTAGTCCTGTTTACCTTTACTTCATCTAATTTTTTCCAAATTATCTGACCACTGAGCCGTTTGTTAAAGTATTGCTCATTAACCTCCTTAGTGTGCCATGAAGCTTTGGGTGGCACTGGTCAACTTCCATTTATACCACCTGAAATAATTTATTTTTTCCTCTTTTCCTCTCTCCTTCTCTTCCTCCCCCTTCTTCCTTCTTCTATCCTGCTATTATTACATGTTGATTTTCATATCAATCAAACCTCCTAGATATTTTTCAAACCTGTTGCTGACAAATCATGTGGGAAGTCCCTCACCGCTCTTTATTTGGGCAGTTGTTATTTGATATTGATCATTTATGTGTTAAGCGTGCCTTTATTTAAGCCCTTAATAAAAATGAAACCTCATAAATATTTGTTGAATGATTTAAGTACAGGACTGAGGCCTACCCCCTTCGCACGTGGTAATTCAATTAGTTATGAATTGTCCTAATCACACTAGTATTCAGTCCATGTTTCTTTATGCTTGTCCATGAGGCTATCTTGAAATGTTTGTCAAATACTTTGCTGCAATCAGATTCACTACAAAGATATATTCTGTAATATTCTAGTCTAGAACAATCTTGTTGAAGCAGGAGATGAAATTGGCATGGCAGGACTTCGTACTTCAGGTTCTCGTGCAGGAGTTTAGAAACACCGGTGAGTCTTGGTGGGTGGGTAGGATTTAAAAAGCAGACAGGATCAAAAAAAGGATTGTGAGCTGGTTGGGGTAAGCATGAGTAATGGACTATAGGCAAGAGTAGACATGCTGGGAATGGTTAGGATAAATTCAACAATATTTATCCAGTGTTTACTATTGTGAAGTTCTATGCAGGAAGCTGGCAGCAAGGGGGTTGGTTGAGATGGATAAATAGCTAATAATTAACTTTATAAGTACCACTTAAAAGATAAAATGTGATCAGTGTTGCATAAAAGGAAGGATAAAGCAACATAGAACATTTCTTCTGCAGAGTCAGGGAAAGCTTCGCAATCGAGGTGGCCCCTGAGCTGCTGTGAAGACTGGGCCGTGCTTTGCCGAGCAGTGAAAGAAGGTTTCGGGGTTCCAAACTTTGGTGATGGAACAGATCTGTGAAGGGAGGTGTCAATCTGACTGGATCAAAGAATCTAGAGAACTGGTAAGCATGATTTCTGGCTGTGTTTGTGAGGGTGTTGGGGGAGGAGACTGGCATATGAGTCGGTGAACAGAGTGGGCAAGAAGATCCACCTTCAATGTGGGCAGGTGCCATCTAATTGGTGGGAGGCATGAATAGAAGGCAGAGGAAAGGCAAATTCGTTCTCTTCCTGGAGCTGGGGCACTCTTATTCTCCTGCCCTTGGACATCAGAAGTTCAAGCTCTGTAGCCTTGGGACTGTAGGACTTACACCAGTGACCCCTCAGGTTCTCAAGCCTTCAGCCTTGGACAGAGAGTTACACTACTGGCTTCCCTGGTTCTGAGTTGTTCTGAGCCACACTACTAGCATCCCAGTGTCTCCAGCTTGCAGACGGCCTGTTGTGGAACCTCTTGGTCTCCATAATCTTGTGAACCAATTCCTCTAATATGTCCGCTTTCATCTCTCTTTCCCTCTTTCCCCCTCACCTCCCTCCTGTGTCTCCATCCTATTGGTTCTTTCTAGAGAACCCTGACTGATAGAAGATTCAAATGATGACAAACTCAATGTGATTAAGGGAAGACAAGACTTGGTAGGAATGAGGTGCCACGGGCATGACATAAGAGCGTGACGTGAAAAATGTGTGTTTAGGAAGATTGGTAGGACACCAGTATGCTGACGGTATATTGCGGCGTCCTCCCAAGAGGGTCTTAAAACAAGGGGATGAAAACCTGGACTGGGGTGGTAGCCATCTGGATGGAAAACCAAGAGCAAATGTAAATACTTTTCAAAAGAAGAAATAGCAGGACATAATGATTGTTAGGATTGGGAAGGATGGAAAGAAAGGAATCAAAAATGCTTGTAAGCTTTCAGCTCCTGAGGCTGGAGGGGGAAGAGGAGGGATGGCAAGTTCAATCACAAGGACGGGGTTCTGCTAAATGCCCTGCTGCCCACCGTGGGTGAAAATCTTGGGATTAAACATTCTGAGTGTTTAGAGTCGGTTTGGTGCCAACTATGATTTTTGTTTTATTTCAGATATCTCTGGATGTGGTAAGATTAGCTCATGTTACTTTAATGAGCCAGGCTCACAAAACAAATGCATTTTTATATTTGCTGAACACAGGACAGTGCAGGAAGTAATTCTGGCATGTATTTTCCTGAAGCCTAATGGCTCAACAGGACTTTGTCTTTGTAGATTTTCTCATTGTGGGACTTTTCATATGTTCAAACACTATGGCTCCTGTTCTGAGGCTGAAGTGGGTCTGAGACAAGCCCATGTAGGTCCCTAGATCCTCCACACTGGCTTCCTTTTGCTCTTTTCCTAACAGGCCTCTGGCATCAATCCACTGAAGAACTGGCTAGAATAATTATAATTTATGAATTCATTGATACATTGCTTCTTTCATTCAGGAGAGTTCTACCTGTTAATTTCTTATTGTCCCTTGTGGGAAAGAATCTGTTCTTACTTCCTCCTGGTCTTGCCTGTTCCCATCGTTCCCAGAGTATCGTATCACATTTTTGGTCTGTTTTCTTGATGGTTGCCATTTTCTGGGTGAGAACCATCCGAGAGGAGGCTTCATGCTGAGCTATAGAACGGTGATGACCAACAAGTGTCACCCACCTCATCTACCCACCCTGCAACACGCTCTTCACCTCGACACTCCTAAATATGCTTCAGAATCTTCAAGGATCCTCAAGGTTGGCATAGTGCAGCTAAGAGATGATGACGAGCTGTGGCCGCCTCTGCTCCTTGTCCCTCTTGAGAAGCAACAGGCTGGCTCTCAGCTCTCTCCAGGCTGGTGAACCATTCAGCAACAGCACCAAGGAACAGAGAGTCCCCACTGCACGGTCACAGTGACTTTTGCTCTTTAACCAGAAAGGTGCTGTACAGAGAGCTTTCTCTCTACAGCATTTGTGTTTGCGCCCCCCTCCCCCAACCCAGAATTTTAGCCCATGTCCCCTCAGGGTCCCTGCCTCCAGGTCCTGCTCCGCATACAGAGAGGAGTGCTATGGAAAAGGACCAGCCACTAGCCTTTGGGGATCTGTGGGACTCCGTGCCACCTATTTATTTCATATAGTTACACAGTTCCTCTCTAATATGCCTGCCTTGCCTATTTCAAAGAAAGCACATTTTCTTCTGATAGTCTCAAGATTTGTTTAAAAAAACTTAGTATAAGATAATCTGAATTTAGCAAACAAAAGAATGTAGGCTTTGTGGCAAGACTCACCCACCAGTTCCCAAAAATAGTACTTACAATCTATTGAGTGCTTAAGTGAAAAGATCTTTGCTCTATTTCATTTAATTCTTAAAAAGACCTTATGTGACCAGCGATCAGACCCATTTTACAGGTCAGGAAACAGAGGTTGAATAACTCTCCTGAGGTCACACAGGCTGTGAATCAGAACGATGCCACTTTAGGGTCACGCCTTCAACTTCCACATCATTCAGCATCCCTCTGTCAGCTTCAGATGTCACATCTGCCTCCCTAGGAACACATTCTTGGGGTGAATGCCTCCTTTTTCTCTCCCTTCCCCAAAGGTTATTCTTGGCATTAGAATAGTTTACACCACCCGGCTGTATTTCACACATCAATGTCTTGGACATTGGTCTCAGATGATTACTAACAGTTGTGTGTGACTCTCCCTAATACTTCTGACCCTTCGCTCCTTCCAGCAAAGCTGGGACCCCAGGTTTTGAATTAGTTCAGAGTTTGATGGAGAAACCCAGAGGTTATAGTTGTCCATCTACGAGGACATCAGGTTGAGTCTCTTGGCTCTTTATGCAGCAGGACAGATGGAAATGGAGATGGGGATGGGGACGGTGATGGGGAGAGGGAAAGGGCCACAGGGTTTTCTAGGCCAAACATCAGCTTATACCTTTTTGGGTCCTAGGACATTTAAAGATTAGGTATTCCTTATCTTTCAGGGCAAGAACTGTTGATAACTCAATGTCAAAGGAAATAAATAACAATTAACCTTATTTAATGTTACTCAGGGACACTATCAAATGCAGTAGTGTTCACTTAAATGTTGCTGATTTTATGGCTCAGAGCAGAAGGATGTGGGCATTCATCCTGACTTGTGGGACTATGTGTCTAGGGCAGGAGGGGACGGGGAAGACGAATGGAAGGGAAACAAATTGTATAGACAGGGCTCTCGTGCTCCATGGGGGAGGGGTCCTCAAGGTGGAGAGCGTTCTCTTCCAGCGCAGTAAGCCTGAAATGACTGCCCTGGACCAGACACTTCAAGAATGCCGTCACGGTGGTTCCTAATGAATCATCAAGGCCACTATCTAGTTTCACAGATGTGGCATCTTGGACCCCCAGAAGCAAGATACCTTGCCCAAGGCCGCCCAGCTAGTTTGGGACAAAATAGCAGCTAGAATTCACTTTCCAGACTTCCAGATTCATGAACTCTTTCCCGGACCTGGGCAAAGCCTTGTGGCATTTTAGATGGAGCTGGGCTTTAGAGTCACACGCACCTGTGTTTGATTAGTCACTGACCGGCACTGTGACCTTGGGCTCTGCCTGAACCTCAGGTGGATCATCTATAAAGTGAAGGTATGACAGTAGGGGTGAGGATTACATAAATAGTGGAAGCAAATCTCTCACGTATCAGGGGTGCTTACCCCCCTTCCTCTCATCTCTCCAAGCCACTCCAAATAGGGAAGAACAGTGAGCACTCTGGTCTATTGACCACAGGTCCTGAACCCAAGTTACTTAGGTCTTTCACTTCCTTCAGCTCTAACCAGTTTCCTGGAATACTAAGTAATAATAATTGGTAATAGTTGTTACAACAATAATAGTGGTAGCTGGGACAGTGGTGCAGCCCTGTACTTCCAGCTACTTGGGAGGCCAAGATGGGAGGATCGTCTGAACCCAGGAGTTGGAGACTAACCAGGGCAAAATAGTGAGACCCAATCTCTTCTTAAATAAAAAGCAATAGTTAACAATGATTGTTTTGTGCAAGGTGCTATGCTAAGTACCCATATTATCTCATTAAATCTTTATAGAATTAGAGATTCTTATAGTAGGGATTATTACTATGCTCATATCAACAGAAGCAGAGAGAAGGCTTAGAGAAGTGAAGTATCTCACGGGATTGCAAAGCTGGCCAGCAGCAGAGCTTGGATATGAACTTAGATTTGGTCTAAGTTCCATCTAAGGGTCCCAGAGCCCCTCTCTTAGTCACCATTGTTTTCACGATACACAATATCTAAAGCTCTGTGGAAGGTCTACTGTAAGCCCACCCAGCCTGCTACCCCAGCCGCCCTGACCTGGATCTAGAGGAGACTGGCAGGCCTGCTGGGGCCAGCTGCCAGGAAGGACTTGTCTTCATCACTTCCACGGGGACGGCGACTTGTTAGGAGCAAACAAAACATGAAGAGAAGGCTTCCCAAGGCGAGCAGCCTCCCGGGTTAGTCAGGCTGGCTGTCGTAAACCCTTCAGCCACAGCATCAAGGTCGTAAAACGGGAGGGTTGCAATTTCCTCTCTTCAGCCCTGGCTCTGGCGGCATCAGGAATTGATGGAGGAAGGGGACCCTCCAGCAGGCCTTGACTCCTCACTCAGCTGGGTCTGGGATGTTTCACAGGCTGTGCTGTAGTTAGGACTGAAATGGCATTTACATCTCTGGACTCGGAAATGATGTCTAAAAGAAAACAACCACCACCACTAACATGTAGTTCTGTAATTACAGAGCATTTATGCTTGTTACTGCATACCTGTATCTCCTGATTGCTTCTTGGGTTTGCTGAGCCAAGAAGTCTGTGAGTCTTGAAAAGTCTTGAAAAGTCTGTGAGTCTTTTCAACTCGAAGTATTAAAGTTTTCAAAGACTTGTCAAATTATTTTGGTTCTTTTGCCCTTGGTTGAGCAAAAGAATGCCATTCTAAGCATTATTTGTCTCATCTCTAAAAGGAGGTAATACTGACCTTACCTGATTTGAAGATCAGATGAAATGGATGTAAGTTGGTGTTGGAAGCTCTCAAGTCCTAAAACCATATAAAATAAAGGAAACTAATAGTTATTTAAATGCATGTATGTAGCTTCTTATTTGTGCAATGTAAATACGTCACTGTCCATCTATGAAATTTACCTGTCCCCCTCTGACACACTGTAGTAACCGTGATCATTAGCATTCACTTAGCAATAAATGGTGTATTGTTTCATGATATCCCAACGATTACCTTGAACTCTTATTGTTATTTAGCATTTCATGTAATAACAATTCTTTCTTTTTCAATCGTACTATAAGCGCCATCCTGGTGGAAACTGAATCTTAAACCGTTTTTAGATACTGTCTGGTGTCACATGTGGCTTGCCTAGGTTAAGAATTCTTTAAAGGTGGCAACGTTCCCATTCTTGGCACAGAGCTTTCACAGCAAATGTCAGTGTAGTCCATTTCATGTATTTGTTAACAACTGTCAAGAAAAATCACTTTATGCTGAATCAAATACAATACGGGATACAAGAAAATGAGTTGATAGAAACTGAACCCACACCATAGAAAGAATTGGGTAGAATTTTTCAAGCAGTTAAATCAAGAGCATGGTGAGTATATAGGTGTATGTGTGCATACTGAAATCAGACATGTTAAATAAAAGAAAATCAAAGTAGTGTAATAGTTCTGATTCTGGCATTTATTACCAAAACAACATGCTCTACAGATATTAGTGAGATTCTGAGTCAGGCATGATTAAGGAGAGTTTTTCTGGTGAATTCAGTTTCAGGCCTCTACCTCTTTTGTCCTCTTCTGGGTGTCAAGTTGGTTTTGAACAGTACATACGTCACTTTCATTGATTAATCTCAAGGGTTCATACTAACTGTGGAGAAGGCTCATTCTCTGCCTATGAGTGGTTTGTCTGTCTGTCTCTCTCTGTCTCTATCTGAGACAGGGTCTTATTCTGTTGCCAAGGCTGCAGGGCAGTGATCCTGCTGTCTCAGCCTCTTGAGTAGCTGGGACTAAAGACATGCACCACCATACCTGGATAATTAAAAAAAATTTTTTTTATATATAAAAGGGTCTTCAGGGTCTCACTCTGTTGGTCTCAGACTCCCGGCCTCAAGTAAACCTCCCACTTCAGCTTCCCAAAGTGCTGGGAATATAAGGGTAAGACACTGGGCTTGGCCTTTCTAGTGATTTAAGGTACAGAGTTGTCATCCCTCTGATTACTACAATATTTTTTATGATCTTGCTATTTATTGTGTGCAACAAATTGTGTGCAATGCTGGCCCTAAAAGAAGAAGGACTTTCTTTGTCTTTTCTGCAAATTTTCTTGTTTTAAATAGCATATTACAGAATCTCTCTTTCTTTGCCCTATGGCAGTTGAGAATTTATAAGGTTCCATAAGAGAACAAATTTAGGACCGATGATGCTAACTTCATCATCCTTCATCACTTATGGTTACTTCTGGTGCACTCTCAAACTCTACTTCCTCACCTGCTAAAGTAGGCTGAGCCTTGGCTGTTTAAAAATTTCATATCTGCTGTATGTCTTGCACACAAAACTTCATTCATAAATTTTGTTAATGTGGTTCCCACTTTGGTGTGATGACCTCTATTTTATTGTCTGCCCTACACAGAATTGACATTAAGAAAACATGAAAGAGAGGTGTGTCTTTTCTTTTCTGTCCCTTTCTTCCCTGGGGTGCAATGAGGGTCAAGGGTCACTCATCCAGGTAACCTGTGGACTCATGCAGCCTCTCCCAGATAGCAGGCTGCAGTTTAGGGTAGCTTTTCTTATAAAATCAATTCTCAGCTAGCTGTCACAGAGAAAAGGTGGTCGCCCCCGATGTAGACTCTAAGTAAAATCATGTCCTTTCAGGAAGAAAAGGCAAATGAGAACTGCACCTTTATGCTTCAATTTGTTAGGTAATAAATGACTCCTGGACACCCAGCCAAGGTGGAAGGAATAAAGCAGGATAGAAGATGTCAGGGGAAAAGTGTCTTGAGAAAGTAGATGGGGATCTAAGTGGCTGCCTGGGACTGACTGCATGAATGAAAGAAAGACTTCATGCCAGGGAGGAAAAGAGGTGATAAAGTGGTGCTATTGGATATATATGTCTTTGGAGATTATATGCACATGCACACACAATATACTATGGATATATTGATAATCCCCATAACATATTTTATGTGTTTTACATAAATAATCTCCAAAGACATGTATTTTCCTTGTGTGTGTGTATGGCCAGTGTGAAGGGTATGTCCTAAAAGGTGAAGCTGAAATGTCTGAAGAAGTAGAATATCTGAAAAATTCTGGTATTGCTTTATGAATTTCTCTCTTAGAAAATGGAAGAAGCTGTGGGGTGAATTGGCACTGTAGACTTATTTTTAAATGTATTATTTCATTTTGATACATGAAAAACACAGAGAATAATCTAACACAAATGAATCTATAACTAACCCCCACAATCAGCAAGTGTGACTGCTTTGAGACATTTGCTCTAGACTTATTGAAGAACTAAATAATTACAGATAAAGTTGAAATTCCCTTTGTACCTCTACCTCAGTTCTGTGTCCCTCCCTCCCTCCCCAGAGACTGCCACTGTTTTCAATTTGGGAGAATCCTTCCGATCTCCAGACTCAATGCTTATCAATAAGAAAAACTGATTTTAAATATGAAGAAACGACAGAAACTTTGGGAGAAGTAGTCTTAGAAGCAGCAAGGATGCAAACTCTGGCACCGTCCTTGGATTTATTGAAGCAAGTGTCATAGCAAATCAGATGGAAACCCAGAGCTCTGAAAGTGGAAGCAGATTTAAAAGTCTGGGAGAATCTGAATCATAATTGCGACATTTAGTTGTAAATGAGTCTGATAAGGAAGAAAGAGGAAAACTACCTGTAGAAATATGTAGTTTTTTTGGACACGTCTGTAGTCCCAGCTACTTAGGATAAGGTGTGAGGTGAAAGAAATAGCACAGTTGCCTCAGGAGCTCTGGTTGAGTTCAGCTTTCTAAAGGTACATTTATGAGACATGGAAGGAAGTCCTACTGTAGGAAGAGTGTCATAATTCCTAAAGTACAGAAGATGAAGTTTTCAAGTAGTGTTGAGAACAAGAATTCAAAAGGTACTTTTAAAACTAAGATCAGCATGGAAGGAAGATCAGAGTCACAGGCCCACTTTTTGGGTGGCTGGTGAAATGTTAATGGACAATGAAAGAAACCAGAACTACTCAAACTCGAATTTTGTATCCATTGTTTCCATTAAGGGGAATATCTTCCTCATAGGAAAGGAGTGGAACAATGACAAAGACGGATGGAGGCCCGAGAGAGGTGAGGAGCTGGTGAGAGGGCCTGCAACATAGTCTTTCAATGAGTTGCGATTCCCAAAGCAGATAAATTGCATCCCAGGGTCCAGATGCAATTGCAGATATAATTGTGGACTCTTAAGAGCTTCAAAATTGGGGATGGGCAGATGCCTCAGTATTCAAAAAGGTAGAAAAAGCATATTCAGGTATTCAGAGACCAGAAAATTTGTTTCCATTCTGAAGCAGAATGGGCAAGGAGTGGAATAGAGAGAAGACCATAGGAACCGATATTCACAAGAGGATTAGTCCACCTCAGGCCCTTCAGTTTCCGGTGGCAAAGGAACCAGGAGATGCAATTCGGAGATGGCAGCCCTACCTCCAAGGGAGAAGTTGAGGGTGGGAACTACCAGAAGATGTTGAGTTTACACTGGCCTTTTCTGTCCTGCCCTTTAGATAGCTCCTACCTCTGAACCTTTTTTTTTTTTTTTTGGAAGTCTTCAGAAATCCTTTATCAGCCCCTTGATTTTATAGACATGAAAGCTTGGGTGCCTGGATTGGCAAGGCCTGGCGAGAAGAAGCAACCTGTCCAAGTTTACACAGCTGTTAATGGCTGAGCTGGGATTAGAGCCATGTGAGATGACACACCACCTGGGGTTCTCCCTATTTATTCCGCACCTGTACTGCCTAGCATGTACTTTAAATCTTTACTTATTTATCTTTCATCTCCCCAATAAGACTGCATTCATTTTACATTGATTGGACATTTAATGTGTGCCAGGCACTATGCTAGATGCTTTGTGGATATAAAGATGACTAAAATCTGGTTTTTGGATTTAGTGAGCTTCTAATGCCATAAGGGACTTAAAGCAGACTCATAGAATAGGCAGAGTGGAAGGGAGCATTGGGAGTTCAAGGGTCCAAAAAGACTCTACCAGGGAAAATGAGCTTTCCAAAGGCAGGGAGAATATCTGATACAACTTTGTATTTTTTCGAGAGCCTTGAACAGCATGCTAGAAGCCAGGAAATGATCTGAGACCTCAGCAGAGCTTACCGTTTTAGAATTTAGAGAACTAGTTCAACCTGTTCTTGATCCCTGCTCCTAAGGATGCTAGGGACCAAGACATTTTACTTTCTCCTTCCTCTCCCCATCTCTCTCTCTTTTTTTTCCTCATGCCACTCAATTCTTCTGGGCTCTTCTTCAAAGATTTAATGAAGATTAAAAATTCACTTTGGAGCCAGGATGTATCACAAGCTGGGAAAAGAGGCCAATGAATCATACCAGGAGGCCGTGAGTTTCTATCCCTCGCACTGGCTCTGAGGCTGGACTGCACCCAGGGCTGCCTGCAGGAATGAGAGGAAGTTATGGGGTGAAGAGCATTGCATCTTGAGGCCTTCTCTCTGATGCAGCATGGAAGCATCCACAGCCCGGTCAGGAAATGCAGAGAAAGAAATGAAACCGATGACACAGATGTTAGGAACACATTCTTTCCCACTGAGCCTTGCTCCCTGGGGTGCAGGCCTATGGGGTGGTTTGGAATAGAGGCAGCTCTCTGGGTGCCTAGACTGGCAAGAACTGAGATTTGGCCTGAGGCTGCATCAGGTTCCAGATTTCGCTGGTGAGCTCCAGGATCCCATGGGGACAGTGTGCTGTGGGCTCTGCCACTAAGGCCAGGCACTCATTCATCGGCACTGGGTATCTGCAACAGGAGCCTGATCTGAAGTAGTGGAGGGGTGGGGAAGAACAGAGCCATGAGAGCCATTTGGTTTTAAAAGTCAGCTTTATTCTTCTCTTATTAAGTTGACCTCAGTGAACAACCAATTTTCCAAAACTAAGAAGGACTTGGTGTTACTGATGGGTGTTTGGGATACAGAACCTCTAAAGCTCTTTTCATCTCAGGAATCTAGAATTCCATAAGAAGGACTTGGAGAGATCCCATGTATCCTTTGCTTTTTCTTTGTCATGAAGTTGTCATTCTCATTGACTAGCTGGGTGATCGTTGGCTCTTACCTTTTCTAGATATTCTGTCTTCAACTGTAAAATGGGCCTAATATTTTTCTACTGCTCTAGGTTGTCTTGAAAACTCCATGAGATAATATATGTGAAAGTGCATGGTTAAAATTCACAGGGGCTTAATAAACATAAAATGTGTTCTCTTCCTTCCTCTCTGTGCTCCCTGTCTTCAATAACTCAGAAAGACACTGATGCAGGCAAGCATAGTAAACCGAAACCAGTCTTATGCAACAGTGAAGTTGCCAGTGAAAAAGCACTAAGAAGACCCTCCTTGCCCTACCCCAGACAAAAATTTTATCTCCCAAGTCCTGTGATAACGTCTGTGATAATGCCTGATGTGGTGCCATTAGTCATTGTTTGTCAAATGGTCTTATTATACATATTAGTCATTAAAACCTTAGTATGAAATAATTTTAGAATTGGAGCTTCTTTTTTTTTTTTTGAGACGGAGTTTCGCTCTTGTTACCCAGGCTGGAGTGCAATGGCGTGATCTCGGCTCATCGCAACCTCCGCCTCCTGGGATCAGGCAATTCTCCTGCCTCAGCCTCCCGAGTAGCTGGGATTACAGGCACGTACCACCATGCCCAGCTAATTTTTTGTATTTTGAGTAGAGACGGGGTTTCACCATGTTGACCAGGATGGTCTCGATCTGTTGACCTCGTGATCCACCAGCCTCGGCTTCCCAAAGTGCTGGGATTACAGGCGTGAGCCACTGCGCCCGGCCCGAATTGGAGCTTCTTAAGGCTGGAGATCATTTTGTCCAACTCTCACTCCTCAAAGTATTATTTTGATAACTCTCCTGACAGGCATCCAGACTCTTTTTGAATGATTCCAATGATTAAGAGCTCACTACTTTATGAGGTAGCCCTTTCACTGTGGTATAGCTTAAGTTGATTAGATATTCTTTTTTAAGTTGAAGTAAATCTCCCTCCTCAAATTTTTCTCTTTGTCCCGAGTTCTGTAAAACAGAGCAAACAGAGGTAAATCTGCTGCTGCATTCATCTGACAGCACTTTAAACAATTAAAAATAGTAATCTTCTCTTTTTCAGCCCCTAACACTTGGTTTATCGATTTTTTTTCTCATGTAATAGTTTCTAGATCTTTTAGATCCTTTATAAGCCAAATCACTCTTCTCTGAGGATGCCCACATTTCCCAGCATTCTCAACATATGGCATCTGAACACTGCCCAAGGATGCTTCCGACAGTGTGATGGATGGAAGGTTATAATGTCCCTTGGTCTGGATTTAGGCTGAGGGCTTGTGTTTGTTTGTTTTTTAAATCAGATTATATGATTGTTTAATATTTAGCGTCTAATAAATTAATGCCTGAAGATATTTCTATAGGAATTTCTATCAACTTATGCCTTCCCCGGATTAGACTATTATATTAAGCAATTTAATGTTTTAATTCTAAATGCAGATAATTTTATTCTTAGTTAAAAGCTCTCTCTCTTGCCCCATTTGTTTCAGGCCATTGCTTTGTCTGTTTATTAAATCTTAACTTATCAATACACCCACTAGTGGTTCCTCCCAGCTTTGTATCATCTACAATTTGTCTAAGCAGGTCCCATGACAGAACCCTTCAGCCCTACATTAGAGGCGTTATTAAAACTGCCACATATCCATTATCCCTGAGTAAGATTGCTGAACTGCAAAATTGTTTAATAGTTCTCCCACTGAGGCTACAAGCTTGAGGACTCCCAAGCTTGGCCATTGCCAGTCATTCAGCTAGTAAGTGAAAGTTTATTTGCTAATCTGGGTGGGGTTCTTAAAATGCATATACTTGGCACACAATATTAATTGGTATGAGGTTTCTGGATGCCTACAATGCCACCTACCCAGGTGGAGTGATGCAGAAATTATTATTCTGACCCAGGGGCAAAATATTCATTCACTGACTATGCGGAACATTGGGAAATGCACATGAGAAATTATTGACTTGTCTGGATGTCTCAGAAGGTTAAGAAAGAGCTGACTAGAACTAATTCTGCTTATAAAAGGATTCTTGACCCACCCAATGATGCTCGATCTTCAAGGGATTCTCTGTTTTCACTTTGCTCCTTTTATCAGCAATTGCATGAGCAAATTCTGCTATTGTGAGGAACTGCTAAGAAAATCAAGGACTTGGTGACTGGGGAAGGAGGAAGTATGGTCATTAGGAGGAAACCTAAAACTTGGCAAAGAAGCGTTGAACATTGGCCTTCATGGTGAGAGAAATGGACCTGGGAGTGAGGCCTGGCACCAGGTTTGGGACAGAGCAAGGAAGGGGTTGTGTATATAACTATTTTCCTGAGACCCTAGGCTTAGCTTGGTCAGCTGAGTTGGTTTTGGTCCCTATCAGCTGGTATATATTCTTCATGGTGATTATATATGAGCATGAAGCAGTCACCACCCTCAAGTTTGATCCAAGATATTTGGAATCCCTCAGTATGCCAGCCTCCTATAGAAGCATTTGCCAACTTATCAAGCATGTGGAAGACACAAACTTTGGGTGAAAGCATCATATTTTCATGTAATTTGTGAGGGCCAAGGAAGGGTTTTCTTATTTAAATGGCATATGACTTGCAGTTTCTGATACAGCTTTTCAAAATATCCTAATGATATAAATATTCCTGAAGGACCAGAAAAGAAGACAAAACCCCATAACATTAAAAATTAGAATTCATGGACAATATAGTGCTATAATCTAAGAAGAATCTCTTTAATGTACGAAAGATGGAGCTAAATTAGGGGAATCAGTCTTGTGTAGGTTTCTGTTTGTGGCACAGCCAGGTTTCATTTATTTGACTTTATGAAACAGAATACCTAGGGTGTGGGGGCAAATAATTTCATAATTCCTTCATGTCTGCTTCATTGATCAGAGGCTGAGGATGTTTTAAAACCATAAAACAGGAAGACATTCATTTAGGGTATGGGGTAGAGCATTTTGATCTACATGAAACTGTTATTTCACCACTCATTTATCTTCCTCTATTTGTAGACAGATATAGTCTGGTCAGTTATGAAAATAATACCATTGTATTGGGAAAAACCACTGTACTCCTAGAAAATAATTCTGATGACAAAATGAACAGAAATTGGAGAAAAGAACAGAGGGAAGAGCTGGAGAAACTAGTGGTGAAACACTTCATTTAAATAGGTGAGGTTCTCATGAGTAAAATAGGTGGAGTAAGAGAGAAAAACAATATTAATAATACATGCTGGAAACTATAGATTTCCTGGAACCATGTTTGTTAAAGATATTAGAGACTCAATCAATGAGTTTAGGAAGAAATGCCACTGAAGCTGAACTAGATAAAAATCAATTAAAAATGATAGCATTAGGAGAAAAAAAACACCGTGGCATGTGTATACCTATGTAACAAATCTGCACGTCCTGTACATGTACCCAGAACTTAAAGTACGATAAAAACATTAAATACAAAAAAATGGTAGTAACTTGAGTTGTAAATATCAACCTACCCTTTATCTGTAGAATGGAGGAGTCATCCATTAGACTAGGAGTTAGAGTAGACTCAAGGACAATTCATATACCCTGCTGTTGGCAAAGACTCAAAGTATACAGACCCTGCCTCATAAGAGGATGAATGAAGAGGAAATATTGTCCATAGAGGGCACCTAAAAATACTATATAACAAAGAAAATTTAATATTACTGTGAAAACTCAGAGGAAAGGATTTCTATTTTTAATGACGTGAGAGAGACTGGAGAAACCCTCCAAGTTTAGAACACCTAAAAATGCTGGATAATTTATTTAAATGCTTTTTTAAGTTGGTGGAAAAGTAAAAGACACCTTCAAAGCCTGAAAATGACAAAAGAATTATGGCCTGCATTTGTCATGGAGCATATGTGGATCCCTCATGGCCTAGAGCCTAGACTCTAATTAGGCAAAAGATAAAGCCCATGTAAGATGAGAGTATAGTCAGAGCGGAAACTACTATGTGAAGCTGGCATCACTGTCAGGCAGAATCCTTAGTGGTCAATTATAATAAAACCTCACACCATAGGGATTGTGGGGAACCTTACCTGTTTGGCTTTGAGTCTGGGTGGAGTAAAATAAGGTAAAAGCTTTCTGTAAGAAGTCCTCACCTCAAGCTTACCTTCACAGGTGTCTGGGATCAAAATCCCCAACAACTCTACAACTTAAAAACCAACCTCCAAGCTGAATATTTACTTTAAAGAGGTGTCAGGATTGGTAGTCTACCCAGGTTCATGGAAGAATCAAATGAAAATCCTCTGTAGGAATATTTTACACACACACACACACACACACACACAAACACACACAAAACGATCATGTGCTAGAATCAGAACACACAATAACTGCAGAATCTAATGTACAATGCATTAGAATGGTTAAAATGGAATGTAGATAGAGCATTTAGAAATATAAAAGAGAAGGAGCTTATGAGAGTGACTAAAAGATTCCTTTGAAAAGGAATCAAATAGAATTAGACAATCAACATATGGATTAAAGAGGTTAAATAACAGTTTAAAATCACCAAAAGAAAAAAATCAGCGAATTGAAAGACAAACTGAAATATTATCCAGATTTTAGTGGAGAGAGCCAAGAAAAAGAAAAAAAAATGGAACACTGGGAAGCATGGAGGTTAGCATAAGGTATGCCATTACCTTAATCAGATTTGCATAGGAAATATTAAAGAGAATGGGTGGTTGTGAAGGATAATATTCAAAGAGGTAATGGCTGAGAATTTTCCGTCATTAACAAAATAAAACAATCTTTGTATCAGGAAGCCAAAGTAGAATAAATAAAAAGAAATCTACACCTAGACACACCATTGTAAACTGTAGAACAAGAAAGTGAAGATCATAAAAGCAGTCAAAAGAGAAAAAAATCAATAACCTGCAGAATAATACCAGTTAGATTTACAACAAACTTTTAAAGAGGAATACTGGATATTAGAAGACAGTAGTGTAATGGCTTATAATTGTAAATCTAGACGCATATACCCAGAAAAAATTATCTGACAGCAGTAAGAGTAAAATAAAACCTTCCACACAAATAAAAACTGAGAGTTTACAACCAACTTATTTTTATTAAAGAAAATTATAAAGGGTATACTTAAGGTAGAAAGAAAATAAAAAAGAAGATATAAAATGCAAGAAGAAATAGTAAGCAAAGAAAATGATAAATGTGGGAAAAGATAATCATTAATAAAAGTTATAATAAAATCTAATTTTGGATAAAAACAACATAAAATTAAAATTATGGAGAAAAATACACGTAAATGGGACTGGGGGATGGAAGATTGCTGTGATTTAGAAGTAAAGTGTTCTAAGCCCTATATTCAGGAATATGGTAAAAACTCTTGTATAACTTTGACTTTATTAGATTATATGTACATGTTAAAAGTCTAGGATGACCAATAAACAAATAGAAATTGTAAGAATTTTAAATTAGATGATGGAAAAATACAAAGCATGAGAAAAAGCTCCCAGAGGCTAGGGGAAGAATAGCAGGGGGTGGGGAGACTGGGGAGGGATAACATTAGGAGAAATACCTAATGTAGGTGACAGGGGGATGGAGGCAGCAAACCTATGTATATACATATGTAGCAATCCTGCAAGATCTGCACATGCACCCTAGAACTTAAGGTAAAATTAAAAAAAAAAAGAAAAATCCCCCACGAAATTCAATTAATCTAAAAGAAGGTAAAAAATTAAATGACTGTAAAAGAGATATAACAAATGAAAAC
>CM052659.1:106156662-106296676 GCA_028533165.1 Leontopithecus rosalia
CTACACAATATGTAATGACTACATTATTATATATGCTATACATACTATATATATATTAGCTTACATATATTAGCTATCCTTATTATAGCCAAATTGTTTATGCTAATACTAAGCCTACATTGTCAAATGTATATATGCAATATAATAGGAATAGCATATGCAAATATATTTTAAAATCATGATTAGTGGTGGCAGTAGTAGTATTATGCTGAAATAGATATGTGTGAAATGTGAATTAAAGCAAGTGAATAGTAATGGATATTTTAATTCTATTACCCTTCATGTCCTTGAGGATAAAAGCTATTTTTATATATGTATATCTACTAAAAGGCCTAGAGAAAGACTAGAACAGTAGCAACGAACATTGCTAGAACCTAGAATGTAATATTGAATTATCATTTTCTTCTAAAAGAAACCAGGGCTTTTTGGAGAAGTGACTGATTCAACATTTGGCAAAGAAATATATTAGATTACGCTAGAAAATCTTGTCATGCAAAATAGCAAGGAATGTCACAAAGCCTACTAAAATCATAGCAAAAGGACTAAGGAACCAACTTCAAGAGACTCCTTTTGGCCAAAGAAGGGATAATTCAAGAATCAATAAGGATAAGAAAATTGAAATATATTTGAATTCTTGTGTTTATAATGATATTTTAAAAACTAATTGGTTGACTTTGGGTGGTGATAGAAAAATCAATTTATTATCTTAAAAATTAGTAAGTAAGGAGAAATAATAAGCATTTATTCTGCCTTCCTAAATGAACTGAACTACTGGGTAACCAAATAGCAAAATGAGGGAAGCATTTCTTTATAAAGTTCTCCAAGCTAACAAATAAAAACAAAATTATAGAATTAGAAATAGCACCATAATGCAACTGCTAATTAATTACTGGATCTGGATAATAAGCAACAATATCATAAGAAGAGAGACAACCGGGGATTCTATGCCTCCTGATGAATAAACATTATACCACCTGCAGTATTGTGAAAGAGATCAAGCCTAAATCTGATTGAGCCTCTATATGCAGCTGCGATTTAAAAAAAAATCCAGAGAACAGAGGAATGTGTTAAATTCCACCATTGGCATACAATAAGCAAAATCTGGACAGTAGGAAACTCTGGGGGTCAAAAGTCTTGGTTTTCAACAGCTAAATTATAAGAAAAAAAAAGAAATTGACAGAAAACTGTAGAGTAAAATAAATGTTAAAGACCTAACAAACACTATAATTTCTAATGATGCATACTTGGGTGAGAAGAAAATCCAGTAAAACAAGAACGTGATTATCAAAGATGGTTACTTTTGTAGGAAAAGGGGGTTGAGATTGGGTCAAGATGAATAAAGGGCTCCTGGGTGGCTGGCAAAATTCTATTTTCTTTTTCTACTATAGCGATGTTTACAGGAATGTTGACTAAAATATTTCACTAGTCTATACATTTGTTTATGCTGCTCTCTATATGTGTTTCATTTTACAATAAAATGGCTAAACATTTTTAAAAAGTAATAAGAATAAAATAGCAACTTTTGAAGTATGGTTAAAGCTGTACCCAGAGGAAAATCTATAGTCTCAAATGTTTATATTAGAAGAGAAGTTAGGGGAGCATCATACACTGAGGTCTATTGGCGGGGACTAGGGGAGGGACAGGGCAGGGTAGGAAGGTGGGGGAGGGATAACATGGGGAGAAATGCCAGATATAGGTGATGGGGGGAATGGAGGCAGCAAACCACATTGTCATGTATGTACCTATGTAACAATCCTGCATGATCTGCACAGGCACCCCTGAACCTAAAGTATAATATATATATATATATATATATATATATATATTATATATATACGAAAAGAAGTTAGGTTATAATTAGTAAATTAAGTTAGAATAAAACAAAATCAAGTCAAATAAAGTAGAATAAAGGAAATCATGAAGATAGGAACTGAAATTAATGCATTAAAAATGAAAATAAAAGACCAATAAAACCTAAGTGGAGACATTGATAAAAATCTTAAAATCAATTGCAAGACTGATCAAGAAAAGAAGCAGGTATCTGATACATAGATCATGACCTATCTATAGAAAGAGGAAATATTTCAAAGATAAAAGAATACAATGAAAAACTTTATACCAATAAAATTGGAAAACATAGGTGGGTGGGAAAAATTTCTGGACTCAACATCACAAAAACTTTCAAACTGAATCCAAGAAAAACTAGAAAATATAAATGTTCTTATAAATATTTGAGGAATCAAGTATAGAAAGAGCTTCCTAAAGAGAAATAACCATGCTTAGACTGTTTTATAAGCAAATCTTACGTGAATGTCTTCCATTATACTTCTATTTAACATTTTGCCAGATGAAAGATCTAGCAAATGATACAAGAATTATAAATGAAAATTATATAAGATTTGAAAAGAAAAAAATGAAAATGTAGTTTATAGGTAATATGGTTATCAATACAAAAAAAAATCTAAATCTCCAGATAATTAAATTTTAGAGATTCATGATGTTTGTCAGATATCAATGTATAAATACAAATGTCTACATATGAATAGAAAAATCTATTGTGTGTCTATATAATGGCAGCATCTACTTAGAAAATGCATTTATGTTGAGTTTGAGGGATTTTAATTAATAGCACCTATTTTCCCAGCCTGAGTTCTGAACCAGACAAAAGAATAGGCCTACAGAAAAACTAAACAAATAACCTAATTAAAAAATGGACAAAGAACTTAAACAAATATTTTCTTTAAAAAAATACATATGAATGGCTAATAGGTATATAAAAGATGCTCAATATCACTAATATCTGGGAAACCAAATCTAAGCCACAATAAGCTATCATGTCACACCTGTTAGGATGGCTGTTGTTAAAAGTCAAAAGACAGCACGTGCTGGTGAGGATGTGGAAAAAAGGAAACCCCTGTATATTGCTGGTGTGAATGCAATGCAAATTAATATGGCCATTATGGAAAACAGTAACATTTCTCAAAAAATTAAGCATAGAACTACCTTGTAATCCAGCAATCCCACTTCTGGGTATCTATCCAAAGGAAATAAATCACTATCTTGAAGAGATATCTGCCTGTTCATGTCCTTTGCAGCATTATTCACAATAGCCAACATATGGAAACAACCTAAATGTCCATCAGTAGATGACTGGATAAAGAAAATGTCACACACACACACACACACACACACACACACACACACACACACACACACTGCAGCCTTTAAAAAAAGATATGGTGTTGTTTGTAATAACATGGATGAAGCTTGAGGACATTCTACCAACTGAAATTAGCCAGACACAGAAAGACAAATACTGCATGATCTCACTTAACATGTGGAAACTAAAAATAATTTTAGCTCATAGTAACAGAGTAGAATGGTGGTTACCAGGGGCTGTAGGGTGGGGAAAAACGGGAGGTATTGATCAAAGGATACAAACCTTCAGTTATAAGTTAAATAAATACTGGAGATCTAATGGCTGAAACATGGTGAATATAGTTACTAATAATGTATCATGTACATGAAATTTGCTAAAAGAGTAGATCTTAAGTGTTCTTACCACACACACATACACATCACACACACAATAGTAACTATGTGACATGATGGATATGTTAATCAGTTTGATTATGGTAATCATTTGACAATGTGTATATATACCAAAATGTCATATTTTATAACCTAAATACATACAATTTTTATTTCTCAATCTTAACTGAATAAAGCTGAAATAAAAAGAACAGGTAGATAGAAGCTTAAATACTTTCATTACCAAAAACATTGATTTTGGAGAATGTTGCTAATATTTATGCAAAAGAGAGATTCATAATCCTGAATTCCAGATCCAGACAGCCTTACCCAGTGAGTCACCAGCAGCATATGAACACCAAACATCTCTCCTGTAGAGGAGAGGTTGTTTCTGTTAGGTTTTCTGCATGGCTTCGAGTAATCAAGACCACATGTTCTTATAGACAGAGCAGCTTCTAAGAGGAAGGAAAGAAGAAGGGCCTGAGCACGAAAGGAAAGTTTATCTCTTCAAATCATTAATCAGATGATATCGCTTCTTCTCCCCCAGGGCCAGAATGAGCAAGGGGCAGATATAACTAGGATTGTTTCAGGGTTGGAGCTCCCTCCACGTGGAAGAGAATATTCAGTGTGGGGAAGGGTTTTCTACTTCCTCCTTGTCAAAAAAGAATTTATAAAGTCACTACCCCTCAAAAAGGCTGGCCCCTAGGAATAAATTTTGAAAAACATATGCAAGATTGTTATGGAGAGAGGTATAAAAATTTACTGAATGGTATTAAAGACAACCTAAATAAATAGAGACCTATCATGGTCACAGATGGGAAGATGGATCATTGTAAAGTTATTACTTTTCCCCAAATCAATTCACAGGTTCGATGTAATTCTAATACAATTCTGAAGTAAGATTGTGAAGAATCTGATTATTTTTAAAGTTTTTATGGATGAGCAAAATGCCACAAGTACACAATATACCCCTAGAGAAAAATGTTAGGCGGGATGACTTGCTCTCCCAAATCAAGTCTTATTTCAAGCTATCGTAATTGAAAGTGTGGTTTGAGTGCAGAGATAGGAAGAAAGTCCAATAGAACAGAATAGAGCCCAGAGACAGACTCAAACATAACTGATAAAAGCCACTACATGAAGAGCGGGTATTAAAGATCAGTTGGAAAAAGATTAATCGCTTAACAGATGGCATTAAGACACTGGTCACCTATGTGGGGAAAACACTGGATTTCTGCCATAGACACACATTCTAAATGAGTGTGAGGATTCCACTGAAAAAGGAAAACTATAAAATGTTTAGTGAAAAATACAGACAATGCCTTTTAATTTTGGGAGTGGGAAAGAATGCCTTAAACAATAGTCATAGGAGGAATACCTTATAAAAATTAGATTTTGCATTTGACTGTTTCGTAATGAAAAACTTCTTTCTTTCAAAAGACACCATGAAGAAAAAAGATAAGCCTCAAATAGTTAGAAAATAGTTGCAACATATTCGCTAATAAAGAATTAATATCATATAACAAAATTCTGTTAATAAGAAAAAGGAAAATGGGCAAAACATATGAGCAAGCCTTTCACGGAGAAGAAATAGGACTGGTCAATAAGCGTGAAAAGGTGTCCAACTATGTAAGTAATATCACAATTCAGTGGCACTTATATTAGCTTTATTTTCAAAAACTAACACATCTTATAATACTAAGGATGTGGAACAAGAAAAATATTCTTACATTGCTGGCTGGAGTATAAATTGCCTTAAGCACATTGGAAAATATTTTTTTGTGTAGTTGAAGATGTGAATATTCTGTGATCTAGGAATTCTACACCAACGTGTCTTTCCCAGAGAACTTGCACAGGTTCCCCAGGAAACACGAAGACTGTGATTGTAGCATTGTTTGCAAGAGCAAAAACGGAAATCATGGCAGTCCATCAACACTAGAATGTGTAAATAAATTGTAGTAATATTTAAGTAATAAAATATTATACCAAAGTAAAAATTAGTAAACTACAATTATAAGACCAATGGAAATGAATCTCAAAAAATAAAAACTCATGAAAGAATACATGTAGTGTGATTCAACTTATAGAAGTCTAAAAAGGCAAACTTGAACTTATTTGGGGGGATATATTAATTATGATAAACATGTAAAGGAAAGCAAGAGAATAGTTAACAGCAAATTCAGTTATCTCAGGGTCAGGGATAAGGGGGAAAGGCTTACGGGGAGTTTCAAAGACACTGATTGCTATGATCTGAATGTTGTTGTTCCTTCAAAATGTATACACTGGAATTTAATTTTCAATGTGATAGCATTAAGAGGTAAGGCTTTTAGGTGGTAACTAAGTGATAAGGGCAGAGCCCCATGAATGGGATTAACACCATTATAAAAGTGAGGGAGATTGTTTGCCCTTTCTGCCAAGTGAGAGCACATACAAGTCACTATCTATGAGGAACAGGTCCTCACCAGACACCAGATCTGCTGGCACCTTGTTCTTGAACTTCCCAGCCTCTAGAACTGTGAGCAATAAACCCTGTTGTTTATAAGTTTCCCAGTCTAAGATATTTTGTTATAGCAGCAGGAACAGACTAAGATATTATCTAGTTCTATGTCTAAAACAAAGAGGTGCCTGCAAGTGTACTTATTTAATAAATACTTTTATATAGTAGACATAAATTATACATACTATTAACATATGATACAATGTATTTTATTTGAAGAATGAAAAAACATTTCTCTGAAAATGATATACTGAAAGGTTCAGAATAAAAATTTAGCAAATTATTTGGTGTCTTCAGTGAAATGCAAGAAGATGTAGTTTCTACAGCAAAGGAGAAGAAAATTCTAAGGAGACAACAGCCTGGGATGAAAAATCAGCAGGTTGAGAAATGAAGAAAAGAGCATAGAGTCAATTTAGAGGGGCTGAGATAATTTTTTTTAATCATGGAAAATTAATATACAATAGTGGAGTTTAAATCCATATTGGAAGCAATAAGATGTTTAGTTTAGAAAAATTGAATCAATAATGAGAAGAACAAACATTAGAAGATTTTCCAAAAGATAGATTTCTATATAGACAAAGACATAAAAGTGATGCGAGAAGATGAAAGATGTGGATGGGTCCAGTTTTCTCTTTCAGTCCTTCCTTGACATCTCCAGAACCAGGGCTGGTGCGTTTCTTCTGTGTTCCCACAGCTACCTGCATTATGCTGTTGGAGCACTTACCACATTCTGGTGTGATTTACCTGCTAACCTTTCTCTCTCTCCTCCCTTGGAGGTTAGCTTGTAATATTCATAAACTCTATCTGATTTATGGTGTATTGTCTAGAGTATATGCAGGGTTTGCAACATAGCATTTGCATTCTTCAGGGTACAGTCAGTTGTGTCTAGCAGAAAGTTCTAGTAAAAATATCTTAGACCAGTGACCAGCAAACCACAGCCCACAGGTCAAATCCAGGCTGTTGCTTGTGGTGTAAATGATGTTTGCAATGGTGAATGTTTATTACCTACCAAAATTCATGTTGAAATCCAAGATGACGGCATTAGTAGGTGGGACTTTGGGAGGTGATTAAGTCTTGAAGGTGGAACCCTTGTGAACAAGTGCTATTATAAAACAGACCCCAGAGAGATCCCTCACCCTTTCTGCCATGTGAGGCTATAGCAAAAAGAGAGCTAGCTGTCTCTAAGCTAGGAACTGGACCCTCACCAGACACGAAGTCTGCTAGTACCTTGATTTTGAACTTCCCAGCCTCCTGAACTGTGAGAAATAAATATTTGTTGTTTATAAGCCACCAAGTCTATGGTATTTTGTTATAGCATCCTGAATGGGCTAAGACAATGTTTTATTGGTACACAGCCACTCCTTCATGTTTTGTCTGTGGCTGCTCTCATGTTGCCATGGCAGAGTTGAGTAGTTGCTACAGAGAACATATGGTCTGCAAAGAATACAATGTTTATGCAAAGTTGCCAAACCCTATCTTAAACAACAATAGAATTTTTTATCTTATATATCATGAATTTCAGAGGTATTGTGGACCCAAGATTGATCAGGCGACTCAGTGACATCACTAAGAACTCACATTTCCTATACCTTTTCACACTGTCATTATTGGCAGGTTGGCTACATTCCGTGGTCACATGGTCGCAAGAGAGCATGAATATCCAGGAACAAAAAAGAATTGACTTTTTTTTGGTGCTCTTTTATGAAATTAACACATATGTTCCAAAAGCCCCTCAGAAGACTTTCTCTTATGATTGGCCAAAACTGAGTCCATAAACCACCACCTAAACTCTCCTTAAATCAGTAACTTGTCAGTTACATATACAGAAACACCATGATTAGCCTAGATCAAGCAGGATTAACCTAAGTCTTCTGGAAGAAGAACAAATACTGGAAACAAAATGGAGGTTCTGTGAGCATTCAGGAAGGGGGAAATGGCTTTTAGATAGGCAATCAGTGGTGGATGCTGTGACACTCAATAAATGAATTAATTATAAATAAAAGCTCTAACATTTGGATAATTAAAGTTTCTGAAGTACCCAGGGAAAAATGAGCAGAAGAAATAATTAAGGTTGCAATGAAAAAATATAGAATAATCATTTTCTGCTCTGAACAAGGACTGGTGTATATAGATTACAAAAATCTATTGTGTTCCAGGGAAAAAAAAATCAATGAAAGTAGATTCTTGGCTAGATTTTTTCTGACCCAAATCTTGAATTACAGAATAAAAAAAAGAATTTCCCAAGTGACATTACAAAAATACAATATACTGCAAATGAACTGAGATCAAGCTGTCCTTAGATGTATGCTCTTCAACACTAGTTACTGGAAGATAGTGGAACAATGTGTATGTGTGTAAACACCAAAAAAAACTGTGACTCGAGTGCATTTTCACAGCCAAGGTGTCTTCCATGTGTGAAGGTAAAAGAAAGCTGTTTTATGACATGCAAGGACTCAGAAAATATACCTACTTATACCTTCTTGAAAAATAATTTCTAAAGATGTACTCTTACTAAGGATGAAGAAAAATTGAGTGTTCAATGATGGTGAGGACTGGTATAAACAGTCTGATACCTGCTAATTGCCAGATGCTTGGTCTAGATGCTCAACCAGGGAGTCTGTCAAAGTATCTTTACTGCCCTAGGAGGCATGTCCCTGTGTTCCTTCTTCCACCTCCACTGAAAATCAGTGTGTAATAAGGGGTGGTACTGTAAATCTAGAGCCATCTAGGGCAGTGCTCCACAGCCTTGATAAAAATATCAACACTTGTCCAACTCCAGCAGTTTTGATTTGCTTTGGGGTGGGACCCAGATACAGGATTTTTTGAAAGCTCACGAAGTGATTAGAATATGCAGCCAAGGTTGGGGAGTACTCTTCTAAGAGAAGAAAGCCTGTATTAGTTTGCTAGGGCTGCCATAACAAGTTCCATATACTGGGTAGCTTAAGCAACAGAAATGTGTTGTCTCCAGTCTGGAGGCTAGAAGTCAGAGGTCAAGTTGTTGGCAGAGTTGGCTTTCTCTGAGGCCTCTCCCTTTGGCTTGTAGATGGCCACCTTCACCCTGTGTCCTCACGTGATCTTTCCTCTGTACCTACCTGTATCCTACTTTCCTCATCTTACAAGGACACCAGTTTTATTGGATTAGGATCTACCCTTGTGAATGACCTCATGTTAATTTAGTTTCTTCTTTAAAGACGCTATCTCCAAATAGAGTCACATTGTGAAATACTGGGGTTAGGACTTCAGCATATGAATTTTTTTGGGGAAAAATTCACAACAAAACCTTTGGCTCTTCCACATCTTAAGGAATAGGAGGAATACTGAAGCATCATCAAATTCTAGGGAATTTTCCTAGACCAAAGAACTAATGGTATGGTCTGCCTCTCTTTTAGGATCTTGAATCTTAGAAATTCTACCCCCACTCCACAGTGATGTACTTTTTGCTTCTACTAAGGCTGATGAAAGGAATAGAACTGACTGCTGCCTCTGCCTAAAATTTCTGTAGCAAGTAGCTCTAGGCACTGAAGGACTCTCTTCCTTGCTTTGTCTAACCCACCCCACTAACACTTCCACTCTGTTGTGCTAAGATCAGGCAGCCAGGCAACTTCTCGTCCCAACCTGCTGAGTTCTGCTCAAGACCCTGGTCCTACACTCACTTGCCTTAGTGCAAGAAATTTAGAATCTAACTTTGAAGGAGGGATGATAATAGTTGCTCCCTAAAACAGAATCCCTCCTTGTTTGGAAACTGAAACTGCCTCTGTAAGACTAATAAGAGCTGACAAGACTAGGATTATGACAGGGGGTGGTTGAGGCAGGGGGAATTCTGCTAAGATGTAGGCATAGTTAAATGACAACCAGCCATTGTTCTCCAGCTTACTTTTCTATAATCCATTACTGCTCAGGAGTCATGTGGCCAGAAGTCACTTTCCCAATTTCTCCTATAGATAACATCACCACTGTAGAACCTAATATTCGTCTTTTGAAATGTTTTTCAGACTTTCACATTCTGGTAACTGACTGACTCCACCCAGATCTGTGGCTCAAGACTCAACTGGTCCCATGGCACCCACCCAGAGGCTGAATCAGCACACAAGGACCCTTTTCCACACTCCCATGATTTCATCCCCAACCAGTCAGCAGTTCCATAGCCCCCTGCCCACCAGATTATCCATAAAATCCCTAGCCTCTGAGTTCTTGCAGAGGCTGATTTCAGTAATAAACTTTTGTCCTGTTACTTGGCTAATTCTGCATTTATTAAACTCTTTCTCTATTGCAAGACCACTATCTCAATAAATTGGTTTTTTCTGTGCAGCAAGCAAGAAGAACCCATTGGTAGGGTGTTGAAAATTAAAATAAGGTGGTCAGCAAAGGCCTTATTTTCTTGAGAACATGATGTTTGAGCAAGGCTTGAAATGAGAGCAAGAAAAAAATCAATCTGCAAAGGGAAGCATAGAGATTGTTAAGGGTACATTGAGGCCTGATTTAGGTAAGAAAAAATAAGAGATCGCTTAGTCACTTCCAGTTCAAGCTTCCAGACTTAGTAAAAATGTATCCTAGAGTACTTAAAAAGATGCATAGGACTTTATTCTCACTCAGATGGAGACAAATAAATATTGTGTTTTTTTAGAAAATAGGAAAATATAGATTCTAATGGATTCTAATACTACTTGGTTAGATTTCTCTGTTTCCTTGACAGAATTCTAGAACATATAAACAAACAGGTGATTTGTGTGCATTTAGACAAAGATGCAGTTCCTGGTATCTAAATGTACCTGTATTATATAACGTACTCATAATATCTCTGCCCAAGGGTGTGTGTGTGTGTGTGTGTGTGTGTGAAAGAGAATGAGAAAGAGTGAGAGCAAGAGCAAGAGAGAGGGGTGGGGGAGAGCACAGATTCCCTGGCCAACTAATTTGAAATTCTTCATAGAATGTCACTCTAACTAGAGATTCACATTACACATTAGCATATGAAAGGCTCTGCAGTAAATAAAATAGTTTAATTTTATTTAACCCAAGAATACTCCTTAAAAAATATACCCCAAACCTATTATCTGGCAGAAAGAATGTTTTGTAAAACATGGGAACGAGGGAAGGAAGAGCATCAGGATAAATAGCTAATACATGCTGGGCTTAATACCTGGGTGATGGACTGATAGGTATAGCAAACCACCGTGGCACTCATTTTCCTATGTAACAAACTGGCAGATGTATCCTGGAACTTGATAACATAAAATAATAAAAAAAACATACATATAGATCTGCTGTGTGAGAAGAAAGAATTAAAGGTGAGATTCGAACATCAAGGAGTTAGGCAAAGGGTTTTGGAGCAAGAATGGACTAAACTAGAATAAGCAAGGACAGCCCTCTGCGATAATCAGGAACAGCTGGGGGTAGTGGTATGGGGCAAGCTAGGCTGGCTTAAAGGGCCAGAAATCGGTCAAGTACTAGTATATGGCCAAGTTCTCTAAGAACAAATAATTCCAAACTAAACTCATTTTCTTTAACAAGTTATTGAACATACATATCCAGGTAATGCTACAGACAGTACATGTTGACTTCAGGAAAGCATGTGATAGAGTTTTTTATACTTTTGCAAGGATGAATGAAAGTAGATTAAATGATGGTACAAATACTGGCCTTTTAGCTGGTCAACCAAGTTATTTCTAAAGAGTGCTGATCACTGGACTACTGCTGTCAAGGTAGAGGGAAGTCTCTTGATGCCTGCAAGATGGGGGAATACAGAGCCATGTAAGACCAAAGGCTCTGGAGTTGGACTGCCTGGTCTCAAATCCTGCCTCTGACATTTTCTAGCTGGATGACTGTGAGCCACTTACTTAACCATCAATAAATGAGGGATACTAATGATACCTAAATGTTGATATGAAGATTAAATGTGTAAATTCATGAAAGGCATTTAATAGTGCCTGCCCCTGGTAAACAATAAAAAAAAGTTGATAATTATTGTATGTTTTGTTCTGGGCTCCACTGTATACATACTTCTTTTTACTTTTTAAATCTTGGGCTTGGATTAAGACACACAAGTCACTTTCCTCCCAAAGATGGGAGGGATGGATGACATATAAGATGACAAAGTCAAGGTACAAAAAAGATTTCAACAGGCTAAATGAAGCATTTAAATTGTGAAGATAAACATTTCAGAGGTAAAGCTCTAAACACATTTCAGGGTCAGCTCTATGCCTCAACAAATCTACAAAGTCCAGGATACGGTGAAGGGGAGTTAAAAGCAGTTAATACATGCAGGGGGACGTGGGGAAAGCCCACAGATAAACCACAGAATGCTATCATTTTCTGGCTTTCTAAAAAACAAAGGATAAGGGAAGTAATGGTTTGAGTGTTTTCTGTACTCAGCAGACCACACTCAGAGGATTTCATTCCTTTGGGGGAGTGCCCTGCTTGTCTGCAAGCTATCCTCAAGTGGGAGCATATCTGGTGGGGCTGCATGAATGACTAAGGAAGAGCCCACAATCCCATCATGTGCAGGCTGGTTTCAGAAAATGGGGACTGTTTAGTCCTAAGAAGGGAAGACTCCAAGGAAGCCTGACGATCCCTTTAACATATTTGAATGTCTGCCATGGAAAAGAGGGATTTATTTGATTTATCCTTTGAAGCTTCATAGGGTAGAACAGGTCTGATTATATGAGTTACAGGGAAGCAATTTGGGGTGAATGTAGAGAAGTGGTCATGAATAGGAGACTACTGCCCCAGAGGTGGAGGTGGTGAGCTCCTGTAATTGGAGGACCCCCACAGAGGGGAGATGGCCTCCAGCCAGACCAGCTTGGTGACAAGAAAATCCTTGCATGGGGAGGAGCGTCTTTGTAGATGCTCTCTAAGGCCCCTGCTGACTCTGAGATTTGCCATTCTGTGGGTCTGGTAGGTTTGGGAGGATTTTCTTTGAAGAAAAATTCTCATGAGTTTATGTCTGGAGGAGAATGCACAGAAGCATTTGGAAGTTGGTCTATGGATTCCTGGAAAAGGGCAGTGAAATTGTCACATCCCAGCCCACTCACCTCTAGCCCATCTCTTTTTACAGCATGGAGAAGGCCTTGGAAACAAAGCCATTTTTGGAGAAAATAAAATAAAAGAGGAATCAAGAAAGTGTGCATGCTGTAGAAAAGGAAGTTACTTGGAGAGTTTGTTTGATTCTTCTTCTTTGGTTATTTTCTAAGCAGCTTGGCAACAGACCTATTGGAGACAGCTTCCATGCGCTGGAGTGTGAGTTTCCAAGCATTATAGGCACAGATGTTTTGGAAATCTAAACAGCCTGTCTGAAGCTGCTTTGTTTAAGCGAAGAACTGTTTGTAACAAATGTGGCAATCCATTTCAATTAAATATTTTAAAAGATTTTTGTGTTTGGGTAAGAACGATTTTAATTCCATGTCCTGATCCTAACTTCTTCATGGAGATGATCAGGACTCCTGAGCTATTGAAATCCAGAGCCACAGACAACTGATTCTACCACAAAAGAGAATGCCCACCCCCTCACCCAACCCTTTGTCTCCACCCATGGGGGCCTTTTCTCTGATCCTACTTTCTCTTATTTTAGGGTAAATTTAGGCTTGTGTGTTCCTGGTCCTGATAATACATTTAAACAGAAAAACAAGGCCCACATCTTCAGGAAGCTAAAAATCTAGAGTGGGAAATAATTCGACCCATATGAAGTGACTTGAGGATGACAGGTCTCGCCATGGCAAGGATGGAGACAGGCCATACTCACTACCCCCCATGCAAAAATGCTTTTTGTGTGTGTAGAAAAACTCACATTATGGCAGCTTCTTGGGGAACACACTGGCAGATAGGGGTAATTGCAAAATCTGTTACATAAATCTCAATCCCTAGCAAGTATGAAGCTCTAGTTGGCCCCTGTTCTTCGGGAGGCAACTTAGAAGAGAGTAGCCAGGAGGAACCTGGTAGGAACTTGCTGACATGGAATGTTTGTATCTTCCACACATTCCACACATTGGCTTTGAGCAGGAACAGAGAGAATAGTTCACATAACTGCATACAGTAATCCTGGTTAATTTATGTTTCACAGATGAATCGATAAATATTGTCATTCCACATTCCTTTTTTGAGTTTTTATCTTTTATGGGCTAATATCTGCTAAGTGTGTGGTACCTGACTGCAAGAGAGATCTGATTCCTGTAGAAGAGACAGACTTGTGAACAAAAAATTCTGATATGTTAGATACAAAGAATTAACCAAGCTACCCTGTTTTCCAGCCACAGGTCAAAATGAATTCTTTGGGACTGCTTTCCATACCAAGTATTCCGAATTGAACCTTAAAAGTGTCTTTATTTTTTAACTTCTCATACACAGTGATTAAACAAAAAAGGAAGAAAAAACAATTAAAAAAAAGCATTGACTGGAATTGATAAACACTGTTTCATTTAGGGTTGGGAGCACGAAGAATGTGTCTCTTCTTTTTCTGCTAGTGATTATCCATCATAAGGGATTATGTCATTATTTGTCCAACCTTCATGAACCTCACGAATAACAGTGCTCTCCACATAGAAACTGGACTTAAGATTCACCCTCTTAATCCTGAAGGCTTCCTGCTGTGTGCCTTGGTTGAAAGACAGGGTTTGCAGAAAGGATGTTGGGTTTGGCTAACCAACAACATGCGATTATTTTATTTTGTTAAAGATTGCAATGTCATGTAGCCCTTTCCCCTCCTGTCAGGACTTTTTCTCTCTTCATTTCTTCAGAGCTGTCGAGACCACAGTCCCTGGTTTCAGGCTGGACACACGTCCTTCACCTAGAGTCTGCAAGTCTGTCTTTATTCTATAGGAAACCATCCACCTGAATGCACTGACCTCTCATTCAGTCTTCAACAGGGAACACACAGTATCTGGTTCCTTCTTCCAGCACTTTTTTCCTTTAAGTTCCAGAACTAAGTTTCTTTAAGTCTTTTAATGAGCTATAACTGCTGCTTTGGCATCTTTGTTCCTAGCTGTTTGTCTGTACAAAAAGAATTGGTTATCAAAGTGAAAAGGGGGCTTTGGGTGGGTGATTCCTATTTGAGACCCTTTGAGATTTAGTTGTTTCACTTGTAAAACAGATTGAGGTAATGTAATGGGTGCAGAGGTTCTCTAAAGAACCTCTTAATGGTAAATATCTACAAAATTACACAGTATTACTATAAAATATGCCTCTGAAATATCTCAATGGCAAGAAATTTCTTGTCAAATTTACACTACCTGGAAAACTTGGAATCATCCTTTACTCATCCTCCGCCATCATCTGTGTTTAATCTTCCACCAAATCCGCTGATTCGCAGTGTGGTATCTGATACTTTTCTTCTCACTGTCTCCACCCTAGTCCAAGTCTCATTTTACCCCCGTATCTCCCGCCCCATCCTCCTCTTGCTTCTTACACACAACTGGAGTGAAGGTCCTGCCCCACTGCTCAAAGAATTACTGTGCTTCCTGCTCCACTTTCTGGCCACCAGTGCTTACCATCAACATTTCTTATACACCCTCTCACCACCTCAGATCTCCTAATTCATTGACATGGTATATTTGTCACTACAGGAATGTGATTGCAACTGTCTGATTTTTTATTCCTTTAACCTTTTTAATAAACATTGGTTGTTTTTTCAATCTCTGTGCCAGGCTCTGTGCTCTGTGCTGAGGAACCAAAGTGCTGTAAGAAATAGCCCTTAGTCATTGATGCTGGAGAGGATGTGGAGAAATAGGAACACTTTTACACTGCTGGTGGGAGTGTAAATTAGTTCAACCATTGTGGAAGACAGAGTGGCGATTCCTCAAGGATCTAGAAATAGAAACACCATTTGAGCCAGCAATCCCATTACTGGGTATACACTCAAAGGATTATAAATTGTTCTATTCTAAAGACACATGCACACATATGTTCATTGCAGCACTGTTTACAATAACAAAGACATGGAACCAACCCAAATGCTCATCAATGACAGACTGGATTTTAAAAAAGTGGCACATATACACCATGGAGTACTATGCAGCCATAAAAAAGGATGAGTTCATGTCCTTTGCAGGGACATGGATGAAGCTGGAATCCATCATTCTCTGCAAACTGACACAAAAACAGAAAACCAAACACTTCATGTTCTCACTCAAACGTGGGTGTTGAACAATGAGAACACATGGACACAGGGAGGGGAACATCACACACTGAGGCCTGTTGGGGAGTGGGGAGACTAGGGGAAGGATAGCAGGGGCTGGGAGGATTGGGGAGGGATAACATTAGGAGAAATACCTAATGTAGGTGATGGGGGGATAAATGCAGCAAACCACCATGGTGTGTGTATACCTATGTAGCAATCTTGCACAATCTACACATGTACCCCAGAACTTAAAGTATAATTAAAAAAAAAGAAAGAAAAGATTTCAAATTAAAAAAAAGAAAAAGAAAAAAAGAAATAGGCCTTAGTCTCCGGGTAGTACTGTGTTGAATGAAGGATCTGGGTTTGAATCTTGGCTCTGACATTTACTAGCTGTGTGATCTTGGATAAGATGTATATCTTTTTGAAACTCTGGTTTTTCATCTGGTGTTGCAAGGTGTAAATGAAGCGTATCTGATCCACATCTTTGATCTTTTGTAATTGTTAGATGTTATTATTATTATTATTGTTAATGAACCGGGTCAGCCAACACTGTAGTTCAGCTAGAGGAAGGAGGAAATGCAGGGAGGAAGGAGCAAATGCAAGGAAGAACATGATGGGCCATTCCTGTGGGGAACAAGAAGGCTCGGTTTCAGAGCAGGGGCGAAATGCCCCCGAGTGATGCAATCAATCCTGGAGAGTATTAGTGGGAAATTTTATTTTTGTATTTGGTCCTACTGTGGTCAGTGTGGCTTGGAGAAGGCATGGTCACACTTCAGCATTTGGCCATTCTCCTTAGCTGCCTGGGAATCCCAGGGCCACCTGTCTCCTTTTCTTCCCTTGTCACCTGCATGTAGAGTGTATTTCTCACCTTTACTGTTTGTACTTCTGTTTGTGCTTCAAAGCAGCAGATTCTGATTGTATTACAGAGTAACTCTTATTTCCTAAGGCTTTGTACACTCCTAAAGGGAGGAAAAACTTGGTTAATGCTGATAACTCCTATGTTACAGTAATAGCTGCTCCAAAAGCATGTACTATGTAAGCAAATTGAATGTCAGTGATGCCTCATTGATTACTGATTAGGTCCAAACTCAGCCCACAGCCAAAATTTTTTGACTTTATCTTTCACTGTTCTCCAGGGCTGCTTTAGACAATCCAGTCTCCTCATGATCCTAGAGAAATATAATGCTTATTGCATTCTTGTGGTTTAGAAAATTTCGTATGCTTTGGAGCCAAGGATACTTATGTTTGAAAGCCAACTCTGTATTTATTAGAAGTATGTGTATAGAATAAGAGACCCAACCTCATCTGTAAAATGAGGATCATGAAGTGTAAACTTTTCTACCAAGCACTTTGAGCATAATAGGTGACGCATAAATTTTAGTTTCCTTCCCACTTTCCTCCGTCATTTTCACTTCTTCTGGAGATGCTCTTTCCGCTCTGCACCTCCCACTTACTCACTTCTTCTCTTTCAGTGGTATAGCCATCCTAATTCTTCCTTTTCTTACTCAACTCACTGGAATTTCCCATTCATTCATTCATTCATTCATTCATCAAGCTGTAATTTGGCACTTTGTTCACTGAGTCCTTGATTACATACTGCCCTATATTTTGGTCCTATTGTTGGCAGTATCCTGGGGCATTCCCGTAAGCTAAGCCTCTGTTAGCCTGATTCCCTGAATGAGGAGGATGTGGAGCAGAGCCCGGACTCCTCCATGACTTACGAAAGACACCTCACATGCATGGGAATTTAGGCATTTATAGTTGTAAGTTTCTGAAATTAGTAGGTGATCCTGCCTGATGCAGGTATCTTACCTCCTGAGTAAGGCTAAGTACAAGGACTGTGTTTTCTCCCCGTGTCTCATGGTATCTCAAGGAGTACAGTGCACATACCAGGCTTTCAGTATTTGTTTCTAAGTGAAAATATTTCCCTTCAATCAGCATCTTGGGATTGAAATAGGTAACTAACAAATTAATGTCAATTTTTTTTGTCTGAATCTTTTCTATATATTTTCTGCCTGGTGTTCGAACAATTCCAGTGACAATTTCACTCCATTCCAAGTCAGATTGTCCATTTTTTAGAAAATTATTCTAGAAATTTCAGCCTTACGTAGATTTTTAAAAATGATTTCAATGTAGCATCCTCCCCTTGGTCTGAAGCGGCTCTTAAATAGTAAGGAAAATGCTGGTGCCTGAGCCCTGCGCCTAGCTGTGAAGAAGGGGGTGGTTTCCTCCTGCCTGAGAGAATTTACATCATTGAATTCCATGATCCAGGTGGAATTTTCCTTCCATTCAAGAAAAGCCTCAAAAGGCACCAGGGCACTATGAAACGGTTTTCAGACATGGGACATGGCCATTGGGTGAAGAAAGAGCTCTCTTTTGGCCACCTCAAAGTGTGGAGGGGCTTTGACAAAAGGCGGGTGCTCTGCTTGGTTTTGAACTGTGAGGACAAAGACTATCTATGTGGACTTCCATGGATTTTTCCCTCAGATGTGATAAGGCAATCCCAACTGCTGCCACGAAACCTTGCAGACACACTCATCTCATAGCCCTGAACTTGGCTCTGCTGGCTCTAGTCACAGACAACCCTACACTTTCCCTAGTGAAAAGGCCATGACTAAGAGGCATGGGAGGGTCCATTTGCAAGGATGCTGTTGACGTCCATCTGGATAAAGCCCTTAGGGACCGTGATTTATTTCCGTGAACTGCGTCTCAGGGCTCTGCAGGCAGCGGTGGTCCGCAGAGGAGCACCACGTTACATACGCAAAAGCATGCTCAGCCCCTGAGCTATTCGGCCCCAGAGGAGTGTAGAAAGTTGAGGGCTCAGCAGTGGAAATAATATCACAAATTAAATGGTTTTGAACCATAACAAAATGAGTTTTTCTTGGACACTGTTTTGTTTCTTTAAATCGAAAACAAAACCTCTCAGACTGCAGAAAAACACAACCCAGAGACTTAGGCAATTTGGGGAGCTCGTCAGTCTTTTGCTCCCTCCTCTTTCGTTTTCTCCCCTTTCATTTTGAAGAATGATGTCTTTGACAACTGAACAGTCCCCAGATGAGCCTGTGACTTTCTAAGGCCGAAAGACTGAGTTTTCTTCAGGACGACAGAAAGGGGAGAATAGAAAATGAGGTGAATGTATTTGGGTTCAATCCCAAAACAACTATTTAATCCGTCTACTTTCCAGGCACTGCAGAGGTGAAGAGGAACGAGATTCAGTTCCTATCTTCAGGGCGGAAGAAACACCCATTCAATACATAATTGTGGTGAGTTTTGATACATAAATACGCAGCAACTAGCATGTGTAAAGCATTCTTAAGAACAATTAATTCTTAAGAGCAATTAACATTTGTTGAGTGCTACTATGTGTTAAGAGCTCAATATTTCTCACTAAACCCCAATGGGGTAGAGGTACCCATTGCTATTCTCCCCTCGTAGATGTAGACACTGAAGTACAACATGGATAAGTAACATGGTCAAGGTCTCACTGCAAGTGAGAGGTGATGGCTCCGACTAGACCAGATCTGTCAGCTTCTATCACCAACAGACAACCATGGAGTTATACACACACACTTTATTTTATTTAACCCTCCCAACAGACCTGGTAGGTAGCAACAAATACGCTTGTTTTACTAAATGAGGCAACAGACACAGACAGATTAAGTAATAACTTGCCCAAGGTGTCATGTCTAGTGAGTAGCAGAGCCAGGGCTTGTCCCCACGTTTGTTTCCAGCAGACCGTCTCTGGAGGACAGTCCGAGGCAGCGGGGCAGGACAGACCCATGCTACCTATCAGATAGAGGAGGGGTGTTTGCTATCAACTAGCATCCAGCATGGTGTCTGGAACCTACCAACTCTCTGTTGGTGTTTGTTACTTAAAATTTAATTCAATCTTCTACTTTCTCATGAGGGAAGAAACTAAGATGGAGAGAAGTAAGGGACTTACTTGAATTTGCAGAAGTAGTAAGTTCAATTACTTAAAAACTGAAGTATAAGAAGGAGTTTGCAAGAAGATATAAGCCTGGCTATTAGAACCGAGGTGAGTTGGTATATTTGTATTCATTTAGGTAGACAAAGTCACAGTGTGAGTATGCAGTTTTTCTCTATAGAATACCAAATCTCAATTGCCAAAAGGTTTACAAAACAAAGGCTTATTTCTAGTTTATGCATTAACCCTGTGGCTTAATGGAGAATTCAACCCATACGGGTCTCTGAGGACCCAGGTGGACAAGGGCACTCTCAGTGTATGGGTTCATCTTCTCAACACCAAGTTTTGGGGTTCACCACAGCAGAGAAGAGTATGGAGAATTGCACACAGGCTGAGATGCTTTCACTGGGACGTGATCACATCACTTCCACTCGCTTCTCATTGATCGTAGCAGCTAACATGGCTGCTCCTAATATGGAGGGGGCGAGGCGGAGGCCTCCTTAAATCCTCTCTTGTGCTTGGAGGGAGCAGAAGCATTAAAGACGTGTGATAGTCGACTGTTTAGGCCCTGGAGTTGGAGAATTATGTCTGCGAATTTCATCTGAGACATTTATTGCTGTGTGATCTTGACTACTTCTCATCTGTGTTTTTTTCATCTATAAAATGGGTTAATAGTAACATATCAAACGCTTAGCCCAGTGTCTCACATGACATAATCCCTCAATCCATGTTAGCTATCGCCATGAGGTCACGGTCAGTTGGGAAGCATGACAGTTCTGTTTTGAAAAGGAAGAGGAGAGGAGGTGGGTGTGAGGGCAGCAAGACCGGTGACAGACCCAGCAGCGAGGAAGCTGTAGCAGTGTTCCAGGCAGGAGAACAAGGCAGCAGGTGAGCGAAAGAGGGATCAGATCTGAGAAAACGAAGAGCTTAAACTCACAGGACTTGTGAGATTTTCCCTTAATGTTACTTAAGTTCTCGTCAGTGCCTTGGAGGTTCACAGTTGGTGGAATGAGGAGGAGGGAGGCAGCATGGTAAAGTCAGAAAGGAGAAGAGACTGTCACAGGAGGCAGGAGGGGCGACGGTCTGGAAGCAGCGATGGTGCCCAGTGCTTTTCCCTCTCTACCCCACCTTAGTTTGAAGTAAATGAGGAACGGAAGAATGAAAAACCATGGAGAGAGTGTTGGGGGATGCCGTGGTAAACATTTATATCTCCTCAGAATTCACATTACAATCCTAATCCCCAGTGTGCTGATATTAAAAGGTGGGGCCTTTAGGAGCTGATTCAGTCATGAGGGTGGTGCCCTCATGAATGGGACTGTGCCCCTAAAAAAGAGGCCTGGGGGAGCTTGTATGTGAAAACACCACGAGAAAGTGTCATCAATAAGCAGAAAGCAAGCCCTCACCAGAAAGCCAATCTGCTGGAACCTTGATTTTGGATTTCCCAGCCTCCAGAACTGTGAGCAATAAATTTCTGTTGTTTATTAATTACCTAGTATATGGTATTTTTGTTACAGCAGCTCAAACCGACTGAGACAGGGGAGCAGTGCCCTCAAGAAGTGTCAGCTTTTGCTAAAGCCGGAGGGAGAAGGTGCAATGGAATGAGATTTCCTGAGGAGGCAAAAGGATGAGAAGGAGTTTCTATGATGTTAGAAACCAGGGATGAGTCAGCACAATGCCTCCAACACTTGTCAAGGGACCGACTGGGAGCCAATCATCTCTTGGGCCCCAGATCTCTTGCGAAGGTTACAACCAGGAGACATGAGGTTTGAGGTTTGAGGGCTGGCAATGCCTGGACCTTGGGGTCTTATCTAATTTCTCCGTGTGGTGCCAGGATCTAGCACAGAGTGCACAGTCTATGCCTGACTAATGTTTCTTAAGTTGGAAGGGAGGCTCCCTTTAAGAATAAGAGAGAGGCTAAAAAGTTTTCCTGGCCAGATGTGGTATTGTTCTGTCACTAATGTTGGACTGAAAACATGAGGCGGCAAGTGACAAATGGCATCTGAATCTGGACAATTTTGCAAGTCTATTCTTATAAATTACTCTGCAGATACTAAGTGTTGTCACATTTATCTTTGAGCAGGACAGAAAGTGCCCCTGAACTAAGCATTCCTTTACCAGCCTTTCCGAGGCAGAGACTGACAGAGCTTCTGAGGACAAGACCTTGGGTGCGAGCATGTGGAAGTCTCTGCCTGTGACTGTGTTCAAGCACGGCGCGGGCTGGACCCCCCCAACATGCCGTGGGCCAGGGGAGGAACGTGGACACTGGCTCGGCTGAGTATCAGCTGTGTGGGCAGTGCATAAACAGCTGGGCCTTTCTGCCCAGGGGTGGGTACTGGTTACTGCCTATCACTCTGCAGACCCTGCACGGGCAGGAGTAGCTTTTGGTCCTCCTTTCATGATTCTCAGTGCACGGCAGCACTCTCTTCTCTCGTTATCAGACAGTGTGTGCCCAGGAGAAAGGTGAGCATACCTAGGACCATTATCAGCACATACACGGGCTCCTATATCGCCCAAATAAAGATGTTTTTGAACAGACTGCACCATTGCTCCCTTCGCTCTGTGCAGGTTATAAAGAATCAAGTCGCTCCCCTCATTCTGTTTGCTCATTAAATAAATTATTGTGGTAAAATAGATATTAGGTGAAATGTACCATTTTAATCATGTCTAACCATTGTTAAGTGTGCATTTCAGGGCATTAAGTACATCGCATTAAGTAGTTTCACATTGTTATGCAACACGATCAACTTGCTTTTGCCTTGAGTGCCAGCCACCCTGGTTTCTGTCTTTTTCATGTTCCTGCAAACACATCTAGCAGTTCCCTCCACCCTCCCTGTGTACATAAACCTTGGAAAAGATAACACCATGAAGATCGCTCTGAAATGCCGTCTGCTGCTCCGTAGGAAGCAGGCTCTGTTAGAATTTTTTATGCTCTCGACCCACTGGCATTTTGCCTGTGAGTTCCATGACTCTAGTCTTAGGCACTTGATGCAGGGATTGGCCACCATGGGAACCACACCCCATTCAAGACATGTGCCCCCTTTCCTCCCTGTATGTGAAAAGACACACATTCTCCCATGACTATAGAAGCTAGGAAAAAGCAAAAATTAACGCAATAACACAATATTGCTTATTTCTATGGTTTCGACTTGTCTAAAAAAACAGTTGATCGATAAGCCTAAGCTGGTAGCATTGCTAAACTTTTCCCACGTCCCTCTTTACTAAGCCGTTCCCTGGGCCCATGTTTCCTGCTTGTCTAGCTTCCTGGAAGTCCAGCCTAGTGCTGGAATGAAGCAGAAAGAGGGAGAAAGGTGGTCAGCAACAATCTTAGTTCGTCTGGCTTGCTATAACAAAAATACCTTAAATCATGTGGCTCATAAACAATAGAAATTTATTTCTCACAGTTCAGGATGCTGAGAAGCCCAAGATCAAGGTTCTGGCAAATTCATTGTCTGGTGAGGGCCTGGTTCCTTACAGACAGTACCTTCCTGCTGTGCCCCCAAAGGTGGAAGGGGCAAGGCAGCTCTCTCCGGCTTTTAAAATAAGGGCACTAGTCCCACTCACGAGGGCTCTGTCCTTGTTACCTGATCATCTTCCAGAGGCCCCACCTCCTAAGAGCATCACCTTGGGGGTTCAGATTTCAACATATACATTTTGAGGGGACGAAAACATTCAGACCCTGTGCCACTTTTGGTGTTCCACCAGAAATAGCTCCGCCAACTGGTGTCGTTTCTCTATCGAAATAGGAAGTCTACATCTTAATGAACATACGTTTTTCACACCTTTCTGATGGGATATAAGGATCATTCTACAAAGAAACACTGAGTCAAAGTATAAATTCCTTTTGAACACAGAAGTAGGGCTAGGTTGGTTATGTAGAGGAAAGCTTAAATTATAGAATTTATTCAGCTGTTTGTTCAATAAATCTTAACTGAACACCTACTATTGTGTCCATTTCTCTATTGGATGCTGTAGGAACTAAAATGAATCAAATGATTCCTGCCTAGTAACTTATAATCCAGGAGTATGACCTGCGTACCCAGGTGCTGTGCCTCTAATGCACAGTGACCCCCCCCCAACTTCCATATCACACAGACAGCACCTCATAAAAGATGCTGTGAGCTACCCATCTCCATTCACGGAAAACGGCCTAGACCTTCTTGCTTCATTCATGTATTGTTTCCAGCTTCCTATTCTGTCTCTACATTAATTGGGACCTAATCTCCTACCGATCTTTTCAGGCCCAGGTCTAGTGTCAGATTCAGCATCTCTACCTTGCTACTCAAACATTCTCCCATGGTCATTGTTTAACACTGAAATCCTGGATCTCTTGACTCTTCTCTTCCCTGGTCACTCCTCTTTCTGACTTATCCTGGCCCCTTGGACCTTCTTCTCACCTTGATCAGCCTGGCTGATGCCATCTACACAGCCTGGCCTCTTCTCCAGGGGAGGGTTAGTCGGCTGCACAGCAAATTTTCAAATCATAAATTAATTTTCTCCCTCCTGCCCAGCTGAAGTCAAAACTGGGGCGAGTAGTCATGTGCTCAGAGAGTATCAGTATCAGCCCATTTTAGCACTAGTCTAAGGAAAGCAATCACAGAGAAAGAAGCAAGTGGCTACGTTTGTGTCTGTACCTTCCTTCAATATGTCTTCTTTGATGCTCTTTGAAGAAACATAGATGCACTTTCTTTACTTGATCTCTTTGGGTTACCTATAATGCCACTCTATTCCCTGAGGGTAATAACCTAAAGTATAATTTCCTAAAATGTATCTGGTAGCCGTTCCTCCACCCCTCCACCCCTTAGCACCTACTAACACCCCGTAGAACTAGCATTCTGTAGAAAACAAGGAAAAACTGAGCTAACCACAGCCATCTTTTCCAGAGATTCTGGATTGTAATTAAGGTTTAGGTATTCTGCCAAACAAAACAAGGAAGCACCATGTGTCTACTGCCCAGTGTGGATGAACCAACCAGTTATTGATGTCAAGTTGCGTAGAAAGTCTCTTCAGGTGTTTATGATTAGAAATTGTCTTTTACATGGTTGCCTGAGCAGTCTTTCTAAAATGCAAACGAGTTTCACCATTTGCCTAGCCAATAAAATCCGAGTTGTAGAAAACAGAGTTCAATGCCTATCACGAGTGACTCCTACCCGCTCTTCCAGCCTCGTCGCTCTCTTGACTCCTGAAGCCACCTTGGACTCCATCCAGGTTACCTTCTTTCAGCTATTGACGACTCCACATTTTCCTTTGTCTTCAGGACATTGCAAATGTTGTCTCCTCTGCTTGGGACTTGCTCTTGCGCTGGTAGCATGCTCCAAGTCTCAGCTCAAATACCCCTCCATGAAAGGCATTCCTCTCCGTACACAGGACTAAGAGCTTTCTCTCACCTTGTGCTACCATTTGTTTTACATTTGCATCTACTCATCATCCATTAGTTGTGTCCTGTATAGTTTTCCCACATGCTGGTGAGCCCTCTGAGGGAAAATACTCTGTTTCATTAATATTTTTTATCTCCAATGTCTAGTACATAGTCCGAACTTAATACCTATGTGTTGAAAGAATGGGTGATTAGACGAATCAACACTGGAAGTAGAGGGTGCTACTGCTTGGTTGCAGGTGTGTAGCGGGTACTGAGTAATCCTGGAATGGGAACAATAGGCTTCATGTTGCATGGTCACCAGTTGATATTTCTTACCAGCAAGAAAAAACACTGAACAAATAAAAAGTATTGCTGGATGACGTGATTTTAAAGGCACAGGTGAAACTCATCATAGAAAGATATTAGGGAGGCACCTCGTGTCTCCTCACGAAGGACTCTGTTTTTCACCTACTTTACAATCGTCTCCAGAAACCATTGTTTCTCCCTCCTTGACTTCTTCCCTAGGCTTTTCAGTATGTTCAGACATTCCTTGTTAAACAAGGAAAGCAAATGAAAAACCTTCACTCATCTTTGAAGCACTACGTCTATAGTCCGTAATAGAATCACTACTGTTCTCAAGGTCATGATATGCACATAGTGTATTTTGATTCCCTTGAAGTATTGACAATGTCTTTAATGAAATTCTTGCAGACCGAATGGAAAAGGCAGATTAAGAATTAAGTGACAGCTGGCTGGGTGTGGTGGCTCATGCCTGTAATCCCAGCACTTCGGGAGGCCGAGGCAGGCTATCACTTGAGGTCAGGAATTCATAACTAGCCTGAGGCAGGAGAATTCTTGAACCTGAGAGAGATGGAGGTTGCAGTGAGCTGAGATCACGCCACTGCACTCCAGCCTCAGTGACAGAGCAAGACTCTGTCTCGGGGTAGGTGAGGGGGGAGAATTATGTGACAGTCATGCTCAAAGGGCATGGGTCATGGGTCAGAGTTAATCTGGAGGCAGGCCTTGGGGACAAGCCAAGCAGTTCTCTTCTGTAGCCTTATCTTGCTGTGAGCTTCCTCTGTGTTCTGTTCTAGCCATGCTGGCCTCTTTTCAGCTTCTGGTACTTGCTGGGCTTTCTTATGTAACGGGATTTTTTGCAGAAGGCCATTTCCTCTGCTTGGAAATTCGTTCACTTCAGTTCCATCCTTAAGTAGCTGATGGTGTTCATTTCTCGTCTCACACATCACTTTCTCCTCCCCAATTAGGTCAGAGCCCCTTGTTGTGGTTGCTCAGGGTCCTATGTGCTTCTTTTGGCTACAACTTCACTTATTTGTGGGTTATTTTTCTCTTTCACTAAACTATAATTCCCATGCCTGAGTTTTCTCTCTGGTGTATTCCCGGTGCCCATGCAGCCCTTGACTTAGATGACCAAGTGAATGAATAATAAATCTGAAGTCCAAGTTAAGCAAATGCCAAGCCTGGAAGTATGTGGGAGGCTGCCTGGGATCCAAACCTGACAGGAGCAAGCAAACAAACAAGGTAAGGAAGTTCACGTTCAGGCAAAATGAGTTTGCAGTGGCTTCCTTGGACCAAGGTCACATGCAATGGTATCTCATTTAGAAACTCCCTGTTGGTCCAATCCTTCTTAAATTCACAATTATCTGATAGTTGAGAGGACTGATCAAGTTGGAATACTGGATCAAAATTCAGAAAGAATACAAACATCAGTGATCATTTAAGTATCGAACGACTCTTATTAATCCCATACTCTAACCTCTAGGGGGAGCTCAAGGATCCCCCCCACTCCTCCCACAAGATGCCCCAAAACGAAGTGGTAGAGTTCTCGGTGGGAAGGACAGGCCAATAGTGATGGAGCTGGACCGAGCAAACTCTTTCATTCATCCCCTGTTTTAGCTTTGCTTTTTCCTTTCCTCTTCTTTCCCTGTTGAGTTTGCCATCATATAGGCTTATTCAAGTGAGGTCATAAAAGTCCTACAAAGGTCCTCTACTCTGAGTTGCCACGGTGAAAGACGTCATAGGGATTTGGGACCGATGCTAGAATTAAGAGTAAAGATTGAGCTTCTGCCTGGTAGATTCTTGGTGTCTTTATTCCTCAAACTCTCATCATGGTGGGAGGCAAGAGACAGAAGCTGCAGCTCCCACGTGGATAAGCCAGGCAATATGCTGGGCTTGGGAATGCCATGATGAGCTAAACACAGTTCCTGCCCACAAAGACTTTAAGTCTCACCATTAGTCAGACTTCGGTGTTTTAAGCTAAATGATTACTGGCAGAAACACAAGATAGAGGAGTCCTGGTTAAATAATACAGTAGTAAAAAAACACAACGCAACAAAACAAAAACCAAGGGGCTATAATTTACCATAAACTCAATGAAAGTGTAATGTGATGTGGCCCCTGACAAAGCTTGTGTAATTTCAGGCTCCATTAATAGAAATACACTCTGTGGATCAAAAGAGTTAACAGTCCTGTTGTAATTAGGGTTTGGTCAGTCCGCATCTGGAGTATTGTGTTTCGTTTTGGACACCACATTTTAAAAGGAACATGGAAAATTTAGAGTGTGTCCAGAGAAGGCTGGCCATGATGGGAAGGGGCCTGGAAACTCCGTCATCCAGGGATAATCAAAGGACTTGGGAATGCTTGGCCTGGGAAATCAAAGACTTATGTGGGGACATAATAGCTATTTTCAAAGACTTGTCACATAGAAAATGGCATGGGCCAACTCCATGTATTGTTCCAGAAACAGCACTTTGGGTGAAAGGTGAAAATGTGGAGGAAAGCTGTTCAGTTTAGCATGAGGAAAACCTGGCTGTGGCACCCAGGCTGTCCAACAGTGAACCAGATGGTGTCTTCTCTTAGCACCTCACTTTCTGCTCTCCTTTTCTGCCTTTCCTTCTGAGGGTCTGGTCAGAACTGATGATGTGTAGGTTACCTTTTCTTTCTCTGGTCCTTCTTGGTTTCCCTAATGGAATAAAGCCATCGAGTTTACTTCTGTGTGAGAGAAAGGTAATGTTGTCAACTAACAATATTCTGGGCACTTTAAAGAGATGAGGTTAAACTCTGATGCAAAGGATCATCTCCATTCTACAGGTAAAGAATCAGCTTAGGTAACTTGCTCTGGACCACAAAGTTATTAATTGGGGGAGCCAGGATTTGAACCCAGGAATTCTGCTCTTATACCTTATTCTCCTAACTTCTCTGCCACACTTTCCTCTCCCCTGCCAAAATATAAAGTCATAAAAATCCAAAAAACAACGAACAGGTGAATTTGTAGTTTGGGCCAATATGGGCTAATGGAGTAGATGGAGTAGGTGTTTTAATTTTTATCTTTTACCCCTAGCCAATTAGGGGCAGAAGTATAGGGCAGAGATAAATACGTAGCTTGTGTGGGTGTCTTGAGGGCTGTGGTGCTTACTGTGTTCTCCTGGACCTGCCACTACTTGCCACCTGAACTCTGCAGTGTCTTTGTTAAAAGAAAATAGCACTGAGATTTACCTCATGCTCCAGATGGTCTGCATATGTCAATGGATTGAGCCTGTCTTCCTCAGTGGCACAGCCAGGATTCTGATTTAAACGTCACCTTCTTTTTCTGACACTCCCATCCCACTGGAATCTGGATATTCCATTTTAATTGTGTTTTTATTGCTTTACATAAGACAAAGCCTTTTATAATGAATAAAAATATTGAAAAGCCTTTTCCTCTTGAAGACCTGTGACTCACCAAATACACACAAACCACAACTGAATAAAGCCATGATAAAAATCTATGTAGAGTAAATCTTTCAATGAATAGATTTTTGCTTTCTGTTACCACGAGTCATCCAAACCTTTTGATGTATGTTGGGCCCTCTTGCTCACAGACCTCAGCCCTTTCATCACTTTCCCCAGCCATGAATCTTATCCTGTGTGATTGCCCAATGGAGAAGGAGTCTTGTCTGACAGGACACTGAGGGAAGGCTTCCTGGAACATGTGTAGAAAAATCAGGAAAATGACCCAAGTGAAAGGTAAGCACAGAAGAAAATCAGCAGCAAACTGATAGCTTTCCCAGCTGGAATCCCTCTAGATTCCCTGTGCTGAATCTAGAGGCTGATGGAAAAACTGAGCAAGACTGATTTAGGGGGAGTTTCACCCATATTTTGGTCTTCTGGCTCTTGCTCTGTGCAGAATCATGTTGCAAAATAAAAGCTAAAAAAAAAACCCAAAAACTTCAAACAGTCTCTGAAACAACATATTTTCCAGAGATAAATTTATATTTACCACCTGAGGCTGCAGATCTGTGGCACCAGATACCTAGACGTAAACCAAAGAGCTTCACTGGGTGATCTGAATGTGTGATTTCTAGTATATACAGACGACAGTTACTTTGATTTTATTGCTTAGAGCGACTGTTAATTCAGAGAACTTGCTGGCCGTCTGTTCTGATAAGTTTTAGGTGGCTTGAATTCTTTGCAATATTTTTTTCCAGCTAAGCTTCTTTTATGACAATCATAAACCTCATTTTTACTGTGTTCGTGATCTTTTGCCTAAAATAGTGATATTTTTATTTAATGGATAAAAGAGAGATTGTGATTACAGCAACAACTGTTATGGGCTGAGAAAGGAGCCAGCTAAAGAGAGAAGAAATAGAACTGACTGTTATTTTTTTTAATTGAATTTTAGGTTTTGGGGTACATGTGCAGAACATGCAAGATAGTTGCATAGGTACACACGTGGCAGGGTGATTTGCTGCCTTCCTCCCCTTCACCCACATCTGGCATTTCTCCCCATGCTATCTCTCCCCAGCTCCCCCCACAGCTGTCCCTCCCCTATTCTTCCCCCAATAGACTGTAAATAAACTGTATATCGCCCTTTGAGGGTAAGAGCCAGAGGTGGAAACCCCACAAATGACCATCAGGAGGCCTGGTTTTGGGTTTTCAAATGCTTCAAATGACTCCTGACATGGTTTGTCTACAGAATCCATCTACTTAAAGCTGAAGGAAGACAAACTCTGGGACTGATGGGAGCTACTTGTTTTACACAGTGAACTGTGACATTTTTCATTTTTACAACCATTGCTGATGTAAGTGTTATGTAAACTGTCCTGGATGCAGTAAAAACAACCCCTCTGGGAAGCTTTAGGACAGTCCAAAATGTCCGACACTGAGGAGGAGGACTCTGTCTTTAGCTATCAAGAAGAAGAAAGTGAGGATAAGAGAGGACACTTGCTCGGATTTATTTCAAGAGGGAAAAACTCCACTCCAGGCCTCCATTGTGGTGCTTTGCTTTCCACCAAGTCTTTTTTCTACAAATAGGACCAAGGCTGGTGCTGTGTGGCAGGTGCCTTGCTCTTTCTGCCTCTGCCAAATACACCTTCGAGGGCTGACGCACACCCTCTCCTTCCCACCCATGCCTCCGTCTCCAGCTTCCTCTTGGGATGGGTTCCTTCCTTCCTGGGGCCTGGTTGTCATGCATACCACCTTTTCCCCAGTACGTTTTTAGTCAGATGGGCCTCTTTCTGACTTCTCCTTATGAAAGGCAGAGGTTGGATTCCCACTGGTGGAGCTCAAGCCAGGACTGCTCTGTCCAAGGCCAGTTGGCCTCTGAGGACCAAAGAAATGTCCCTTGTCAGAGTTCCTAAGTGAGAACAGGTGGAGACCACAGGGAGCCATGAGTGGTGTAGGACCTCACCGTTCAAAGTGTGGTCTCTGGAGCGGCACGTGTATGTCATCCGGGGGTTTGTTAGGCATGCAGAACCTGGGGCCCCCATCCATCACCTACTGAATGAGACCCGATTCAGGTGAACCTGAAAGTTTGAGAAACACTTCCATAGGGAATCTAGGGCAGGATTAGGGTTAGGGGTGCAGGGCTAGCTGAGAGTTTGGAACTCAGTAGGTTTGAGACAGGAGTGGGAGCAGGTCAGCAATAAGCAGGTAGAGGCCCAGGTGTGTGAGGGGCTGGGCAGGGTGACTGCTGCACCAGAGGGTGTTTGGTGCTGCCTCTAGGTGCTGTCGGTATGTGGTCTATGGGTATACCCAGACTGCAAGTTGAAAGTAACACCCAATTCTCTCTTCAGTCTCCAGCTGGGATGTAAGGGCCTGGAGAACAGGGGCCCCATCTTACTCCTCTGTCTACTCTGGGCCTAGCGTGGCACCTTGCACATCTGTGCATTCAGTGACTGTGAACTGAATAAGGTGCCCTGTCAGTCACACAGCTTGGGGTGATCATAGTGAAGTCACCATTGATTCTGCACTTCCCTCAAGAGTCTCCTGGTGACATAATGACATTTTGATATTTTCTTCAGCAAAAAAGCACCTGCTGGATTAGAAAGGGTCCAGCATCAGAACCTGTGAGAGTCCAGGCATGCTCCAAAAGACCCAGGCCTCTGCATGGGTGTCAACTGGTCAATGTGCCATTTCTGCAAAAAGGAAAATGGACCTGCTGCTTCTTGCTGTTTTTGTCTGAAAAGTCAGTGCCCAGATGCCAAGCCCAGACCCCTGCTGTGCACTTGGGAAACCGTTACTGCCAGCCTCTGCAGATCCTCAGGAATGAGCTCTGCTTGTAGCAGCCTTCTTCTGGCAAGAGTTAATAGTAAGGTGCAGCTGAAGGAATGTGAAGGCTGGAGAGCCAGCTTGGAGGATTGCTATTGCAATCAGAAGACGGCCCAAGTCAGAGTTCCAAAGCCCTTTGAAGGGATGCCAGCTCAGACACATGTTTCCAATTATCATATGCAATCTCGAGACAGTGTGCAAGTTGCACTTTCATTATGTCAAAGTGAAAGGAATGGTGGGGGTGAGATAAAGGGGGAGAGGCCGCTAAGCTGGAGACTGCACTTAGCTGTGGCACCGAACGTTAGCCAAGGCGCCGGGCTGGCCTCTCCAACCCAAGTCTCCCTCGGAGCCAGGGGCGCATGGTACCTATTCTGAGAGCCCTTTTTTCTTCTTGTTTTGGGGATCGAGGAAACCCAGCTGATATGGCTGGAGGAGGCCCCATCTTCAGGAAGATATTTGACCAGCTCTTCGATGTTTGGTCTTAACAGAGACAAGATTTTGTGAAAACCATGTGGGGACTTTAACTGTTTCTTCCTACAGGATTTCACAGGGTTATTCTCTGAATTTTTCTAAGGTTTGTAATTGCAGGAGAAGCTAAGTCCTTTGCCAGTTGTAGCTCAGATGAGGTGAGATAATAGAGAGACTCTCACTTCTATTAGCGATCTCTCTCCGATCAGGGCTGGCAGCCTCTTGGTTGGATTTCACCTTGTTCATAATTCTGGAGTAAGTCCCAGCACAGGACAGTAATTTTACTCAGCTTCCTTTTCCACATGCAGTTCGAAGTTGTTTTCTTCAGGAAGTATTTCCTGGCTTACTCTTTCCATTAGATTACTTCTCATTACTGTAGCCATCATTTAGAATGTTTATTGAATGGATTTGGATGTTGCATTGTGTTTTTAAGTCAGTGTGTTGGTGCATGTGAGTGATGAATGTACTCTTCCCGGCTGCTTCTTAGCTTCCAGGAGTTATTCACACACACACACACACATGCACACACACTATCCTTGTGTGTGTATTTGTATGTTGTGTCTATATCTGTGCATATATATAACTGTATGTACTGTACATTTACATGTTTCATATACAATGATTTATTATGTACCAAACATTGAACCAAATGCCTTACAATACAATGAAGTAGGTTCTCTTATTATCACCTACATTTTACACAAAAGAAAACTGCAGTGCAGAGAGAGAAGTAATTTGTCCAGTGTCACTCAGCCAAGCTATGAGTGAGGTCAGGTCCTACCCCTAATAGTCTGATCTTGCTCCTGACACCAGCCTCTAAAAACTACCCAGATGCCTCAGGGAGGACCCTGTTTTCAATTGAGACCATTAACACATTTACGGCTAACACAAGGTAGGTGCAGAGAATAGGAGGAGACAGGGTGGGGATGGTAGGGATGGAGAAAAGAGGGAAACTAAGTTCTGTCTTGCCTTCCTTAAGACACTGATTGCCTGCCACATGCAAGATTGCGTCCAGGTGCTGAAGGAATGCAGATGTGCTGCATCCTTGACTTTAAGGAGCAGCCCTGGATTGGAGGAACTCTCTGCAGGCTACTGCAGTGGGGGGAAGATTTGCCCAACTTACTCTTGGCCCTACGCCCCATGAACCATCTTCACACACCCAGGTGAACTTTGGGAAGGTCAAGCTTTTCAGTTGCAAACTCTAGTGAGTTAGAGCAAAACAGATCCCACGTGCTTGACACGTGTAAACTCTCAGTGCCAATGGTTCATAAGCTTGCCAAGGGCTGGGGGAGTAAACACATCCCAGAGAACTGTGGAGCAGTTCTTTGGCATTGAGGCACATAAGCAGAAAGCACAGCCTTCCCGGCCGCTTGCCTCAAGATAGTCTTTCGTTTTAGAACCCATAGGCTTGCTCAGAGCTAATCCACGTAAAGTGCTTAGTGTGGTGCCTGGAACGCAGCAAGCTCTTATTAAGTACTAAAGTCACTATTAGCATTGCTTGTCACGGAACAAACCTAGTATGCACCTACTAAACTGTCCATGAACTTCCTTGCCTTGTGGAAAGTTGTTCTACTCTATTCTAACATTCTTTTAGGGTTTCTCAGCGAATCTTTTCAAAACAAAAATTTATGGCTGGGAGCGTTGGCTCACGCCTATAATCCTAGCACTTTGAGAGGCCAAAGTGGGTGGATCACCTGAGGTCAGGAGTTCAAGACCAGCCTGGCCACCATGGTGAAACCCCAACTTTTAAATAAATAAATAATTTATTATACACCTCTTAAGTGCTAGGTGGTTTTGTATATTTATGTATATTGTCTCATTAAATTATCTCTCAGCCTTCTGAGTAAAGCACTGTTGTCATCCCCTATTTCACAGATGAAGAAATTGTCAGAATTTCCGTGTGTCAATTGTCAGAGACGTCAAGCAACTTGTTTAAGGTCACACAGCCTTAGCAGAAGTACTAGTTTGACTCCAAAGCCCACCACTGTGCTGGAATCACTAGAATTCAGGTGGTCTACCTGAACTCGGATCCAGGCATCTGAAGCTGAATACCTGCTGTTCTTGCTTTTACTCCTTGGGTAAAAGCAGGCTATGTCTGATCTATCTACCTACCTACCTACCTACCTACCTACCTACCTACCTACCGTCTATAATAGCCTGGCTATGCCACATCTATATTCCATGATGTCCACTGACCGGAGGGTTTGCCTTATCCAATACATACACGTGCCAATCAACAAATATTTAGTGAGCGCCAACATAGTTGCTTCTCTTCTATAATCAACACAGGAATTGTTAAGTTTAGAATAAATTACTTTGCCGAACACTTGCATAGGACTTCACTGTTCGCCTTCAAATACTTGGTTTTGCTTCATGCTCACAACTCCGGGATATAGGAATGATTATTTTCATTTCACAGCTGCAAGAAACGAGCTCAAAGAAGAACTGTGGCTTGCCAAAGTTTCACAGATAGAAACGGGGGAGCTAGAGCCAGAACCCAGCTCTGCTGACACCAAGCCCAGAGTTCGTACCATGACACCAGACTGCCTCCTCGGCACCGGGGTTGGCTGCTCACCTCGATTCTGAGCATCCGTGGCCTCTCTCTGTTTTGTACAGGCCTGTGCAAGAAGGACTCCCAGGCTCCCGGGTTCTCTGTCCACAGCCCACACTTCCGCTAGGTTCCGCTTCTCTAGCCCAGCTGTCTCTCTTCCAAGGAGCAAAGACCCGGGTGCCCTTTTGTCCTCTACTGCAGTTCTGGGCGGATCCTCCTCCCATGATGGGGATGATGCTGAGGAGACAGCGGTAAGGCTTTTAGAACACTCCTGTTTCACGGAAATGAGAACAGCTGCTGGGCTGTTGCTGAAACTCTGTCCCCATGGTGGGCTTTCTATTAGCAGGGGAGGGGGCCAGGCGGAGGCGGCTGGTGCTCTGGTTGGGGGAGGGGGTTAGGGGGCAGACTGAGGGTACCCCAGAGTCAGGCAGGCACCCTCACTGATTCCCAGGCAGAGGCCTGAGCCTTGCTAGGAGGGCGGAGGACAGCCAGGGCGTGCGCTGGTTTTCTTGGGCGTGGTGGAGGACGCCTTCCAGCAAAGGAAGCTGCTGAGGAGAGAAGGGTTTGCCTTGACCTTCTGGGCTTTGGGGGAACCCAGGCAGAAAAATCTCAGTGAGGCACAGGAAGAAAAATTTTGCAAAATGTGCTGCTGCCGCTCCGCAGCAGAGCGCAGTGGGAGGCTTGGGGCTGTTTTCTGGAAGAGTTCAAGTGGCTGGGCCCTGGCGACCCCGGTCAGCCACTCTGGGGCAGCCTGGGTGGGTCTGAAAGCCAGAGCTCCCCCCGGCCCCGCGTGTGGGAGCAGAGCCCAAGCTGCGGAAACCACGGGCGCGGGGTTGTTTTTGGACAACGTCTCCAATGCCGTTCAGCCAAACTGATATCCCTTATATTGTGTGAAAACATTGGCTCCCACGCTGGGGCTCCAGCGTTTCCGCCTAGTGGAGATTTTGCCTTTGGGAAGGCCGTGGTGTTCCTGGAGTGAGGGGGCCTCCTCTTACTGGATGTGCACCAGAGCAGCCCACTTGGAAGTGAGGGCCTCAGCCTCCGTGCTCCCTCAGAGGGTCCTCCCTCTGGGCAGCCCAGGGGAGCCCAAGACATTTTTCAGATGTCCCTGTGTCTTGCAGTGCCGCGGGCGGCACTCCAGGCCCCTTTTTGTTGGTGTAGATGCTCACAAGCCAACCTACCTGACTGGGAGCTTCCTGAAGGCTTCCCTCTCCACTCCTCTCCCCTTACATCCCAGACCAGAAGTTCAGCTCTAAGAGAAAGAAAGGCACCCCAGAAACTGTAGGGGCACCTAGGATGGCTGAGGCCATTGGCATTGGACCCCAGTCAAAAGCCACAGACACAGATGACTGGAAGGGCTTCCTCCCCGAGGCCTTTATCTCACCGAGAATCTTAGCACAGAATGTTCTAGCTGGTGTTTCTTGAACATAAATCTTTATTGCAATTGCAGGAGCTTTGACAGAAAAAACAGGGCACATTTCATCGTGCTTCTACTGTAAGAAAATGGCTCTCATGCCAAAGCTCCCTACGTTTCTAATGTGCCATATTTGGATGGGGTTGGGGGTGGGTCAGGACAGGGAGAGTTACAGAGGGAATGAATAAGACCATTTGCTCTTTTCTCGAATGGACAATTTGGACCTGTTCTCTTGAAAACCAGTGTAGGCATTTCATCCTCGCGGGGGAGACAGGATGGATAGGAGGGGAAAATTTCTGTCTCAATGTAAGTGCTCTGTCTGGGGGAAAATTGTGGCTTCAGGGAAAATACAAAATGCAAGTTGCAGGGGAAGGGGGTTGTGTGAGGCTGGGTGGAGCCCTGCTCCAGGCTGAATTCTGGAGTCCCTCTGTCACCTTCACTCCTGTCCAAGACACTCTGGATGGAGTCAGTGTTGATGACCCCATCACCGGGGTCACCGGGCCGGGCTCGGTGGCTCAAGCCTGTAATCCCAGCACTTTGGGAAGCCGAGGAGGGTGGATCACGAGGTCAAGAGATCGAGACCATCCTGGTCAACATGGTGAAACCCCGTCTCTACTCAAAATACAAAAAATTAGCTGGGCATGGTGGCGCGCGCCTGTAATCCCAGCTACTCGGGAGGCTGAGGCGGGAGAATTGCCTGAACCCAGGAGGCGGAGGTTGCGGTGAGCCGAGATCGCGCCATTGCACTCCAGCCTAGGTAACAAGAGCGAAACTCCATCTCAAAAAAAAAAAAAAAAAGAACCACCCAGGAGGCTCACTTTCTTGGAGGCTGGGGAGTGCTGGTAAAGATGAGAGGTCACACCTTCCTCCTCCTCCTGCTCTGTACTCCCCCTCCTCTTCCTTACACCCCCCTCTGGCCTTGTCTTTGTCTTCCTTGTTTCATTTCCCCTGTTGGGGAGAAGCAGAAAGCCGTTGATCCCCCCTGCCCACCTGTCCACCACATCTCCCAGTTTATTTGGTTCTCACTCCATTTAGCCTTTCCGCCCACCCTCTTCTCTGCAGGTCCTATGGCCTCAGTCACCTTTGGTCACTTATGGAAATCATCCAATTAAGAATAAAAAAGTTTTGGCTGGGCGCCGTGGCTCATGCCTATAATCCCAGCACTTCGGGAGGCCAAGGCAGGCGGATCACCTGAGGTCGGGAGTTAAAGACCAGCCTGACCAGTGTGGAGAAATCCCATCTCTACTTATAAGAATACAAAATTAGCTGGGCATGGTGGCACATGACTATAATCCCAGCTACCCAGGAGGCTGAGGCAGGAGAATTGCTTGAACCCAGGAGGCGGAGATTGCAGTGAGCTGAGATAATACCATTGCACTCCAGCCTGGGTGACAAGAGCGAAACTCCGTCTCAAAAAAAAAAAAAAAAAAAGTAAAGAAAAGTTTCAGAAGTTCTTTGGCGTTTCTGGCTTCCTTGGCTGCGGGCTGATGCTGGGGCCCTTGGAAGTTGCTACTGTGGCTGTTAGTGGGTTGCAAGAGTGTCAGAGGCACTAATGTTTTCTTGGGGTAATGAAGCCTTTCTGCAGGAGGCTGCTGAGGGATAAACCAAGGAGTGGCCATGAGTACTAAGACCAGCTGAACATGAAACCAGATCTACTTTGACAGGACTCGTGAGACTACTCTGTTACAACTTTTGCAGACAGCACATCTCCCCCTACAAATGAGCAGCGCACAGGTTTTTGGTGCAAGCCTCTTCCTGTCTATCAAGTCCCTGCAGGACTAAGCCTGGGCCTCTGAGGCCAGGGCTGCCCCATGCCCAGTGGTGATCTGCCTTCTGATGAAGCTCCACTAACTTCCCCAAGGGAGGAGACCAGGGCCCATGCTTCCAGGCCATGGGCAGGTAATCCAGGGATTAGGTAGCTTTAGCTCTGGAATGTAGGACAAAGTTGCAATCCAGCAGGCTTCCTTTGCTAATCATGCCTGGCTTAGGCTAATATTTGAAACCGGTTAGCCTTTCCTGAAGTTGCAGCTCTGGCTAGCGGTGGGGTAAGGGTTACAGGTGAACCTTAGAAGGAGCCAGGGGTTCTTCGGACAATTCCCCCTGCATCTTCCTGAGACTTGCAGATGATTTTACTGAGAAAAATAATCAGTGTCAGCACACAGGATGCTTCCAAAAATTTAATAAATAATGATTCTTTAAAACTGTATAAACTATAAATTACCATGCAGTCCTTATAATTTAAAATAATTTACAGGTTGAGGTAGGGAGGGGCCCAGGAGAGTGTGGAGGGGTAGGGTAGGGGCGTGTCGGCAGGTCAGGTTCTTCTCACAGCCTTCCTGCTGAGCACACACACGCAGGCTGTGTCGATCCGGATAAACCGCCAGGCAGCCTGCTTGCCATCCATAGTCAGCGCCTTGACAAAGGTGTGAGTCGTCGTACAATACGAGTTCCAATGCTTCGAGTCAATGCCCCGGCACCCGCTGTCAACGGGATTTGGGTCCCGGCACTTGGTCTCAAAAAAGTACTGTTTGAATACACTGTTGTTAATGTTCACCTCTCCCAACACCATCACCTCCTTGCCCTTGATGTCTGTGGCGGTGGTCTTGTCCCCAACCCACACGCTGACACTGTCACACACCGAGAACTCGCCCCTGTGGAAGATGGGGTGGGACGATGACCGCTTGCTCCTGTGAGTCCTGTTGACGGGGGCAGTGCCAGCGACCTCGAAGTCCAGATCCTGAGTGTCTGCAGCTTCAGGCGGGGGCTGGGTGCTAAACAGCACACGGGGGGAACGGAGTCGCCGCTTCTTAAACAGCTTGGGGTCCACCGTAATGTTGCGGGTCTGCCCTGCCACCCGTGCAGCTATCGCCCCTGCCGGGGCGCTGCGGGCTCTGCGGAGGGCCGTGTCAAGGGAATGCTGAAGTTTAGTCCAGTGGGCTTGGGGGATGGTGTGTCCTGCAGGGACATTGCTCTCTGAGTGTGGTTCCGCCTGTATGCCGATCAGAAAAGCTGTGATCAGAGTGTAGAACAACATGGACATTACGCTATGCACCTGGAATGAAAAAGAAATGAGGGTGACTTCATGGAGTACTAAATGCAGCCAAACGGGATTTTCTGGGTCCCTCGGAGTTGACCTCCTAAGGGAATCCCAAAGAGCTTTCAACAGGTAGTCTACGGAGAAGGAGGCTCTAGAATTAATCATTCAAACAGGGGCACTTCTGAGCATGAAAGGGGGTGCTAGCCCTGGTTACACCGGGACAACAGGTGTAAGCCAGGGGTGACTCAGGCAGTATGGATGTGTGGTCACCCCATCTGGGCTTTTCCAGGAAGTGACAGAGCCCCTGAAATTTTGTCTGGCAGTTTGGTATGAGCTTGGAAACACCACTCACAGAATCCTTTGAATTCTCTGCTAGCTTAAGGCAGCTGAGGGAGATGTTAAGTGTCCATGTGTGTAGCAGGGAGGCTGGTGGGGAGAGTTTGACACCTTTTCCTGGCGCTTGTGCCTTGAAGGGATGGTGCTGTCCTGCTCAACAGTTTTGAATCCCCTGGGAAGGCACTGGGAAGATCTGCTGGGGACATGTCTTGAAACCTCAGCACTGGGCATCCCCTTTCAGACAGTGCACTGGGTCAGCTCTAAGATCTGGTGACTTGGAGCACTTGTTATGAATTCACAAAGCATCATGTGTGGCAAGAAACTTGTGGCTCTGGGACCATCTTGGTCCAGGTACCTCTTCAGACACCACCCCACATATGTAAGTGTGGACCACATAATAGTTCCTCTTTCTGTGATGTTTTTATGTTTCTCAAATGTGTCCACTTCTATCTTCTCATGAGTGTGAGTTTCATTAGGATCTATCATATTTATTTCACATACAATGAAACTGATTCACAGAAAATTAACTAAACATTGAAGTCACAAATGAAAACTGAACCAGAAATAGAATCTGAAGTTGACCCCCTACTAAGCCAGTCTGTCCTTCCATCATCCTTCCTTCTTTTCTCCCTCCCTTCCTCTTTCACCCTTAAACATGTCTTTTCTTTTTATTATTTGTTCTTAGGTGACTATCGATCAAATGGTTATTTCCCCAAGAGGGCTCCATGCTGCACTACAATTACCCTATAAATAATCCCCACCACTGGGTCAAGTCACTGTGAAAGTAGTTCTGCTCCTGGAGGGCCTCTCACTGGCCTCTGTGGCCTCCTGTGCATACTTGTAGATGTGTAGCAAATGTTAGCTCCTCTGTAAAGCTTCCACAAGATAGGATAAATCCTATCTTCCTGGTAGGATTATAAATATCACCTGCAAGAGTGTTCTACAAATTTCCAATTCTATCCTTTCTCTCATCTCTCCTTCCCACTCTCATGGGTCATTCTGCTCCCTTTCCAGATACCACCTATTCCTCAAAGACTTATCTCAGATCACTTCAATCAAAAATGATCTCTTGCCATTCTGAACTTCACTATAGCATAACTGTATATGCAGATGTGTTTGTGTGGATGTGTCTGTGTGTCCTCTCCTACTAAATCAGTGTAATGACAAGAACTCTGTATTGGGTCTGGGGCTTAGAAAACCTTGTTTGGATTCCTACTTAAGTACCTGTTAGCAGAAGAAAACCTACTTAATTTCCCAGCGCCTTAGTATTCTCAGATAGAAAGCAGGCAAAAAGCACTCTTTCCCAGAGTAGTTGTTAGGATGAAGTAGGTGCTCACAAAATTTGTGTAAATTATGAGTTATTTCTGTCTCCTGTAGTCCAGGACTTCGTCTTTTGTACTTTTGACTGCTGGTTTTGCCTCTCTCAGACTTCCTTCAAAGCCATTTTTATTGTTTCACCTGACTGTGAGGTGCTCGAGGGTGGAGCTGTCTCATCCACCTGCATATCTGGGCACTTCATCTCTTGTCTTCAGGGCAGTCTGTGCCTAACCCCATCACCTCTCCTAGGGCTGAGGATAATCACTGACTTGTCTGTCTCCCTGAGAGTGCTTTGCAAGCTGACAATTTGCATTTCAGTATTTCCAGGGCCATTTGCCGTGTCTGGCATGTAGTAGGTACTCAAAAAATGTAAGGAGAATGAATGAAAGAATGAAGGGGAGTGGCAAGAGAAGCCCGCCATCTGCCTTTCCACCACAGTGCAGGGTTTCTTTTGGCCTTTGTGCATACAGCTACATGCTGCTTTTCTAAACTGTTTTAAAGGAACACGTTCTTCTCTTCCATACTGTGCTTTTATTCTCTTTCCAGCTGAAATTCTTTTCTCTTTGGTTTCTTTGAAGAATGTTTCTGTTTGCTCCAATTCTCCAGCTGACCATGCAAAGGAGGCAATGGCATATCTGGGGTTCTGACCATTACCAGATCTGTTGGCTAATGGTCTTGCAGATAAATGTCCGGTCAACTCTAAGAGAACTGAATATTCAGTTGGCAGCAAATCTAAGCCCTTTACTTTTGCTCCTTTTCATGTTTCATTTCTTTCTTCTTCTCAGTACATACTATCTCTTATCAGGTAGATTAAAGGAGAAGAAAGAAAACTGAAATTCATCCCTTTATATCCAAATTAGTAACACTTGTTGGAATTTGGATAGGAAAACGAAAATAATTGACTAAAAGGGTTTTGATGGATTTCCGATTACCAGAAGTTCCCACTTCATTCATGGTCTCTCCTTTGGTGAAATTTCTGTGCAATTGACTCCCATACCTGGATCTCTAATCAACTGTCGTTTGAAGCTACTTCTGTCCTCCAGCTTCCTAAGGGCAATTATCCATAGATATTGGCATTTTAAATGAAGACATTCAAAACAAAAATCTTCATATTCATAATCCTCATCGGGATCATCTTCTCCCCATCTTCCTTCTCTGCACACAACAGTAGCAGCCCCATTTTGGACCATTTGATGATTAGTTTCATAGCTGCCATTTTTTGATCCTCTCTCCTTATCTTTCTAAACACACTTCCTCACAGTTTCCTTTTCCTGTTACGGAGCCATCGTTCATTCATCCACTATCTCCATTCCCCTGCTTATCACTCTGCTTCTTCCTCCCTGTCCTCCATCCAGCCCTTTCAGTTCTGTTTTGGTAGCATTCTCTTGAAACTGTGCTTTCCCTTCCATTATCATCTTTGGGCCCCTAGTTCGGGTAATGGAAACAGTCTCCCACCTGATGTCCTGGATCCCCATCTTTCTTCTTCCAATGCCTCTTATCCCTGGCCACCCCATGTAACTTCTTAGAGTCTGCTCTGTTCATATCACCTGCTCAGAGGAGCTGGTGCCAAGCCCCTTGTCTATAAGCCAGTAGGGACTGCTCCGCCTGGCATTGGGATCCTGCCTCCTTCTACTCCCCTCACATAGTTTGCATTCCGGGCATACAAAACTCCTGGGGGCAGTCCCTTGCTTGGGCTTCCCCACCACTGCCCTGCTTCAGACTCTTCCCCTCCAGGTATGTTCCCTTGCTCTCCCAGGGCCTTTTTGGCTCTCCACCTCTGCCGGTGGAATCCTTCCTGTTGTCCTTCAACAACTTCAATGCCACCTCCACTGGGGAGCTTTTTCTTATTCTGAGACAAACTCCCTTCTCTATCTCTTAAAGCCTTCCCTTTATCTTCTCTAAGGGCAGTTGCACTCTCTTATCCTCCCTTCTAGAGGACAAACGCCCTGTAGGCAGCAAAGTTTCCTACTCATCTTTGTTGACTCCCAGGTAAGTCCACCTCTAAGAACCCGTGAGCGTATCGACAAGTCTCCTGCCTCCAGCGTTTCCTAATTCTCCATTAAGTGCTAATGTTTAAGGTATCTTTCCACTATGATATTCTTTGATTTTAAGCAATCGCGAAGTTCTCTACTCTGCCTTGCATCTCCTGGTTTGACTGAACTGACTTCACGAAGTTCTTAAACCCTAACACTACTTCTCATCTCACAGTCAAGATGCCAAATGGTGCCTGGTCACATTTAATCACAATGGAGGTTTGTATCACAGGCAGATTGTTTCATTAAGGCTTGAAAATGTCTCAAGTATATCCCTCATTTGGATTTTAGGTTTAAAGTTTTTTTTAAAAAATTTAATTTATTCATGAGAGTGTGTTCCTGTAAACTTTCACGTTAAAAAAAACTCTCTTAAAAATTATCAGTAGATAAAAGAAAAATCAAGTGCATCTTCTATTCTAGTGATATAATGCAGTTTAGAGAAGAACACTCTTTTTTTGGTTGATGTGAACCAGGGGAGAACTTTTATTTATTTATTTTTTTAAAAAAACCCTTAGAAGCCTTTCTCCTGAACAGATGACAGCCTTCTGTGTGGCTTCATGAAGCAGAGCTCTGCAAGCTGAATGATCAGCAGGGAGGATGCAATTAGGGGCTCACATGAAGGAGCATGTTCTATTTAATGTGAGAATGCTCTTTAACTGTGCTATTCCTACCCAGAACGGAAGACCCATGACTAAGAGAGGGTGGCCCATTGGGATGCCTTTATAACCAGCCACTGATGGGCTGCCCAGCCTTCTTGCCTTGTCCTGAACCAGCTGTACATTCTGTGGATTTCTAGTAGTTCACGTACTCCAATAATAGAAGAAATTTCTTGCACTAGGTGAATGATCTTCAAAGATTCTGCCTCACCTGAATAGGTGATGAAGCTGCAGGACAGAACTAAGCAACTGACCCAAATACTTGTGGCTAGGAGGCCTGATGGCACTGGGAGTCTTGGCAACCATGCCTGGGGAGGTGTGTTGTAGAAGGGAGTGAGAGAATTCCTGCCTTAGAGAGAGCCATGTGAAGAGCTGCGAGTGATTCTCAAGCTAGAGGCTGGATATGTGAATCCGGGTCACTAAATTGGCAAGAGAGGAAATTCTTGTGGCCAAGGAAATCCAGTCTCCTCTTCCTCCATCTCATTCGCCACATTCTGAGAGTGGGTCAAGGGTCATTTCTTGTTTTATGTGGCTTGGCCTTCACTCTAAATGTTAACTGGCTGCTGTCTTCAGTTTTAAAGGCTCGAATGCTCTTAGGGGTTGGAGCTGGTGTGGAGTGTAAGAGGAATTATCTGGCTCCTCATGTCCCCAGCAAGATACCCCAGAGGTGCCCTGGGCTGGGCTGAACAGAGTGAGGCATTGACAGAATAAAATCCAGAGCATCTGTTAGTATCTCCCAGACAGGATTTATTGGGAGGAGGCATGGCCTGGAAGGTACATCAGAGATTCAAGTTCAGAGGCTCTCAAACTTCAGGGCATCAGAATCACCTGGAGAATTTGTTACACTATAGAGTGCTGGGCTCCATCCCCAGAATGTCTGATTCTGTAGGTCTGGTAGGAGGACATTAAGAATCTACATTTCTAATAAGTTTCCAGGTGATGCTGATGCTGTTGGTCTGGGGACCACATTTTGAGAGCCATGAGTCTAGCCTAATTCTTCAACTTTGTAGAAGACAGAAATGAACCTTGGGGAGCCACTGGACTCTTGCAGGGCAGGTGTGCTGGCTGCATGAATGGGAACCAAATCTACTGATCTGAATTCTTAGAGACATACCTTAATATGAATGAGCTGAGAAAATAATGATTATTATTTACTGGGCATAATTTTCTATTTAACCATTATGCAAGCCTGGAAGGCTGGCCATATTATTCCTATTTTACCAATGAGAAACCAGAGTTGCAGTAAGATTTAGTAATTGCATTACAGGCACACACCAAGCAGAAGTAGAACTCAGAGCTGGACCTCCCATGTGCAGATCTGAACGCTCCATTCCACCGGCCCAGGGCAAAAAGAACAGCTGCGAACCTTCCATTTCACAAGTTCCCTGCTCAGTCAAGCTAGAGAGTTGTGTGGAGGGTTTAACTGATGCTGTCTATTCAAGGCCTTGTGTTCTGTGACTTTAGACCTTTGATGTAGCTCAGACTCTGTATATGTCCCTGGAGGTCGTGGGGTCAAATTGAGGGTAAAAAAGATTTCCTCTCCTGAGTGGGCTAGGCGGGCTGTATTTGCTGCATCACTGAGAGCATCTCCAGGCCCCTGCTGCTCAGCAGCTGGGTATGACTCGACCTCTCAGGTCCTATCACTTGGGACCCCTGCTTCTGGCAGCTGCAGAGATAGGACGTTGGCAAGGCAGAGGCCCCTTAGGCACTTACCTCAGTGTGACCAGGATAGAAAGCTGCTCCCTTGGTAAAACTGTTATTGGGTCCAGACCCTGAGCTGAGCTTGGGTCCAGCATGCCATCTAGCCCCTTGGACTGCACGACCACGGGCCAAAACTCTGTGGAGGGGTAGAGCCGACGTTAGACTGGTACCTCACCACCTTCCCTGTTCCCTACACAGTGGGGAGGGATATGCCAATAGGACAAATTCCATTTCCCTGATTTCTGGGATTTTACCAGCATCAGGGCCCAGGAAGGAGCTAGAGTTTGGCCACCAAAATATACCTGGTCCTGGCCTCTCATGGTCCTGTGGCGGCACATGCCTCTCACTCTTGCACCATACCTTTAGGTTTCAGCCTGGACATAGTCCATGGCTGATCTGGCACCTAGCGCAGGTGTTTCCAGACCCACGCCAAAGTCCTGCCCCAGCAGATCCCTGATCCAGCATCCAAGTGGAAATTGTTCAGTACCTTACAATTGCGGATGTAGTAGATCCCACACTGAACCAGCCTAGGATACATTATACAGAAGCAAAGGCCCTGACGGTTCACAGCACGTTGGTGCTTTGATAAAAATGTAGATGAGTAATGGTGACACATAAGACAGCCTGGCCACTTGAGAGAGAACATGGAGCTGTCACAGAATCAGAGAGGACTCTCAGAGCACCGTGTTGAAAGTCGGATTTTAGGACTGGAAGCTATGGAGCGGATATGATTTTAAAAAATCAATTTTAGGCTGTTGTTTCTAGAAACAATGGAAGGTTTCTATCCTCCTCTCACTTCTATAACCTAATCTATGTAGGCATTTCATTCATTCGTACTATTTTCTGGGCACCTGCTATATGCCAAGCACTGTTTTTCATGCTGAGGACACAGAAGTAAATAAGACAAACAAGGGCCGGGCGCGGTGGCTCAAGCCTGTAATCCCAGCACTTTGGGAGGCCGAGGCGGGTGGATCACGAGGTCATGAGATCGAGACCATTCTGGTCAACATGGTGAAACCTCGTCTCTACTAAAGATACAAAAAATTAGCTGGGCACGGTGGTGCGTGCCTGTAATCCCAGCTACTTGGGAGGCTGAGGCGGGAGAATTGCCTGAACCCAGGAGGCGGAGGTTGCGGTGAGCCAAGATCGCGCCATTGCACTCCAGCCTGGGTAACAAGAGTGAAACTCCGTCTCAAAAAAAAAAAAAAATAAGACAAACAAGGCCTCTGCTCTCATGGAGCTTACAGTCTTATGTAAATAAGCAAGCTGTCTCCAGATTCTTTATATGCCGTAAAGGCAATCACAGGGTCTGATGATTGAAGGCAACTGCAGGATGAATCAAGGGGCCATTACAGACAGGACGCTCGGTGAGGAGTTCTCTGAGGAGATGGCCTTCAAGTTGGGATCTGGAGGATGAGAAAGAATGAGGGAGAGAACATTTCAGGCAGCAGGAACAAGTGCAAATGCCCCGAACAAGTCAAAGGTTATGAACATGAAGGAATGAGACTTAGAAAATGAGCTGGAGATCCAGAAAGAGCCAGGTCTACAAAGACACAGCAGGGAGCTTTGGTTTTATCCTCAAGACGTTAGGAAGGGAGGGAGGGCTTTGAATAGGAGGGTGATATTTATGAACAAATGAATGAGTGATTGTGTCTGTCACAGAATTTGTTGCAGGGTGGGGATGCCCTCCCAATAAAGTTCTAGAGTAACATCTCAGCCTTCCTTTCCATATTCTCTTTTCAACTCCAAACTGTCCTCTCCCTGTGATGCCTTTTTCCAGTGTGGATCCCCACCACTTATCTTCCTCCAACCTTCTCCCATTTTGTGCAAGAAAAACAAATGTCGGAAGCCACCACAGCTCCCCAGACTCCAACCACGAAGAGAAGCTGGAGAACAGGAGAGGTAGCAAGGGCCTCTGAAGTGGTCTTCAAGCCACTAGAAATCATGAAATTAAGCCCTTGGATGTCTCTATTCTTCTTCCTTTCCCATTCTGCTCATAATAGTTTTCTTGCCCCAGAAAGTACAAGAAAAACCTTTCAATACTCAATTGGGGTTGAAGGCTAGAGATAAAAACTCATACTCAAACACTCTTTTAAAGGGTTACATTCTGTGACAAAGAACGCTTTCATGCTTTCCCAGGTTGGACTTAGCATGGGAGAGGGAGAATGGCATGTCCCCAGGGTAAGAGGTGGGCATTATCTGGTCCCATTACTCAAGGGAAAGATGGTCTCATCTAGTCTATAAACCCTTCATCTGGGTGTTTGGCTAAACCTGAAAGGTTGCAGGCTGGAACCCACACACTTACATTCTGATTTAGTTCACTCTGATCCTTGTGTGACTTGCTTGGCATCTTTAAGCATCTTTGAGTTTTCTCCTCTATAGGATGAGAAGCTGGCACAGGTGACAACTAAGGTCCCCTTTGGTTCTGATCATCTAAGAGTCTATGACATTGAATGTTTTCCAGGCTGCATTGCTACTAGATGCATAAGTAGTGCTTTCTCTCACTCCCAAATCAGGATTCATTTATTTCATTAATTAAACACTTAAACTTGCAGGTCCTGTGCTGGCCACTGCGTTAGGTGGTAGGTGGGAGGGACATGAAGAAGAATAAGACATAATACTAAACTTCCTGAAGCAAGTAATCTAGATAGGAAAAGGCACACATATAAACAAATATTTAAAATACACTGTGATAAGTGTGATATATATGTGACATGAGATGGAAACACAGTGGAAGGAGAAATTGGTTTTATCTGGCAAGACTAGTCAGAAATGTGTTCATAGAAGAGGTAACATCTGAGCGGCATTCCTAAGGGTGAATAGGAGCTCATTAGGGAAGAAGGGAAGGAAAGACCCTAGAGTTCAAGAATTGGGTAGAGGTCCACCATGGCATTGCAAGAGGAGTAGGGGAGGGGAGAGGAGCATGGAATTGGCCTGCACATCAGGAGGTGCTAATCGACTTGCAATGCTCACTGCTGGGGCCTGCCCACTGAAATTCTTCCTATAGGACACAAAAAGCCTCTGCTTTTAATCAGCAGAGCAACCAGAGAAGTAATAGTGACTTTATCTGGAAATATTCTGGATATTCCACTACAAGCTAGGATGGCCTCCAATCTGGATATTAGAAGAAGAGGGAAGTTTGGTTTAAATAAAAAAAATTCACAATTCCTGGGAAGATCTGCATTCTTAGGGTGTTTATGGTAAGCCAACCACAATAGATTCCCTGGCCCTGTATCTGCAGTTTCTGGACCGAGTCACCTTGGTGCATGCCAGGGCCAGGGTCTTTTGCCAATCTACTTTGGATGTCTGATTGCTGTATTTGAAACCATGTCCAGCATCTCCTGTGCCTTTGGCGTTCTCTTATTCTGATGAGCAGTTTGCTACTGGAGAGAGAAATTCCCTGTCCACAATACTGAAACTCTAAATTACTTTTATAAATATTATTGTCATTTTTTTTAGCCTCATGCTAATGAAGTTTGGGGCTCTAAAATTAAATCCCATTTGAATATTACAGATTTCTAATGCAAAGGCATTGGGACAAACAACACAAATGCGGATCTATTTTTAAAACCCTGTCTGTTTTCAGAGGGTAATCACTTAAACAGAAATCAGCTCTCACACTTTTGATAAATGCATGAAAATAAATACCAGCTCATTTTAGGATCATGTTCTATTCCTTCTTATAGGGCACAAAGGAATTCTAATAAAGTCTTGTGTACCTCTTCTAGAGCCTGTCCTGTCCTGGGTTTCATGCTTTAAAGCAGTGATTCTCAAAGTGTGGTTCACAGTAGTATTGTAGTAATATCTTAGAACATGTTAGAAATGCAGATTCTTGGGTTTCACCACAAACCTACTGAATTAGAAACTCTGGGAATGAAACACAGCAATCTGTGATTTAACCAGCCCTGCAGGTGATTCTGATAGTCACATAAGTTTAAGAACCATTGCTTTGGGGCTTCCACCTTTGTTCTCCTCCAAATGCAACCTCCTCATGGGGTGAAGGATCCAGCGCCAAGACAAAGTTCCAACCCACAGCCAGCCCACTGCTGTGGAGCACCTGCTTGACTGTAACTTTCATTACAACAGTCAAACGTATGCTGTGAGCGTCTTCCCTCTCTTAGACCATACTCCTAGGATTTATCATCTCAGGACCCATGTCCAACCAGCCCTGATCCTGCTAGAGCTAGAGGAGAGAGGGCTCTTCAGACCCCTGAGGTTAATCAATAATATTTGGCCAATGTCAGCCATAAAGCTTAGATTAATGGCAAATTATTCAAAATCCAATTAATATATAGTTTAAGGAAACTCTCTGTAACTCTTCTGATTGCTTGTTAGGGAGTAATGGGCCTTAGCCGCAGCTATTGAAACCTGATGACTCTGTCAATCACCAGTCCCGCTAATCCGTCTAATGCCTAGACTTTGTGGGGCATTCTGTCTGCCTCCCGGGCTCCCCCTTTCTGCTGTCCCTGAATCCTCTGTCCCTGAACCACAGCAGTGGTTCTCAGCTTTGGCTGTAGCTTGGAATCTCCTGGGCAGCTTTCCACACTCCTGCTGCCTGTGTCTTACCTTCGGAGATTCTGATTTTATTCACCTGGAGGACTGCCTGGGCATCAGGAATTTGTAAAGCTCCCTAGGTGATCCCAATATAAAGCCAGGGCTGGGGACCCCTGCTGCACAGGATGAATGGGAAGTTTGGAATTGTCTTTGATGAGCTAGTAATCAAGACAGATTATCAAGAAATTAATATATCTCAGAAAACATAAAGTGCAGATGTGGTCACATTATAAGCCGCAAGAAGGTCTGAGAATATAGTTGGCAAACTCTCGGGAATATTGTCCCTGTCTCTCTTGACTGCCCCACGGGTTTTTGTTTGTTTTACTCCTTGCATGCCACTTAAAATGTTCTTCGGTATTACCTATTACTGACCATTATTAAGGCCATTACCAAGCACATCAAATCATCTCAAAATGGCCAAAGTTGATTTTCCCCACAAAAGAGCTCCTAGTCAGGAAACTTCATGGTTATATTCCATACTAGAAAAGATTTCAAATTCCTTTTCCCATTGTGGACAGACTTTGAGTAAGGACTAACAGAGAGGGGAGAATCGAGGGGAATTTTTACAGCCAGAAAGATCACAGCAGTCACACCAGCAATTATTCTTAGACACTCAACATGTCCTTAATCCAAGACATTCCTACTGCGTTTTCCTACTCACAGAGCTCTCCTGGGTGGAAACTAGGAGAAAGGGGCTGCAGCTGCCCTGGCATCTTTGATGTAGTGCAAGCTGCTCTTGGGACTAGCCATTGCTTTGGAGCACATGGGAGGAGTGGTCTTTTTGGTCAAGTATCCCCAAATCTTGGGTATTCAAAATTTCAGCACGTGGTCCTTGGATTTAATAATAGACCCACCCACTATTTGGTAATAGCCAAATCGATCACTACCTCAAAGATGCTGGGGCGGCTGCAGCCCCTTTCTCCTAGTTTCCACCCAGGAGAGCTCTGTGAGTAGGGAAATTCATCAGGAATGTCTTGGATGAAGGGCATGTTGTTGAGGAAATAAGAATAATGGTTAGTGAGACTGCTGTGATCTTCTCGGCTGTAGCCATTCCCCTCGATTCGCCCTCTCTCTGTTGGCTCTTACACTGAATCTGTTCACAATGGGGAAAGAAATTTGAAATATTTTCTAATATGAAATACAACCATGAGGCTTGCTGACAAGGAGCTCTTTTTGGGGGGAAAACCAATTTTGGCCATTTCAAGATGATTTGATGTGTTTTAACTATCTAGTGGTTTTGGCACATCCAATAGGAAAATAATACATTGGGTACCAAGCACTTAGGAAGACATTAAGGTTCAGTGAAATTGCTATTCTTTTTGATGAAAAGTCTCAGTGTTGACAATTCTAAAGCGCCCTGGCACATTTGCCTAAAAGAGAAATTGTCCTACGGCTCTTCGGAAAATTTGTGGGTAAATTACAAAACCCTTTCTAGCACTTCCCGGGAGAATCAGACAGCTGTAGGAAGAAGCAGTTATGGTTGGCTGACCTTGAACTTCAGAATCAAAGGGCACTCGCTATGAATGAGAGTGGCCGTCTGTTGTGCGTGGTGAAACACAATCCGCATGTTTACCTGACTGGAGGAATTCATGAGCTGTGTGACGACCCACACCCCAGGGAGGTTTTCAAGGTGTGGGTAATTACAGCAACATTAATGTGGGAGAAGATAAGACATCTAAACACATAGCAGCCTTCCGTTACAGAGTTGAGGGCAGAATATTTTTGCAAGAATGTAGGGCTAAATAACAGTCCTTGTAGTACAGCTCATCAGCTTAGTACTACTAGTAATATATTTATAATCTACATTTGAGTGCCAAAAACAATCTGATAATTTTTCAAACTTTTCTGAGACCCTAAGAAAACATCTCCTTGGTTCCAACTGGCTGATCCTTAAACCACACACACAAAAAGATCTATTTCAGTGATGCTTTTGGCCATTCCCTGGTCTGTCGTTCCCGTACTTGGGACTAATAGCAGACAGCAGTACTGGGAACAAGACTCTCAGGTTGGCAGGAGTCAAGGTTTGCATATAATCATAACAGCACCTATGGAGGTCTCCAGGCTACTGCAGACCTTGAATGACCACCTAGGATTGAATGCATGAAAGAAAACAAAACAGTGCCAGTGAACGTTAACTCAGATCCAAGCCTTGTATTCAATTTGCTTTATAGGATTAAATGTCCTCAGCTTTTCTTGAGCTAGCATTTTCCTCTTAGTGTGTGGTATGTTTTCTAAGCAATAGGTCAAGAAATGTTACAACACGTAAGTCTGTAATGCGATTCAGATGTAACTTCAGAAATTAAGACAAGGTAAAGATTCATAGCCCTGAAAAAGACCAGGAAATATACCAGCTCATCTGACACATGGGATTCTAGTGCTTTAAAAAAGTCAGGCAGCCCATCGTTCAACTAAGGAGGGATAAGGGATGAGTCATGGGACTTGAATGTAAGGATTCAAGTAAAATGCCACCCTTACTCATTAAAGTGTCCATTAGATGAAGCCATTTCTGTTTGAGCAGCTGGACTTCAGTTTCACTGCAAAAATCGCTGCACCTCAACCAACCTGCATCCAAGAAAACATGGATCACAAGCAGTCAGCACCAAACACATCCCAAGGGAAACCAAGTCTGAGGACACATCAGATTCCATCCCACTCCGAACCACTCTGGAGTGACAGCTGCTGTTGCGTCTTGAGCTCCCTTGCTCTTCAGCGCTGACATTTCCTGGCTTGTCTGCTGACTTCACACCCAGAAAATCTGACTCAAGGCATAAAAGAGATAACTCAGCCCAGCTTTGCCCGGGCATGCAGCACATGCAAATCCTAGGTAACCTGAGGCGAAGATAAGAGCTGGAAATGAAGAATTTACTTCCATGTGTGTGTTTGTCAGGGGCTTTGTGCTGTTTTAGCTACTCCTGTGCGTGGCTTAACTCCCTTAGTCCCATATGGACTCCTACTGATGGGGAATGCTGGAATGCCGTCAGGGTGGTTAACTCTAATGAAGAGCTGTTTGACGGGCATTTCTGAGCTTATGTTAAGGAGTTTCATCTAGCTCTTTCATTATCTCAGGAGGAAAGGTCAGGAGAGATGAAAACCTGCTGTCCTTTCTAAAGTCACTTGATTCTCATATAATTATATTTCAGAATATTCTCAATCTTCTAGTGTTTCTTTTTTGAGGGTTTATTTGATCATGACAACATGAACAAAATAAAAACTCTGCATTGGGGAAATTTACGTAGGAGCTAACGAGACCCACAGAGAGTATCTGTCTCTAGAGACCCAGAATATTCTGGGTAATTAGGAATTCCGGAGATGAGGGCAGACAGTTTTCCTTCTGAATCACCACACAATCACCATACTTCTCAGTCTTTAGCAAGAGACTTAGCCTCTCTGCCCCTCCACATCTTCTCTCAAACGTCAGAACAATTATACCCTCCATATTGGATTATTGAGAGGGTTACACTGAACAAGCAGTTAGCCCAGTGCCTGGCCCTTAGTTGGTGCTACATAAATGTCAGCTATTCTTATTAATATCATTAAAGACATTTGGCCAGATCAGGCAGCTAGTTACTGGCATATCTGGGAGCAGAAGAGAAAGTGATGCCTCCTGTTCATCCCATGCCCCCATCTGGCCCTCTCTTGCAGGAAGAAATCGCCGCTTTGTGTCCCAGTCATGATTGGAATGGCTGGCCAGGCGCATGCTCAGTGGAACCCAGGAATTGTAGAACGCTCAGCCTGCAGCTGTGGGGCGATTATCTGCAATCATTTGCCAACAAAGATGCTGAGTAACAAACTGAAACATTTGTTTTTGAAACGATCCCTTTTCTTCAGCCATGTCGCAGTCAGAGGGAGGAAACGGCTCCAGCTATGGTTGCATTCGTCGGGGTGCTGCGATCTGTAGCTGTCCCGAAAACTTGCCAAGCACTGTAAAGTTAATAGCACCTTTTCTCAAGTAATTGCTGCCTTGCAGGAAAAGTGAATCAGAAGGAGAATACAACATGGAAGGTCTTCGTGATCAAATTTATCCTTGGTTATCCAGGGACTTGGGACAAGTTTAGGCATCTGCTGGATTAACTTCTTGAGGTCTTAGGTGTATTTCTATCCATGGGGCTGTCCCAGTGTAGGCACTTAATGAATGTTTATTGAACAGAATTGGAGACTCTTCCCACAGCTGCGCCAGTTTATTCAACCCAAGTAAATCATTATTTCACGTCATACTGGGAAATAAAAAGTGGTCCCAATTCACCTTCTTGGATAACTGGGCAAGCCTCCCTTTCACTTTGGCTATGTGGTGTTTTATTAAGAAGGAGAGTGCCACATTGGTGGGCTGACAGGTGCGCCGCAGAGGAACTAAGAATCGAAGACCCTTGTTCCACCTTCTTTACGAGCAGTAACAGTGTACACAGGTGATGTGCAAAACACACCCTCCTTGCTTCCAGCTTGCTTATTTTTCTTGCCCAGAATTTCCTTGGAGAAGGCTATGCTCCAACCCAGCCGCTGGTTATGTTGTGCAATCCACTGGGATGGTAATCACCTCATTGTTTAGTTACAACCCATGAAAAGATGAAAAAAAGGAAAAAAACACAGCACACATACAGAATGAGGGTGGAGGCTGCATGATAATGAAAACCATTTGTTAGCATTTCACTTCTTTCTTTGTGAATCAGCCAGAGTTTCTGGCACCAGGCCTCTGTGAAGGAAGCTGTACCTCAAAGGCCCTCCAGGGACTATTTCTGCCTTGTCTGGTCTAGAGAGTGTCACCCTTTGTCCCCAGGAAGGTGGGCACTTGACTGACTGCCCAGCTCCCTCTGCACCCCAGCCACCAGGCCTGGCTCTAGCTTTCACCTTTTGTCCCAGGGCCACTTACCTATCCTGTGTGGTTACACATTGGCCTCAGTCACTTGTAAGCTCTGCCTAAACCACAGTTGGGTCTCAGTGTGTGAGGCTGGTTCTCCCCTTTGTCATCTCCCAGTATTGTGTCCCCTCATCTGTGTCCAGCACTTTCAGCCCTGCTTTCTTTTTAACTGTTTCAACTTTTTTTCTTTCCAAGGACTTGATTCCTGTATTTTCAAAATAAGGATTCAAACTTTGGGGGGATAAAAAGCAAAAATGAATTTAAGAAATAAAACAAAAAATCTCAACAAACACCAAAAATTCGACAACCGGTCGAACAGTGTGTATCTGCCTGAGCATGTATGTTTTGCCTGCATTGTCCCAGAGGAATCACTTCAAAAGGCACATGTGATGGCTGTGGGCAGGGACCAGTACCAGTGCTCTCTGTACACCTGTATTCATTACGTCCCAGGACCTAAGTGCTTCCCCTTTCTTCCCACTTCTGAAGTCTATCACAGCGTTTAGATAGGTCAAGTGCAGAATTTAGATCCATGGAGCACCAGCACCACTGCCTCCACTTCCTTCATCACTATCACCACCACCACCTGCTTCACCATCATCACCATTACTTTCTCCATCACCATCACCACCCCACCTCCTCCATCATCATCACCACCACCATCTTCCCCAACGCTTCCTCACCACCACCATCCTATCACCAACACCAGCATTACCACTTCCATTTTACCATATTACCACCCCCGCCATCAACACTGCCATTACCATAACTACCATCATCATAATCATCACCATCATCACCATCATCATCACCGTCACCACCATCCCCACCACCTCCAAAGGGTTAAAGAACTTTGGAGTCATGGAAGTTTGACCAATGTTCTCCAAGGCCTCCTCATAGGCGTCAGTAGAATCACCAGGGGCAGAAGGTAGCCGAGCCTTGAGGTCATTTAGTCTCTTCCAGAGTAGTTAAATGAGTTGTGTAGGTCCATATAACCTCCAACTGAGTGGCGAATAGAGTTGGGTCTAGAAATCAATATTCCTAATCCCCCATATATTTCATTAGACTATTTTCCAGCGCTCATTCTGGGGCTGTTTTTTCTCTTTCTTTCTCCTGAGATTTTTCTTTTCTTTTGTTAGCTTTTTGGTTACAACATTTTTCAGTTTAGACCTTGATAAATCTTAGAATTATCTCAAAAGAGTATACCTGTAATGGTCACAAGAACATTTATATATAGATATGTGCATGTACACATACAAGTTTTTTTAAAAGCAGGTAAGGAATTATGTAACTTGGTCCTCCAAAATGAGGTGGGTTCTTTCATTTGCCTGATGCAATCTATTAAATGTAGGTGGACAAATTTTGCAGACCATGTTGAGTTTTTCAATTTCTTCACATCTGAAGACAAGTGGACTTTGTGCTTAGGCCTCTGAAAGAAGGGGATGCCATCCGTGACCTCTCCTCTCAGCCTCCAGAAGGAGGCACTCCTCTGGCTAGTCCAATTCCATGACAGCAATGGCTCCCACTTGTAAGAGAGCAGCTCTGGGGGTCAAAGGCCAGGCCCTGAGCATAGCTTTCTCCTGCTACCCCAGAGAGAGAAGTGGCAGGACAGGTGTCTGAGGAGGAGGCCTAGACAGCTCCTCCTTGACTGAGTAGGGAGCTCCTAGTGACTGCTGGGTCACTAGGGTGAGTATGCCAAAATTGTGAGTTTAGGTTTGGGTTTGTGGGAAGAAAAGGTAGAGATAGGATAGAAATCCCTGAAGAGTCCTCTTTGGCCTATGGCTTAGGCTGTATTAGAAGCATTAATAAGGATAGAATGACCTATATTTTATGTGTGAAATTAAATGTAATGTATGTGTTAAAATATGTTAATTACTCCATTAGCATAAACTGTGGGTTAGACACGAATGTAACTACTATCACTGACAATCAATAACATGTATTATGTATTATGTATCAGATACTATACTAAGCACTTCCTGTATATTTGTTTCCTTTTAAAATACTCCTTAAAACTCTTTCGAGGTTAGTATTGTTTTCATTTGACAGATAAGGAAACTTCACCTCAGTAGTGCCGTGGGGAAGTACAAGGTTACACTGCTGAGTGGGTTGCATGATTGACCAGAGCCCAGGTCGCTTGCTCAGTGATTCACTCCTTTTTAACCCTACTCTGCACTGCTCATAAAACTGATCAGTTCAACAGTTTTGTCCTCTGGCTTTTGTTCTGAGTGTCAATTTCTGCTTCCATGATATGGATAATGCATAGGTGAGATTCTCTGCATTTACAATGCTTGAATTTACTTAATTGCTTTAAAAAAATTAGTGCATGCTTTTGAGTTTGTGAAATATCTTGGCTTCTCTACTTATCTGTCATGACATTCTCTTTGTTTATACCCTTGAGGGAGCCCGTACACCATACTCCCTTCCCACTGAAGTAACAGATTTTGGAAGGACCCACTAATCTGATAGAAATGTAGCTGGCCAGGAGCGGTGACTCATGCCTGTAATCCCAGCACTTTGGGAGGCCAAGGTGGGTGGATCACGAGGTCAGGAGTTTGAGACCAGCCTGGCCGAAATGGTGAAACCCCATCTCTACTAAAAATACAAAATTAGTTGGGCATGGTGGCTAATCCCAGCTACTCAGGGGGCTGAGGCAGGAGAATCGCTTAAACCCAGGAGGTGGAGTTGCAGTGAGCCAAGATTGTGCCACTGCACTCTAGCGTGGGCAACAGAGCAAGCCTCCGTCATTAAAAAAAAAAAAAGAGGAATGTAGTCATGAAAGATAGATGCTTAGAAATTTGAAATTGTTCCTTACTGAGAAATTTGTAGAAATAGAATGTGGCTATTCTATTTAATTTCATGCATTTTTATAAGATTTACTTTTAATTCTGAGCCTGTGGAAAAAAAGTGCAGGCAAGACAGAAACTACTCACTCTAGGCTGAGGATGTGATTCTTTGTTGGTTGGCTTTTTGGGTGTGAAGACCAAGCCAGAGGCTGATGGAGCCAAGTGGAGACTGTTAATATTTCCATTCATGGACATGCAATGGCAAACCATCTCATACATTTACAGGAAAGCATCGAATATAATATCTTTGTTGAGCTTAATCAAAACCAGAGTAAAATTCCAGTCGACAAGAATAGAAACTTACCCTAATGATTTCAGTTTTAGTCCAAAACATACAGTGTTTTCTCTGCTTGGTCTGTTTGTCACTTTCTAAAACAAGAAATTACCAAGCAAAGACTTTGGTTTGAGGGACCAGTGGAAAGCAATAAACATTGAACAGAAATGCAAAGAGATCAAATGTCAAGAGTCCTTGGTGGATGAACATTCAGAGGTGGATTCAATTTGTGAATTGTTGACTTTATTTCCCAGAATTCATGTGAGTTGCTCAATCAGGATTCAATGGTCTAGGCTTCATGCTCTCAGCAGTGAGTCCTTCATGTAACAGAAGTAAATCACAAAGCAAAAAAGAGGAGGCTGAGTTATCAGCAGTATGTTGCTTGTTTGTTTTAGGCAAGACAGTTGCTTTCACTGTTAGCAGGTGAAATGACCTTTTTTTAAATAACAAAAATCTCACACTATGAAAAGCATACTCAGAAGAGAAAGCACTATCTTCTGATTTTCCATAGTGAGTTAGTTGATGGTTTAATATTAGGAATCATGTGCCTATGTGTACAGCAAATTGGTAGTTTTCATTGCAAGCACTGGGTGAAAATCTGGAAGTTGCGCTAGCCCATCAGCCCACTGCCTCTGGAAACTCTCTTTAAAAGAGATAAAGCCACCATCTTCTTTTAGCTCCTCCAGAATAGTGAGTATGATGGTGCAAATCAGAGAAAGGCTCTTCCTCAGTGAGCAATGGCTGTCACCTACAGGGTAACAGTGACATTTTTGCAGACACATCAGAAGGGCACACCATGGCAATTAATTATGCAGTTTGGCTCCGTTACCACTGGGCACCACGGGATGTCTGACTAACGTTGGCACTGATGATGATGGTCCTGGGCCTGGTGCTGGATCTGCTGATTTCAGTTAGGGGCCATCCTGGGGCTAAGCCCAGGTCAGGGACAGAGGGAGAAATGGCTGTCTTGTGTCCCATCAGGTTGGAGCTTGTTGAGTCTGGTGGCATGAATGGATGAGTCCTGAACAGATGGAATCAGAGCACCCCAACACCTGTAGGCACTGGAACAAACTAAGTGCCTGGGATTTGTCTTACTCTTAGGAAACGTGATGTTATTATAGAGCAAAACTGAAATAATAGAAAGAGAACATTGGAGCCATAGTGACACACAATTGAGAGAGAAGAGGAGACAGAGAAAGAGAGCAAAGAGTAAATGAGAAGGGGGGAAGCAGGAGAACAACAGAGAGGAGTGGAGAAAGCAAGGAGGGTGTGAAGGGAGATCCAAAGGGCAAAGGAGCAATACCAGCAAGAGAGAGAGTAGCTGAGAGAGGAACCAGAGAAAGAGACAGAGACTGAGAAAAGACTTTGAAGATCATCTCAACCTCATCTCTGGTGAGGAGGAAGAAATCACTGTACAAATCACAAGCAGACTTACAGTACTCAGCTTGTGCTTGTGAGATGTGATTCCTGGATTTCCCTAGAGAAAACGTCCAAGGAATAGGTAATCATAGCCATTTTATGATAAGCAACAACAAAAGAACCCAAATTTCACTGAACCGGCTTCTGGTAATCTTACAAGATTATCCATGATGAGGTTTCAATTTACAGTCAATTAGCATATGATTTCTGCTGGAAAAATTTCAAATATAAGCCCAAACCCAGTGATAACATTGCCTTGGCAGAATGATACAGTGATTTCATTCCATAGATTAGGATAAAGCCATAACCAAGGGCTCACAGCATCTCCAACGCAAAAGTCCTTCATTGCAGGGCCACTGGGCTGGGTGTGCCAGATTGGCTCTTAAAGTAAATGAGATTGTATGACCTCACCATTATCAGATTCAGAGAAAATGCCTTGGAAAAGAAATTGTGAGTAGAAAGGACATGAGGACGACATCAGGGGAATTGGGGTTTCCCATTGATGCTTGGATCCAGCTGGAGTTAGTTACAGTGTAAACTTTGTTTAATCACATCCTCTGTCATTAATAAAACCCCAAACCAAATCCAAACAGAGATAGATGATGATGTACTTGGATTTCACACTGAGTTTGCATCATTGCTTTACCGGGTGCCATCCACAAATCTGGGATGCAGACTACTAGAGCTGGGGCTGCAGAGAGGCTGTCTCAGGGATGCGCTTCCACCGTTCCTCTGTGCCACTGCCCTGCCCCTGTCACTGCTGTGCAGTTGGTCAGTGAAGAGGCTGATGAAGGCTATAGTCTTGGCCTAAGACCCACAGTCCTTCCCTTCCCAGAGTGGCACATGTTAAAGGCAAACCAGGAAGTTAAGGCTCCTGAAAACCACATCATAACAAAAATGGGTTGGATGGAGCAGAGATGTTAGAACTTCTGGAAGGCTTTCCAGGGAGTCTGAGAAGAGCTGCTCTCCATCATTCCAGCAAACACAATGGGGATAAATGGGCAGAACTGGAAGAGAGGCAAGCGCTACTTCAGCATGAGTTTCTAAAGATATTCAACTAACAAATGGGCTGCCAGTTGTGTTGGAATTCCCTGTTGTGAGCTGTGTTTAATTCAGTACGAGTGATCATCATGGCCTCTTTTTATGAGCATTAAATTTGTGTGGATTCAATTATATGTAATCAGAAAAAAAATAAAAAGGAGAGAAGAGGGAAGCAGTGAAAGAGGGAAAGAAGAAGGAAGGGAGGGAGGAAAGAAAACAGAAAGTGAGAGAAAGAGTGAAAAAGAAGAAATCACTTCTTTTTTTAAATAGTAAGTGTGATTCTTAGGGTCATTCCACAAATGAATGTGTGAGGTTGAGATTTGAACACACCATTCTTCAGTCAGAGTTGGTTCCCATTTAACTTTCATTCTGAATGATATTGGTGTTACAAGATTTGTGTTTTTCAAACAATATGGCCCCTTATAGGCCATGGACTTTGTCTTGTGCTCAACCCAAGCAACTAGTTCCAACTGGAGGAGTAACTACCTGGTTGGACTTACTGAGAGGCACTAATGATTCTCCAACATGGGTCCTTCCTCAGGGATTTTCAAAGGTAAGTTTGGTTACAGTTCAAAGACCTTTCAGATATTGATTTTAGAATGCAGCCCCTGTATGTGATCAGTTAGGCTTCATTTAACAGGAATGCTAGACAGTCCTATTGGCAAAGAGGGAAGATAGGTGATCTTTAGCAGAATAACGTGGGGAAGGCTGCTGGGATACCTGATGCAGTCAGGTAGCCTTTGAGCCATCCTTTGTACTCTAATAAGACCTCTTTGTTATGCTGGCTAGAATTACTCATCTGACTGCCTTAGGGCAGGCTAGTACCTGCTCATTTAGGAAGCCAGGCCTTGATAATATTATAATAAAACTCATTTTAGATAGATGCTTATATTAAAGACAGACACAGGGGAATAAAGACTTAGAAGGAAATATAGTATGTGTTAGCAGTAGTTGAATTAGAAGATTATGGGTGATTTTTATTTTATTCTTTATATGATTCTATATTTTATAATTTTGAAATGAACTATGAGTAGCTTTTATAAACAGAATCATGTGTTTCAAAATAATTAGACAATATGATACTTAAAACTGTAGAAATGTCTGTAGTTTTTAACCCATTAATATCACTTCTGAGATGTTATCCTAAGAAAACGTTCTGAAAGGGAAAAAGCTGTATTTAGAACTTTTTTCCTGCTACCAAATGATTTATAATTGCAAAATCAGAAACCAAGCATTCTTCAATAAAGGGATAATTAAATAGTTGCTTTGTGGAAAATCTGCAAGAATTTCTATGCAGTCATTAAATGCGAAAACTGTGAAGACAATAAGAATCAGAGACAATGCTTGTGATCTCACGCAGTATGGGGGCAAAACAGGTTGAGGAGAATATGTATGAAATTATTGCAGCCAAGGGAAATCACATGTGTGTGGGAACCAGGCCTGGAAGTAAATATGTAAAATGAAAACAGTTGTATTGAGTGCTACAACTTTGGGCGATCTCCTTCCTCTCTCTCCCATTTTTCCAAATGGCTAGCAACATTGTTATAATGTCTTTAAAATAAATGCAAGGTCCATAAGCCCTTCCATATGTCTTTTCTGCAAATCCTTCAGGTTTAGGACTATAACAGATACTTTTCATGTTAGTGTTCTCACCATAGCACCGAGCCTGGGTCTTTTCAGGGCAATGGCTCAGTCAGTGTTGCTGAAAAAGAGACCAGGTCTATTGGATGGCTTGAGGGGTGTGAGTAAGAAATATGGTCAACCTGTGAGAAGCCCCTTTATTTGGTCAAGTTATAGTCTTACCGTGTTGGACAGAGAATAAGAAACTGACAAATTGGTCCAATGTGTGTGGACATATTCCCTGTAATTGGAAGTTCTTGAGCATGAAATGCTAAGGGTTGAGGACTCAGATTCTCCTTTATTTATTGTTGAGTTAAGCTGTTCTGTCCTCCAAAGCTCACATAAGGTTTGTATATATGTCAGCTCCTGATTATCTGTGCTATGGAAAAAAAAAAAAAACCAGGAAAGAATCCACCAAGCATATATATTGGTTGTGTTCATTCCAGGACTTGGAGGAAGGGGTGTGGGGTGTGGGGAGGGGTCGTGGGAGGAGTAACACACGGCATGGGAGGCGGAGGAAGCCCCAAATATTTGATACATGCCTAGTGCTTGCCAGGCATTATATTAGAAGCTTTTCAGTGCATGGCTCACTTATGCTGGAGACCATGTAAAGTAGGTATTCTATTTCGGGCAAATAAGGGAACTGAGACTCTGAGAGGCTAGATAACTTGTCCCAAGCCACATAGCCTAGAAAAAAGACAGATTTATCTAGTTCCAAAGCCCAATAAGCATTGATTTTCATTCTCTGGGAACATACTAACAAATAATCCACAAAATTGAAAATTCACTTTTTCATGGATTCTTTTAACATCAGTGGCTCTCAACTAGGAAAGACTTCCTCCACTCCCACTCCTCCCACAAGGGACATTTGGCAATGTCTAGAGACATTTTTGGTATGGGGGTAGGAGGGGTATCACTGGCATCCAGTGGGTAGAGGCTAAGGAAGATGTACACTTGCTGTAATGCACAGGACTGCCTCCCACAACACAGAATCATCTGGCCCAAAATGCCAGTAGTACAGAGGTTGAGAAATCCTGCCATACCATAACAAAGCCTAACATAATTTGTCCTTACCAAACTCGCTTCCTTGTTCATTTATGAAATTAAATTAATGTGGCTCTGAAGAATTCTCAAATACATAAAGCATCAGAGGTGCTGTCTGTTTACTGAGCATACAATTAGGAACCTCTCCACATATGTAAATCAAATAAATGTGCATAAGCTCTGAATGACAATGCCAAGTTTAAATCTGAAATTTATGAAGGGAAGTTACAGTGAAATTGCCAGCAAGAAATTAACAACTCCCCAAGTGTTACCAATTGTGGCTAACCCAAATCTGCATTAAATTCTACAATAAATAGCTAAATGATTCCCAGGATTCCCATATGTAAAGTCAGAACTTGACTGTTTTCTGATCACAAGGTCAAATTGCTAAATTTTAAGTTCTAACACTTAAGTTGTGTCTATAAGTAGAAAGTGAATTGCTTCAGTTTGCAGTGGCTCCTCTGTTTGATGGGGGAGCATGCATTAATTTTGTAACTTTTGTGGCATTAAGACATCTCTTGGTAAACTAGAGCTAATGAATTATTCAGTCCTTTTGTGGTTCACCATAATTTGTAGACACGAGATTGTACCAGTATTTCAAAAAGACTTAGAACTGCAAAATTGAAAAGGACTCAAGTGACTATCTAGTTTAGTCTTTAATCAGTCAATCAACCAGTATTCATTGGATGACCTACTATGTGCCCAATCTCATGCTAGGTACCACAGGGAATGCTAGACAAGTATAACACGTGACCTTTGCTTTTAAGTAATAATATAGTGGAAGAGGCATGACAAATGCATAGGACATATTTAGTGAACAACTTGGGATCTAAATCTGTGTATGAACCGTAAGTAGTGAAGGGGTTCACAGAAGCCTGTATCACATGAAAATGCTGATATTTATGTACATTTTTTGTCTTTTGCTTTACCCTGACAGCTTCCAGAGTTGCTGGATCTCAGCACTTTTTTTTTTTTTGAGACGGAGTTTCGCTCTTGTTACCCAGGCTGGAGTGCAATGGTGCGATCTCGGCTCACCACAACCTCCGCCTCCTGGGTTCAGGCAATTCTCCTGCCTCAGCCTCCTGAGCAGCTGGGATTACAGGAATGCGCCACCATGCCCAGCTAATTTTTTGTATTTTGAGTAGAGACGGGGTTTCACCATGTTGACCAGGATAGTCTCAATCTGTTGACCTCGTGATCCACCTGCCTCGGCCTCCCAAAGTGCTGGGATTACAGGCGTGAGCCACCGCGCCCGGCCAGCACTTTCTTTTTACTTCCCCTGGTGTCTACGTAGAGAGCCTGGCCTACAGAAGCCAACTAACCAAATGCCTACTTAATAGGTGAATGAATGATCTCAATAGGAAATGGACCTTAATTTTGACCTTGAAGTTGAAGAAATGCCTAAATCAGTGTTTCCCACCCCTGGAATGTCGAAAGGGGCTTAGTAAAGAGAAGGTTCCGTGGTCGACATATCTGGGAAGTGTTGGATTAGAAACAGCTTTCTTTACTCAGAGCTTTCCGTGTGCATTGGGAATCTCTAAAAAGATTTCATTCGTTCGAGGTCATACTTATTTCACCATGTAAACATTTTTTACTGAAGATTTGGTAACATTTATTTGAATCAATTTACCAAAAAACTGTACAGAATAATCTAAACCATTCAAAGAAAATGGCATTTTGAGTTGACCAATGCTTTGAAAATCAGTATAATACAGCCTGTAAAATTTTGGTTTGGGGATTTTCTAGAGAGAAGAAAAAGAAAGTTCTGTCCTTCTAAGCCAGTTCTGTGTGAAGGAAAGACCCAAATACTATTGATGTCTCACGTAAGTAGCTTTCGTAAGTGGCTGCTTTGCAGCTCTGGTTTAGAGAGTACTGCTTTGGCCTGATGTAGTGGCTTGAGCCTTGCATGCACGTTTTTAAAAAAATTTGGATGAGTCTTTTCTTAATATTCCCAAGGGGCTTGTACTTTTATTTTTTAAATATCTTTTGCCTTGAACTGTTCAATTGAGCTTGATGAATTTTCAGCAGACTGCTGGCCCAGACCCTTAGATGATCTGGGACAGCTGCTGTTTGTTTTTCTGTAAATCTGCACTTGCTTTAATTTTGTAGGGTTTCCTGGCATAGTTCGCAATGACAAGGATCAATTATGGGCACCCACCCACTAAAAAGATAAAGGCAAAAATACTCATCATATGAAGTATTTTTTTTTATTGAAAGCTTTTTCTCTTTTAGTCTAGTATATTTTTGAAGTGCATAACTTTATTTTCTGATCAGCTTTTGAAACAAATCTTGCCGATACCAAAGGGCTTTTAGGAAAAGGCAAAGCAGTTTAAAAATAATTGATGGTGATCTGGGGAGTTGAGTAACATTCTATTGCCATGAGGGTAAAATATAAGCCAACAGTGACACATTTTGCAAATTATTTCTATTTAAACATTTGAGCCTGAGGAAACAGTTGAGGGCAGAGCTAAATCCATTTTTTGCAAGTAGCTTTGATTTTAAGATGAATTTGTAAAATAATTCCTAGTACATTGTGTCATGTTCTAGCCCTACTTATAACCCTGAAATTTGTACAACTCGGGCTGCAACTGAACTCCTTCCAAAGAAGCCAGTTATTAAAAAGACCACATTATAGCACAGACTATACTGGGACTTGAAGGTGCGGGTCCTGAGGGTGGCATGGCGGAAGACCCCAGTCCGACACCTCACACAGATGAGGACATGACTTCAAAATCAAGGAACAAAGTGGTTTGGTTCTGTAGAAGTGCAGCAGAATCAAACAGGAGCAAAAATCTTGATGTGTCTGACTCGCTGTAGTTTGTCTACATGGTTCTGTGGCAGACGCATGGCATACATTTCCCCTCCAAGACAGACTCTGTGACCTTGTGGCTCAGATCCAGTCCACCCTTCTGTTGCTTTCCTCAGAGCTTGGCTTTGCATGCTCAGTCCTGGCAAAGGGTTGCTGCTAACAGCTCTGACGGGGACTGCACCTCCCTGTTTTCTCCATCACACAAAGCTCTATTTGTGCAATGCCTTCTTCCCAGAGCTGCTGCCTAAGGTCTAATGAAACACTGGGACTATCTCTCAGAAAAATTAACACACTCTTTAGGCATGCTTCTTGTAGATGATATGAACTGGATTTAAGTCACAAAATCTGTGGCTAGTGCTTGGCAATTGCTCAACTTAAGTCAACACACACGTAATAAGCACCTGTTCTGTGCAGGCGCACCATGCCTGGAACTGCAGGAATTACAGGTGAATAAGACCTGTCTAGTGGGGGTAATAGATAAGCTCACAAACAACTAAGCTGAAATACAGAATGAGAGTTCATTGTTGATTCCCTTGTTTAGCAACTAGATATTGAGCAACTATTATGCACCAAAGCACTGTTCTAGATACTATGGATACAGCTGTGAACCGAACAGAAAAATTCTTGCTCTCAGGGAGCTTAAATTCTCATGGGGGTGGACAGAAAATGAAGAAATAACTGAGAAATGTCAGTTGGTGGTAAGTTCTGGAAAAAATAAAGCACAGTAAGTGTTTCAGAATTACAAGTTGAAGAGTTAGTTTGGTCAGGAAAGGTCTTTCTGATGAGGCAATGTTTACAAAGAGACCTGAATGAAGTGTGGGAGAAAGCTATGCAGAAATGTGGGAAGGACATTTGAGACAGAGATGATGGCCAGTGTAGGTCCTTACGCAGGAGGCTGCTTGGCTGAAAAGAACAAGCCTGCCCCTGGGCTAGGGCAGAGTGGTAGGAGATGAGAGCTGAGGGGCAATTGGAGCCAGTTCTTGGAGGGCTTTATGGACTCTGGTGAGTTTGGATTTTATTTCGAAGGAGACGGGAAGCCATTAGAAGATTTTTAGCAGAAAGCGACATGACTGGATATATTTTAAGAGGAGCACTTTGGCTGAGCACACACAATGGGGACCAAGAAAAGAAACTAGAGGATCTGTTAGGCAGCTCCCGCAGTTTTCCAGGTGGGAGGTGATGGTCTGGGCCCTCATGGTAATGTAGGGGAGGTGAGAAAACAATGGAAGTGCGGTGTATTGGAGGAATAGGGCCCAAAGGACTTCCTGATGGACTGTGATGTGCAGGAGTGAGGGAACAGTGGGATCAAGGGTGATGCCAAACTTTTTTTTTTGAGACGGAGTTTCGCTCTTGTTACCCAGGCTGGAGTGCAACGGCACGATCTCGGCTCACTGCAACCTCTGCCTCCTGGGTTCAAGCAATTCTCCTGCCTCAGCCTCCCGAGTAGCTGAGACTACAGGCACATGCCACCACGCCCAGCTAATTTTTGTATTTTTAGTAGAGACAGGGTTTCACCTTGTTGACCAGGATGGTCTCGATCTCTTGACCTCGTGATCCACCCGCCTTGGCCTCCCAAAGTGCTGGGATTATAGGCTTGAGCCACCACGCCCAGCTGAAACTTTTTAGCACCTGGCTCAAAGGAGGTGAGATTTACTGAGATGGAGAACACCAAGGGAGGAGCAGAACGGAAGGCAGAATCAAGAGTTTAGGTTTGAAGATGTCAAATATGAGATACCTATATTTGAGAAACCTTATACTGGACATATACATGGAAAATTTGAATAGGCAATTGATACAGACAGGTAGAGTGAGGGAAGTCAAGGGCTACAAATGTATGTTCGGCAAATATGTAGCATTGGGACTTGTCTATCACAGGGAATCCGAAGAACAAGCTCACTGAGGTTCATTACATGATTCGACTTCTGACCCTCATTCTTCTCTTGAAGTTAAACAAATCTTCCCTTTCTAAGACCCCCTTGTCCGTTGCTGTGACCATCCTGGTCAGTCTCTTGAAGCTTTCTAAAGGGATTCTGTCTTATTTGACTTCCTGTCTCTTACACTGTCAAGCATACACCTGGCACATCAGCAGATTAAGCAACATTCATCATGCACTGACTACACACCCAGGGCTGTGCTACACTCTGTGCAATATCACAATGTAGCAAAAGGCACAAGCAGGAGTCAATGTCATTATCTATCAACCAGAGAGACCATTTGTCAGAGTGAAAAGATGAGTGGTCAGGGTCCTCCTAGAGTCTTGTCTTTGCTGCTCTGTGACATGGGGGAAGTCATCACCCATCTGGGCTCAATCTCATCATCTGTAAAATGACCCAGACGGATTATCTCTAAGTTCTCTTCTAGTTCTACATTCCTGACCCACCAAATTAAGCATTCATTACCTCTAGGGCTGGCTGGCAAGAACTCTAAGAGCCCAGGGGGCTGGAGGACTTGAGTAGGGCCCTGGATACTTGTTTTGCACTCACATCTATCTCGGGCAACTCAGAAAATAAGACATTTGATATCTCCTTGTTGATCGTCCACTTGTTTTTTTCTTTTTTCTTTTTCTTTTTTTTTTTTTGCAGAAATTGATGTCATCTTTAAAAGAAAATGAAAACTATACAGCTAATGATAGCTACAGTTTCTTATATGTCTTTTATAGTCAGGTATTGAGGTAAATACTTTAAATGGATGATCTCACTTAATGCTCATAATAACCCTATGAATAGAGCTGTTTAATTTTTTGCACAGAGGAGGAAACTGAAGCTATCTATGTATACGTGTTTGCTTATGTAAATCTCCAAAATCAACGCACAAACTCACTCTAACTTAATGTTTTACTTAGATTACATAGTCTTAACCTAGAAAATCTCAAAGAAATTCAATATTATTTAGATTAAACTGAAAATGTAGACCATTTAAAAGAGTAGATTATCTAGAATTTTAAGGTAAAAATTTCTTAAAGGATATTGCACATTAAAAAAAGATTTCCAGTCTCAGGATTTGTTTACAGCAAGCTGAATGCTATTTGGGAATTGGATGTAATTTCTCAAACAAGTACGTACAAGTCCAGATATGCCCTGCTGCTTTTTTATTCCAATTCCCTCCAACTCAGAGATAACGAATGTTAATATTTAGGGTACGTCCTTCCAGAATTGTCCATTGTACTCAAATTTTCATACTACTTTAGCAATCCAGGAGTGCTTTATTTCACATGGGCCTGGCCCCTCAGAGTGGTTGTATGGAGAAGAGAAGGACTTTCTCTTGCCCAACTGGTTAAAATGCAGTTTGCATGGTGGAGAGGGGATGGAGTCATGGTCCTTGGAATTTTCCAATGTGATGGCGCTTGCGTGGAGCCACCATCTGTTTGCAGGGCAAACAGTGTCGTGCACCTGATTTCAATAAGCTGGGCGAGCAGTTCCATCCTACAGCGCGTTAGCAGGCAGGCACATCTGCTCTGTCTCCACGTTCCAGAAGCCAACGGAAAGTTAGTCTTGTGGAGCCTGGGGTCTAGCTTGACAACAGAAGAGAGTAGTTGCTGTTGGACCCTCTCCAATCCCTATTGAGGTCAGGTTTTAAGCCAGAGCCTTTTGAAGCTTAGAAGCCAGGCTGGTATTGTTCTTTATCATTAATTATGTTGTCTCAATTAGAAAAAAAAATCTATGAAGTCTGGATGCAGAATTCTCAAGTCTGGAATTCCTCCCACACATGGAAAACAAGACTCAGTCAAGGAAACAATGCCATATGTGTTCATCACCCATGTATTTGGGGATCTGAGCGCAGAGAATAATTTGCTCTTTATCAGAGTGCTCTTCACCTGGGATTGATAAGAAGTCACGACCCAGCTACAGTCAGGAGACCTCAGTCAAGCGATTCTGGCAGCAAAGCAAACACTGTGTTCTCTGTGCAACTCAACATGCATCCCTGCCACTGGCAGGAGTCCCGTGTTTACTGTAACATTTGGATGATTATCAGCAATAAGATGTTTTATTAAGCAATGTTTACACAATAAGCATAATAACACAAACAAGTTAATTATTTCAATGTTAACAATGAAAACATCCCTTCATCTTCAGAACACATGCATTTTAGTGTAGTAAACGGATGGCCCCGGGCTGGCTCTCAGTGACTTGTAAAGTGGGTGATATTGGTCTTCACCTTTCCTGGTTCCAAAGGCTGCCCCCTCTGCTGGGACCCCACTGTATATACTCTCTCTTCTTCTCTGGGCTTTCCATTCTCTCTTGGGGCCTCCCTCCCGTGACCTGAACGGGCTCCCAGAATGGGGGCTGCAGCTAGGCCCTGTGGAAGCTTCGTGTGAATTAGAAGAAATGCCCCTTTCTCAGGCAGAGGTTGCTTCTTACCAGGGGCATGGTTTGGTGAGCAGAGCCCCAACTCATCCCCTGGGCTAGATGCCCTAGACAGGACACCATCTGCACAGCTGTCATGGTGACTCTGCCTACAGTCCCTCTACCAAGAATGGGACAGGCTTCCCCTCCAGGCTTTCTCACTGAATCCCACTGTCCGGGCCAGGACCCTCAAATTATACTTTACAGGGGCAGGGAAGGGGTCAGTAGATAACCCCAGGCTCCAAAGCAGTGTCAGGGAAAGGAGCAGCATGTGAGCTGTGCTGACAGGTCATCAGCATAGAGCAAAGGAGGAAGCAGGGCCTGGGAGGGGGCAAAGCTTCTCTGCCAAGCAGCTGAGGGCCATCCTCACGACCACCCACCTTCCAACGGTCTGTCTGCGCACCCCGCACCAGCCTCCAGCCCGAGGCTCTGTGATCTCCATCTACCCGCTCTTCTTTGTTATTGCCTCTCTACTCCATGCAGAGCCTTCAAATAGCAACTTTTTGCATCATCTCATCCCCACCTCCCTGGCAGCCCAGCTGCTGGTCCCTACTCTCCCAACAGAACACCCTTCTGAGAGCCTTTCCCCTCAGCCCACTCCACCTGCTCCCCACACCCAAGCATGCAGCTGACAACCTGAGAATGAATTCAAGACTAGCTGTCAGTAGCTGGCAATGCTATGCAGATCACTTCTCACTCTTTTGGGTGGAAGCCTCCTGGAGACACACTGTCGACCCAACTGTCACTTACAGTAGGGCTATGGCCAGATGCTGCTGAGCGGTTTCATGGGACTCCCCAGATTCATACTCTGCACATTCCTGCCTGGCTGCCACTAGCGTCCTAGCGGGGAGACATATAAGTCTTATGCAGCATTTAAGTCTGACTAAAGGTCAAGATAGTAAATGGTTGCATTCCACAGTGCAGGGGATGCCTTCCCCAACACGGGCCAAGAGTGAGAGTCACTCACTTCTTCCCAGAACTGAGAGATACCAGAGGGAAGGGAATTCTGTCCATCCAGGGGCCTGGTTTCTTTTCTTAACCAGACCTGGTGACTGGCCTTCTTCTTTAAGATTCTCCATCTCACAGCCTTGTCTGACTGCTTCCTTTGCACCCTGCACCACTGCACAGACACTGTTGCTCTCCACACTGTGTATGCACTGCAGACACACACACATGCACACACATGTGTACCTGTACTCACGCACAAACACATACTCATGCACACACCTGTACACACAGTCCGGAAACAAAACGCTGCTACTGCAAAACCCCCATCTCTGGGATGACCGCTCATCCTTGCTTCCTGACAGGCTTAGTAAGAACTGAAAACTCACCTTTTCTTTTGGCAAATTTCTTTGGAGAAGTGGAATGGTAGTGGGGGTACAAGGGTGGTAGCATCAGTTGTTTTTAAAACTTGACCAAATCATACATAATATGAACCCAACCCCTATTCACCTGCATTTCTGGTGCCTAGAAACAAAAAATGGTGGCAGTACTATCTCCTAAACCGTGCCCTCAGCTGGGCACCCAGCCCTGATTCTGGTGCCCCCATGAGCCTGAGTTCTTCCTTATATTAAGGAAGAACAATGTCAGCCTAGCAGCCTCAGCCAGGCCCTGAATTCCTGAGGGGTCAAAGCCTGACTCGCGATCTGCCTGGCCAAGTGTCTTATACAGCACTGGGCAGGCGTGGGTGGTTGATAAATATCATTAGATGGCAAGGGGGTGGCGAAGACCACAAGAACACGCTCTTTCTTAGCTGCCTGGTATTAACTTGTTGGGATGTTCTGGATCCTGGAAGAAACCAGATGGCCCAGGGTCTGAAATAAACAGCCCCAAAGTCCAAGTCAGTGGACAGAAAGGCACTTTCTGTCTACTGTTGACAGTGCCTTTCTGGGAATAGGCACTTGGTAGAGTTTTTGAAGGAGCAGGACCAGGCATTTGGTAGCTTAAAGGACAGTGTTCGTGTTGCCCTCCGCCTGAAAACAGGTGGAATACAATAGTTCCTCTTAATCTGCAGGGGTATGTTCCAAGATCCTCAGTGTAAATAGTGCTAAATCCTATATACACTATGTTTTTTCCCCAACATCCATAACCTGTGATAAAATTTAATTTATTCATTAGGCACAGTAAGAGATAAACAACAATAACGATAAAATAGAGCAATTATAAGAAAATACCAGCATCACTACGCTCATGCTTTGGGGCTATTATCAAGCAGAATACGGTCTAATTGAATACAACACTTCCATACTGCAACAGTCCATCTGAACCAAACCAGCTACTAAGTGGCTAATGAGTGACAGTCAATCTGACAACCAAGCAGGCTACTAAGTGACTAAGGGGCAGGTAGCCTAGAGAGCAGACAAAGGGATGACTCACGTCCCTGGCAGGACAGAGTGGATGGCGTAAGATATCATCACACTATTCAGAACGGCGCACAATTTCAAACATAGATTGTTTATTTCCGGAATTTACCGTTGAATATTTTTGGACCACAGCTGACCAAACGTAACCGAAACCTTGGAAAGCGAAACCAGAGCTAAGAGGGGACCACTGTATATGAAGCCCATGAAGCATTGGTAAAAAATGGCTCTCCAAAGCGGAAGGAGGCGGAAGCCCTAATTTGAAGCATCTGCTGCTTTCCGCCATGTAACTACCCCCAACATGGCCAATTCCAAGTTAGCAATGTGGCCTCACTGGGATTGGAATTGGGAAGAACGGCTTACAGTGGAGCAGGGGTAAGCCCGTGTGAGCGGGCTCCAGCCTGCCACTGTGTGAAACATTTTCCTGTGGGACTTTTCTTTATCTTTGGAGCATCCTTTCTCTCCTTCTCCTGCCCACCTTTCAGACCTCGGATGAATCATGCCTTCTTCCAGGAAGCCTGCCTTGCCTGCTGAGACACAGCATGGACCAGCACGGGGAACTCTCCTTCACAACACTTAGCAGGTGGAAATGGCCTTTTCTTTTTGTGCTGACTGATTGCTGATTATCTTCCTGGCTAGTCTGTAAGCCCCATCAGGAGGGAGAGAACTACATAGGGTTTTTTCCACCATTGTATCACCGGTGGCTAGCACAGCTCCTGGTACAATGTTGGTACTTCGTAAATAGTTGATGAAAGAACGGAAGGAAGAAATGAACTGAGCCCTGGGCTGAGTGGGCTGTTACTCACACTGTGATTTTTAATCAAGGAACTTCATCCACTAGCTTTTTGGCTGTTTTTCCTTCTTTTTTTTTTTTTTTTGCTTTTGTTAAAAACCAAATGATGGAATGATTTCTCATTATTCTTTCAATACTAGGATTCTGTGGATTTGGGGGTCAGGAAAGGACTGCAGTTCTTTCAGGTTTGCAGTTGCCTCAGAAATGGCTCCACTTCTGCATGACGTGCATGTGTGGTGTGTGTGTGAGCATGCAAATGCGTGTTGTGTCATAGCCAGGGGAAGACGGCAGAGCATCATGCAGGAGGGGAGAAGAAACCTTATGATGAAATGTTTTCATTTCCCTTTCATGTCCAAGGCCACAGGGTCATAAAAGAATCTGCTTGACAGCCATCCCTGTAGTATTAGATTCATCCCAGTAACTTTTTTCCCAAAAGGCTAAAGTCTTCCTTATAATTAAAACCGAAATAAGAAGCTCCAAACAGATGGCAAGCCCCTCATGGGCAGGTGTAAGTCCTAAATGTTCTTACAGCCTAAAAGCCCAGAGTAGCACATGCACACAGTGAGGATGCAGTCATACCTGCTGCCTGATTAGCTTGAGATAGACACAGCCCTTGCAGAAGAGTTCATCCTAACGGTTTTGGTGGGCTCAAAATGTTCCTCCATTTTTCTGTTTGCTTAGAAACACAGGCAAAATATCCTCACAGCATTTTATCAAGTTTTGGTAGCTTTGATCATAAATGATATAATCCTATAATTTACTTATTCCCAAGTCCAAGGACACCACAGAACCCTTGTCTCTGGAATTCCTTTTCTGTCCCTGCCCAGCACTTTCTGGCAGGCCCCATGGCAAAAGCAAAGTCTGGGCGCCTTGCCCTTTGCTGGTGCTGAATCAATTCCTTTCAGGGGGTATGGCTCCCTTGCTTTCATGACCATCCCAGGAATGAAGGGTGACAGCCAGGAGGGACCAACTCCAGGACCATGGTAAGAAAGGAAAGGGGCTGCTCCCTTTCTGTGCATAGCATGACAAAGCTACCTAGAGGCCAGGAGAAGTGGGCCCCAGAAATCTGTGGGAATGATTTTTGGAGGCTATAAATGCCCTATGAAACTAAGAAACCTTTGGGGTGGGGACTGCACTGTCTTCCACTAAATTGTGAAATAGTGCCTTAGGAACTCAGGGCGGACCTGTCTGCATAGTGGCTTGACCAGCGTAAAGAGATGACAGAGGAGCTAGCAAGGGGAAGACTGGTTGTGATAACAACTCTAAATTCTTTGAGGCTTATGTGCCTGGAGCTATGCTAACCATTTTATAAGCATTGCCATATTTAAGGGTTAGAGCAACAACATTGTTGTCACCCCCATTTAGCCCACAAATGAATGGTCAGTCACCATGATGCCATGGTGACGACCTTCGGCATTCCTTGCATGGGGATTTCCTCCCTGTTTTGGACTCCACTTTCCTGCCCTCTCACTTTGCAAAGACCTCAAGCTCCAAAACATTTCCATGAGTCATTGACTGATGTGTGAAATCTTACTTTCCAAGATTTTAATAATATAATGAGGATAGCTGCCATCTGTTGAATGGCTTTTATGTGCCAAGCACAGTGCTAAGTGTTTCATATGTTCTCTTCCTATAATCACTACTTTATAAGGAAGTATTATTATTACTCTGGTTCTACAGTTCAGGAAACCAAAAAATCAGAGGGAGTTTATACAAGTTATTGAAAGTCACACTGTCAGCAGGAAGGAAGAGTCAGGGCCAGACTTTTGCTCGTTCCATTGTTGGTGAGTGGGTTTATTGCCTTTCTAACCGAGAGAACTTGACAGCTGCTTTGAATCTACCCGTGGGATGAGTATGGGTCTGAGCCCTCATCGGCCCTGTATTTCTTAGGAATGAAGATCCAGGGATTGCGTTTCAATGGAACAGAAGTTTGAGGGTATCAGATCTGTGTCTACCAACAAGAGGACCTAATGATGGAAGAGGATCCCAGAGACCAGTTGGCAGATGGGTTTTGTGAATGAAAAGACAAAGTGGCCTGTCAGCAGCTCTCTGAGAAAGCAGGAAGGGATGGTCAGCACGGGCTGTTTTATGACTTCCGAGGCTGTGGGATAGGCAACCTTATCATAGCCTCAGCACTACGAAGCACACAGTGCCCAGGCAGCTATGAGATTACGTCTGTGGAAACCCCATATTTCTATGGACTGAATCAGGGTTAAATTAAACATGAGGGTAATTTGACACATCTGAATTTCATCACCATTATATCACTCTGTAAACCTTGTAAATTTTCATAATGACATTTTTGTTAGGCTAGAGTAAGCTGTCTACATCTTAGGTGTGTTACTTTAAAATTACATTAACAGACTAATAAAATGAGGTGTTGGCCAGCTAATCACATGTAGTCATCTCCTCAGAAGGATCCAGGCAGCAAAATGAACCAGAGTTATGAGTAAGTGTCCTGAGGTGGCCCTGAGGGCACAGACCCTGACCATACCCTGTCTCTTGGAGATGATGCTGGGATGGCCAGAGCTGTGTACATGCCACCAGGCATCGCTCTCCCATGGGACACTCTGTGATCTGCAAACCCCAGAATTTGTATAATCTGGAATCCTGGGACCTTGAAAATATGATCTATGACCTTCCCTGCTCACTTCGTCTTCCTTAAGAACTGGACATCAGTATCATTGAGATGGCACAAGGGACTCACCTGGATGGAGGCAAACACCCATCACCGGGCATTGCTAAACACTGTTACATGTGATGTGACTGTCATGACTTTTTAAAACTGAAGAACAAGATCAATGTTTGATGATGGGTCAGAGCATTTGGAATCAAGACTGTCCTGGAACTGTGTTTGTCATAGAGTCATGTTTCTCATGTGGTACCAGGTCTATATGGGCCACTATGTCTAAACAGGACTCTGTCTCTGCCAGGCTACACAAAAGGTTTGATTTTTGTCCCTTATCTGCCTTCCAGTTCACGGCTTCCTCAATTGGCTCCCCATCCCAGGATGAGGCAACCCAGAGATTTTCCCCTGTAGCTGTCCGCTTGTCCTTCCCTGGCCCCTCCCTTCCCTCTATACTGGGCTCCACTCCTGGCCTGAGCTAACCTGAGCTTTGGCTTCTCTTTCCTGGTCTGGGTTCTCTCTCCTGGTCCCGCTTCTCTCTTACTCACTTTCTTTCCTGATTCCTCTCTCCTATCAGAGCCTGGACCCCTGAGCCCTATAGCTTGGGTCTCTGTCCTATCATAGAATAAAGTCCACAGCTATCTCTAACCTATAAGAGGGCTACACTGGGAGTATGCTTGAGAGGAAGCCCTTCTCCATTTTAGGGCCAGATCATCTGGAGGGGTGGGGAACTCCAGAAACTCACAGGGTAGCCCATGGCAGGTCTCCTCCAGAGAGCCTTCCCCTAAATGCTAGATCCCACTGATCTCTTCTTCTATTAACCTTCTGTCACAGGGCTTGCCTGTGCTGTCCTTGGCAATTATTTATTGAATGACTCATTTGACAAAGACTTACTGAGCTCCTACTATGTGATGAATGGATCTCTTGATGAACACAAAAGTTCCTACCCTCATTCTTATGTTCTTGTGGAGGAGACAGATAGTAAAATACGAAAATCAATCACAAAATTAAGTATTAAAAAATAACCAAGGCAGAGTGGGGGAATAGAGTGGTATGGCTTGGTGGGGGTGGGATATATAGTTTAGATTAGGACGATCAAGAGGTGATAGCTGAGCAGACCTAAATGTCGAGCAGAAGCTAACCATGTAATCTGTGGGTAGGAGTGTCCCACATAGAGCAAACAGCAAGTGCAAAGGCCCCAAGCTGTAACAAAGCTGGCATGTTGAAGACATAGCAGAAAGGTCAGTGTGGCCACCACACAGCCACAAGGGGAGGAGCGATTAAGATGCTGGAGACAGTCAGGGTCCTGAGTGTACAAGGTAGGGTTCCTCCACCACAGAACAATCAACATTTCGAGGCAGATTGTTGGATACAATGAGTTCTAAATTTCTCTTCAAAGAGTCAGTATGTCAGTATGTTCAGTTCTTTGTCCTTCGTTGTAAAGTTTAACTTTCTCATAGTTTCAGTAAACACCCTTTTCCACCAGTTCTGATCAGTAGTTCACATCTGTTCCTCTATCACCTGCTCCATCCTGACTCATTGTGGTCACTTGCTTTGACCTGAGTTACCTCCAATCACCTGATTTTACCTGAGTCACCCCAGTTACCTGCTCTGACCTGAGTCACCTTTAGTTACCTGCTCTGACCTGAGTCACCTTTAGTTACCTGCTCTGACCTGAGTCACCTTTAGTTACTTGTTCCATAACTGTTTTTCCCACCAAACCGCTTACCCTGCCACTCTGGCTCATACCCCTGCTCTCTTTAAAACAGCCAATCAGAATTAGCTTAGGCTGTGTGGTCCAACCCTAGCCAATAGGGGAAATGATGCAAGAAGGGGCTACCTGTGTCAGGGATAAGAACCCCTTCCTCTCCCCTGTTCAGGTGTGCACTCACCATTGCTCCATCCATGAGATGCACCCAGATGATTTTTTGTTGCAGATGCTTGCCCTGTGCATGTTGTTTTGCTGCACCCCTGGCCTCTACCCACTGGCTGCCAGTAACAACCCCAAGCTTCCACCACCCCTTTTATGACCACCAGAAATGAGGTGGTCACAGATAATGCCACATGTCCCCTAGGAGAAAAATCTCCCACATTTAAGAACCACTGAACAAAGGCCATGGCAAGATAATTTTATTCTACATGTAACAGAAATCATGGGAGGCTTAGAGCTCAGAAATACCATTGGAATTTACATTTTTAAAGGCACTCTGGCTGCTGTTGGCTTAAAAGGGTGCAGAAAACAAGAACAGAGGCAGGAGATGCAGAAAGAGGTCTAGGTGAGAGGCGACCCTGGCTCAGACTAAAAAGGGAGCAGTGGATGGTAAGAAGTGATTGGATTCCCACTACATTTTGAGAGCGAAGCCAACAAACTTGCCAGTGAGTTGGATATAGAAGGTGAGAGAGGCAGAATCAAGGATGGTTTCTAGATTATTCTGTAAGAATAATTACATCATTATCTAAAGTAGAGAAGACTAGGAGAAAAGTAGTTTGGGGGTAAAAAAATTCTCAATTTGAGATGTCCTTTAGACATCCAAGCAGACATGCCAGTAGAATATAACAGTCTGGGGCCCAGAGGAGAGGTCCAGGCTGGAAATGAGCATCCGCGTCACAGATTATAGCTCATGCCTGGGGAGGATGAGATCATCCGGGAAGAGAGTGATCTAGAAAGGAAAGCTAAGCTCCAGAGCACTCCATATTTAGAGGTCCAGAGAAGGAGAAGCCAGCAAAGGAGGCCAAAGAGGAGGACCAATGAGGGAGAGGGACATTAGGAGAAGGGACAGGGACATGTGTGTCCCCAAGGCAACCTGGCACTGTTGTTACAGCTGCCTCTGACTGAGTAGTCAGGGAGCTCCTTAGGCACTCATCTGTGCTCAGTGGTGGCGGCAAGGGTACTGAACTATTATAATGTACTGCATTCAAGTTTTAGACAACCAAATGATGGAGCAAAAGCCACCTTGGTTAATCTTTACACTAAGGAATATGTACTACTGATTCCACTTTACAGCCGAAGAAACTGAAAATCAGAGCACTACAGCAACTTGCTTTCCGTCACATGTGTTTTAAGCATGACTCCTGGGACTGGAACCCTGGAAAGTCTGTTTCCACATTCATGCTTTTTCTATGGTGCTCTTGGCCTCTGTCTCACAAGGTCCTTCTCAATGCCTGGCACAGGCCTCCATTTTGACCATGGCAGGAATACCTCATCTCTGTGCAGGCTTATGTGAGTGCATCTATATCTGCTACTGCGTTTGGAATGGACCAGCAGGAGCTCATCCAGGGCAAGTGACTGTCAAGATCCCTCATGTAACTAAGGCCAGAGCCAGCACTGCCACCTGGAATTTCACACTCCTGGTCCAGATTTTCCCATCTTATCTTCTGTGTCTGCAACCAAGATGTTTCCCCATCCATCAACCATATCCAATCCAACAGCCCTAACAGATATGTGGGGGAAATAGTGTTATTCTCATTTTCCAGATTAAGAAACAGAGTCTCAGAGAGGTTCTGTAATTTGCTTGAATTATACCACTAGTGAGATTCTGAACCAGGAATAAATTCCTCATCTCCTAAATCTAGGTATTATTGAACTGAAATAATTTACCCTTGACTTAGCCATTTGTTTTTATTTCTTACATAACTTTCCTAAACCATAAAAGAAAGAAGATATATGAACAGTTTTTTTCTAAACACCATTATTGCCGGTCAGAATTCTGTAATAGGTTCATAGTCATTTAAGAAGTCAAAATGACTGGGAGATGAACATTTTGTGCACTGTGTCAACTTAAAATTATTATTTTTTGGCTTAATCATAAAGATGCTTTAAAAAGAACCTTTTAAACATATTTGTTGCTTTATTAAGCTCTCTGCTTTCTGACATCTCCTGCTCTTTTTTGGAAAAGTTCAAAAACAACAGCACTTGAAAACCCCACCCCCAAAATATTTTCTTTCATTTCCAAGACACAGAGATGCTGACACATGGGCATGAAATCTGGAGTCAAGCTTTGGTGTCTGACCTCTTCAAAATAGAAAATGAAAACATTTCTAAGTGTTCACACTTTCCCTGTGAAAACACACATACAACACTCTTGAACCCAGGTGAAAAGAAAGGTAATTCGTTTCATGCACGAGAAACATTCTCAGTGGTGTGTCATTTCTGGGGCAATTGATTCCATTTGTCATTGCAAGTTTCAGAAAGGGTGGAAATACACTCCCTCCCCCACCTTTTGGGCACAAAAAAAGTACGTCAGCATTTGCTTTTTCTTTTAAAAACAGGTGCAATCGCAATGAATTTAAACATCTCTCTGCTGACTTGTTTGCAGTCCACTCAGCTCCCTGGGTGCTTGGCTCAATATCATCCACCTGCTTGGGAGGTGGGGGCAGGGCATGATGTGACAAATGTCTCTCTTCTGCTATAAATGTTATTTAAAATGTGCAACTGGCCTGGGGACATTAATTTTACAGGCAATAGTGGAATGAGCAGTGGAGAGAAGAGGATACTCTTGAAGAGATGAAAATTATCTCTAGAAGCAGGTCTCTTTTCTCCTCTTCTATCCCACTATGCTGCAATCTCAAATAGAGATGTCTTAGCTGCTGCCTAAAAAGCAGCATTAAATCTTTGGTCTGGACAGGAATTCGGCATTTGAGAGGAGATGTCACTAATAATCCTCTTTGAGTCCTACTGGTGAAAATGGGGCCCAGTGGGCAGGCATTTTTCTAGAAAAGAGTTGGAATGAGCCCCAGGGGAACAAGGGTGAATACGGAATGCAGGCAGACAAAGCTTCTATGAGAACTAAGAGGTAGGCAGTTTATCATCACTAATCTGTCCTCAGAGGCTCTCAAGAAAATTGGGACATGTCACCTCTGTGGCCCTAAGGTAAAATCTTGGTGTGGGTCACTCTTTTACATGCCCTCCACTGGGAACCAAAGGTCCCAGGTCAGTGATAGATTGCCCATTGGGTTGAGGGCTGGAGTTAGGATCACGGTTTACCTGAAGGTGTCAGCTCCAGCATTCACATTAAGAGCCTTTAAACTGTTTATGCCAGGGGAGAAATTTAAACCCTCTGAATTGGGCAGCCTGGAGCCTTGCTCAGGGGAAAATGTTAGGATCTCTGCTCTGGTCAGAACTTTTTAAGAATTTTGACAATATCAACATTTTAATGGTGTCTTAGCCCTGTTGTTCTTTTGAAAATATGCTAAAGGGGAAGGATATAATTCTGTGGGAACAGAAATTCCTTCCGATGTCACTGAACTCACACTAGGACCAAGCGTTTATCCTGGTGGCAAGGCCAGGAAAAGCCATGCTACCCTCGTCGATGCCCAGTGACAGGGAGAAGGAGGGCCTGTGCCCCTTGAACAATTATTGTTATGGTCATGCCAGGGGCAAAGAACCACAGAAAGATGGCTCTACAAGAATGAAATGGGAGAAGCCTGGTGAAGAAGGCAGTGCCAAAGACAAGATATGATTGTTGTTGCTTCTTTGCTGCGTTTGCCTGAGAAAAAGCAAACCTTAGGGATAAAAACATTGTCAATAGTTCTGATGAGGTTGAATAGTTACAAAGAAGATAAGAAAGAGGGAGGAGGAAGAGGTAGAAGAGGAAAAGAAGAAGGAAGAGAAGGAAGCAAAGGAGGAAGAGGAGAAGGGAAAAGAAGAAGAGGGAGAGAAGGAGAGGAAGAAGAGAAGGAGAAATGGTCAAGGGGGAGGCATTTGATGATGACAGCTCTCACTCACTGAGGGCGTCTTTGGTGGCAGGCACAGTACCTGGTACTTCATACATCTTTGTCACTTAGTCTACACAACAGCTGTACAAGGAAGAAACTAGTCTCACCTTACAGATGAGGACATTGATGCATAAAGAATGAAAGTTACTCAAGATCACACAGCTGCAAATCACAGAGCTGCGACTTAACCCTAAGCTTGTCTGGCTTCAGAGCCATCCCGTTTGATATCATGCTGTTGTCTATGCCAGTGGCTTTCACACTTTTTTTTATTATGACTTATAGTAAAAAAAATACACTTTCCATCATGAGCTAGGTTGCATATATATGTATATGTACATATATACAATACAACTAAAACAGATGTTTCATAAACACTGTCCCTTGCTATATGCAATGCTTATTAATTATTGAACATGTTACTCTATTCTCTCTCATTTTTTTCCCTAATGAGAGTTGAACACTATGTTGACTTCACAACCTGGTGATGGATCTCAACCTGTATTTTGTTTCTCTCTCTCTCTTTCTTTCCTTCTTTCTTTCTTTTGCAGGGTCCGTCTTATGTTGCCCAGGATAGAGTGCAGTGGTGTGATCATGGCTCACTGCAACCTTGACCTTCTAGGCTCAAGTGATCCTCCCCCCTCAGCCCTCCTAGTAGCCAGGACTACAGGTGTGTGTCACCACACCTGGCTAATTTTTTATGTTTTTTTGTAGAGATGGAATCTCATTATATTACACAGGATGGCCTTAAACTCCCGGCCTCAAGTGATCCTCCCACCTCAGCCTCCCAAAGTGCTGGGTTTACAGGCATGAGAGACTACACTTGGTGTTCAACTTGTAAAAACATTATCTTTTCTCTGCTCTATGGCAGTTGATTAGAAGTGTCTTTGAACTCCTGCTAGATCTTGGTGGACGCTGGGCAGCATCTCGCTTCTGAGGCATGCTGCTGATTGTGTATTCTGGACCATCCCTCTGGCGAGGGGACATCATTAATAAAATATTTCAGAAATTACAAATATCTGACAAAGCCATTTGCTTGGAAAAGAGTCAGTCCAGGAAACCATCCAGAATATATAATCACTGATCTCAGGCACCGACTGATAATATTTTAGACAATTGATGTATGCTTTAGCAAAAGAAACTACTTTCTCTGCTTTCAGAACCTAAAGAGCTCATCTGTTCTGAAAGGCTACACACAGTTGCCATCTAACAACAAATGGTAAAAGAAAAGAAGCATGCAAGGTGTTGCGGAGACTCTAGCAGTCACCCTCCAGAGTAGTGCTGTCTTTCTCAGTTCGCGGTGAATACAACCAGGATTTGAAAGTAGGTTGCTTTTCAGAGGAGCATGCACATCTCCACCCTGGTTTAGGATTTCAGGGATGACTTTGTTTCGGCAGCTAGGGGCAGTGGCATGGTTGGTTAAATCACATTTAGGTGGTAGAAAGTGAAGTCGATCCGGTGGCTCGGCTCGAGTCAGCCCTGATGGGCTGCGGACTAGGTGACTTCACTCCAAGCAATGTGCACACTAATTGAGAAAACATGTTCCTGTGATGGCCTCATGCAAAAATCCAGATTTACGAATTTTTTTTTATTCCTAAGAATTCCTTAAATATTTGCCGTTCGTGTCTATACAGCCTCCCAGAGCACTTTCCATCCTTACTGAGTAGGGTTGGGTTTTTCTGCTGTGGCCCAGGTCAGGTTTTTAAAGGGTGGGATTCTGATAAAGGGTAACTGAGCATGCAGCCACAGGCCTGGGGAGAAGCAGGAAGAGGGCAGGAAAGGAGAAAAATGACGCAGACCTCCTCTGCTTTTCCTGGGGCAGAAAGAGCAATTCAAAATCCTTGTAAAGCAATTGCCCTCCATGCTCATTGAGGGGTCCCCATCAGGAAGAGAGCCTCAGCTTACTGGGCACTGGCTACATTTGGGGCTCTGTGGTACAAACTTTCCAGCACTCTCTACTTTCCCCTTCACAACTGCCTTCAAAAGTCAGTCGACATCATTACTCCCTTTCACAGATGAAGCAACTGAGGCTGATAGGGGTTAAGTTACGTGCTCACAGAGCTAATGAGACGTGAACTTGGACCTAAATCCAGTTGTATCTGATTGTGTGCCAGGACTCCTGTAAAATCCTACCTGCCTATGGGACAGTCCCTCGCTCCCCTCCAAGAAGCCTCCCTGAAAGTCTTCTTGACATCCAGACCGCTCCCCTCTGGGAGGTCATGTAATCACAGAATTAGCACTTTTACTAGTTCCAGTTTTGATACTGCTTGCCATTGCTTTGTGTGTTAATTTAGATAAGAAGATTCAAAAGCCTGCAGACAAACTTTGTTCGGTCTTTACAGATGTGGGGAAAGTGAAGAAATTTCGAAGTTTTGGCTTTTCAATCTCAAAGTTCTGACTTTTCTAGAAAAGTTCTTGAAGACATCTGGCCACATTGAACCTACCGTCCTTCAGAGCAACAGTTGACCTGTCCCTTAGCAATGAGGCATAGCCTCTCTAGTTTTTCACCGCCCCAGCAGTCTCTGGCCTCAGCTTATTTATATTCTCTGATGAGCCATTAAGCCTTTTAGTTACGACTCCTGAGCAAGCTCCTTGGGGCAGGATCATGATTTATATTTATTTTGTGTCTCCACAGTGCCCAGTCTCCCGGGTAGCATGTTAATAAGAATGCTAATTGAGAGAAGGAAATCTATCCAGTAGCCTGATATATGGTGGACCTCCTCCCCTGTGGGGCAAGAACTGTCTTCTCCTTTAACCACAGGTTCTATGTAATTCAGCAACAGTTGCTTAACCCTTCACTCTTGGTCGGGGAGAGCACAAATGCCCCACTGCCATAGCAAACCTCACTTTCTCTTTCTTCCTTTGTAAACTTGAAGAATTCCTAAGACAGTTAAAATCCTAAAGACACAGAGGAGTTGTTATGTGGAGTAAGGAAGCAAAACACTCTTAAAGCTGCCAGCAAAAATGGTCATTCTCAAGAAATGCCTTATTTAGAGAGCATTGCATAACATTTCTGAAATAAAAGTCTAAGGAAAAGTTTGCCTCTGAAAGAAAATTACAGTAGAACCTCCGTGAGTCTCCTCTTACCCAGACATTATGAGGCGAGGATAATTCGCAAGATGAAATGTTTCTGTAAAATTCTATCAGAATGAGAATGTTAATTACAGAAGGTCAAAATATCAGTGAGTAAATTCCTAGAGACGCCTTCAATGCCACCAAAAAGAATTTCTCCTCCCAATGCAGCAAAGCTTCATACTCACAGAGACATAAAAAATACAAAGAAGGTATTATCCTACCCAAAACAAAAAAAAATATGAAGTGGGGGCTCCCCTCAGATCAGCCCTTCCAAGGGAGACAGTGAGGAGAGGAAGCTCATGTTCGATGATGCCCACCTTGTGCCACCAGGCCTGCGCTGCTGTTCTGCCTGCATCTTCACACTTAATGTACACAACAGCCAGGTGACAGCATAGCTACTACTAATATCTTTGTTTTACAGATGAGAAAACTCAGGGACAGGAGAGGCCCTCCTATATCTCCACTTCCCTGGAGTGCTCTGTCCTTCCCTCTGCTTATCTAGTCCAGCACGTCCCAGGCAGCTAGACACAGCACGACTTCTTTTTCTGAAAGTGTTATTCATAATCCGAAGGGAGCCTGTCCCGCTTGGCATCACCCTCACACAGTGGGGGTTCAACACACAGTCATCCATAGCGATGAGGTGGTACCTCAGTCTGCGGACCTCTGAGCCAGGTCTGCTCAGATCCAAACATGAGTTGGCATTTCACCAGACTGAGCAAGTGAGACATGCAAGTCACTCTACTTGCTAATGAGGGTTGTAATCCATCTGTGATGATGAGGGACTGAAGACAGGACAGTCTCCCCCAGCCCCTAACCTGGGGAAGGGCTGAGCTTTTGAGACCATCCTCCCTGGGCTCACTTAGCAACCGCATAGAGGGGAGGTGACCTACACCCCCAACCCTGACTGAAGGAACAGCCGAAGGAAATGGGAAAATCAGGCCATCGGTACTGATAGCAAATACTTTGTTGTTGTTGGGAACCTATTCCTGTAGTAGTGAATTGAAACTGCCCAATGTGAAAGGGCTTCTGTGTGAAACTTGGGGGCTTCATTCCCACTGACTTCATAGCCAGCTTCTTGACCTGCAGAAGCCACTGCAGGCAGTGCCAAAAGTGCCAATCTCAATCTGCCTGGTCTAGTGGTGGATTTTCAGGGAAATCCTGACTGTCTGACTCTAATAGTACTACTACTAGAAAAAATAATAATAATGAAAAAAGACTTCCCACACCTGAATGGGCTGGCTATACTCTTAGGCAATTCAAATGTTTGTTGCTAGTTCCATCTGACAGATTTCATCATCAGATTAACCTCATTTCGGGAGGGAACTCCTTAAGTCTCCTACAGTCTTTCTCTTTCTTTCTCTCTTTCTTTCTTTTTCCTTCCTTCCTTCCTTCCTTCCTTCTTTCCTTCCTTCTTTCTCTCTTTCTTCCTTCCCTCCTTCTTTTCTTTTTCTTTCTTTCTTTCTTTCTTTCTCTTGTCTCTCTCCCCTCCCTCCCTTCCTTCCTTTTTTATTTTTTATTGTTGACTCGTTAGAAATCAGCTCCAAGCTCTGTAGTTCATTTTCACTCCTACTTGTAATGAGTGGGGCATGAGTAGAAAGCATGTGTTCCTATAATGCCCGCCTATGTGCTGAAGATATTCATTTTAACCCTACGTACCACAAATAAATAGTTCTATGTTTTGTCCCCCAGTGAGACCTTGAGACAGAGGAGAGAATAACAAGCTATTCTGCTTGAGAATAAATCCAGTGCCACAAGCACCGGCCCTCCAGTGTAGTGTTGCTAGCCCACTTTCTTCAATGAAATGTCACATTAGCAATTCTCATTTATTTTCACAGCTTGGGCACAGTTGTATTAATTTGATGTCAACGTGTACTCACGCTGTATTAAGTGCAGTCAGTGCTGGGGGGCTTCTCCTTCAGGGAAGGAACCTTCTGGTGTCAGAGTGTGATCCATTTAGTAAAGGAGGGAAGGATTTCCTCCCAGTGCCATGGACTCTGCAGGCAGGCAGTCTGCCCGTGTTTTTAATAACATATGGCAGAGAAGGAAGCAGCCATGCTCTAATAGCACCTGTCCCTTCACCTTACACTTCCTGGTTTTCTTTTCCAATGCGTCATTTGTAGTCTGCTTCATTCACAAAAGGCAAATGGTGACACCTGGTGAGACTACAGCACTGAAGTCCCTGCTGATGGTGGCCTAGAGTCTGATTTGCTGGCTCCTGGAGGATGAAGCCCAGGTGTTGACTTCTGAAGCCCCAATTTGATGATTAACCATAGACACCCCAACAATAGGGCCCTTATTGATAATTTCCAAAAGATTTCTCAACTGGAAGCAGCATTATCTTTTAAGACACTTAGCCTTCTATGAGGGGCATTTGGGGTTGTTACTATGACTTCTGACATCTAGGCGGTAAGGCAGGGACACTAAACTATCTGGACTGTGCAGATTGGTCACACTTAACCAAGAATTGTCCCCAAATGCTGACAGCTCTATTTAGAAACAATATTAATCCAATATACATGCCTAATGAGTTGGGAAAGTGAGGCCTGAGAAGTTTAGCGATTTGCTCAAGGTCACAAAGCTACTTCCCTTCCTTTCTCAGGAGTGAGGAAACTAGAGCAAGAAGTTTGCCCAAAATATAGGAGAAGAATAGCAAAGAATCATCCTAACATTTTAATCTGATTCCTACTGTGTCATAGTCTGAGGCCCCAAAAGCATGTAAAGTAGCCCAGAGAGGAGCAACGAAAACATCGTGAACCACCAGAAAGTCTTCTCTACTGTGTGTTTTCGTTCTTCTGGTGTTCCCTAAACTTTGTCGCTGAAGGATTATTCTCCTGAGCTCAAATAGTGACATTTCTATGCTTGTGCACACCCTAATGGAAGACCTAGGACCCCAAAGCCTCAGTTTCTCCATTTGCATATCAGCCTCAGGATCATCCTGATCTCATTATTATTTAGAGTTAGGATCTTAACTGTTTCCTCACTGTTATCAAGCAAGGTGTCACGGGAATGGATTAGCGAAGGGTCTTTCATCCTTATTTATTTACCCAATGCCACCATACACTGTTTTTTCAAAATGATCCAACACAGAATTGATTTCTCCGGACTGGCTAAGCCTGAGAGCTGACAGTTTGTGAGATCAGAGATGCAGGCCGAAGAAAGACACAGGAATTCTTTCTGTGTCACAGAAAGGTGTTTTTCTGGGAGTATGTGTTATTTGTACACAGATATCCAGAGATTTTATGCAAGCCCTCAGCAAACCTTCCGTTGCCTCCTGAGAGCAGAGGATTTGCTTCCAGCAAAGGAATCTAAGGCTTGCTCTAGACTCTGAAGTCCCTGAAAGTTCTTACTGGGAAAAGGTAAATGGCTGGGCCCCTAGTCCGGGGTCTGACACTGACATCTGCTTGGGGATCTGGGCCTTGGCCCTGCTCCATGCCCAGTAAAGAAGAGCAGTGGCCAAATCTCTGTGTAGTTTCCCTGCTGCTCTGATGCAGGGTGCTGCAGTAGAGCACTCCATGAATGAGCAGCAGGAGTGCTCAGCACGCTTTAAAAAGTAAAGTTGTGTGGTTTTTTCATCAGTTTAATCTGGGTAATGATGAGAAACTTCCCTCAGGCTCCAGCCCTGCCCTGCCCTACCCTACTCTCCCTGCTGATGTCGGCAGCCAGGGCCCCCTTCTTAGCCAAGGCACAGATTTCTCCCTGAAAGAGAATGAGACTGTGAAGCCTCATCCCTTGCTCCCACTGGTCCTTGGGGTGGGGGAGTTTTGGGGTGGGCAATAGAAGAAGGCAGGAACCTCATTCCTTGGTAAGGGTTAAAAGTAGGGAAAGAGCCACCAACACTGGAATGCCTGCCCTGAGTGGGCCTAGTTCTCCATTTCCCTGGTGAGCCTGGGCTGCTGTCAGAAATGCAGTGGTGCCAGCAGCTTCTTGTAAAATCCTCTGAGGTACTCCTATACATCTGTCAAACTACTGTTCTCATGCCCCAGTGATCTTGGCTTCTTATTTCGGGTGCTTCCCCGCCCCCACTTCAAGGATTCTCTTTTTCACCAGCATAAATGATGTTGGGGAAAGAGTGGGGTAAGAGTTTGGCAACATGTGACATTAACCCCCTTCAACAAGAGGAACATTCACTTTTTGTGTGAGTCAATTCCAGTCAGGCCAGCCTCAGTCCCCAGACCTGCCCTACTCCTCTGACCCTCTGGGAACACTGCCCATCATGAATGGACATTTGGGTTGCTCAGGTTGACATATGACTTATTGAACAAAGGAGACTCATCAGGTTTGATATAGCCTTTCTTCTGTGATTCTGCAGAGGGAGAAAGTTTCAGACACTCAGGAGGAAATGGTGAACACAGGGTGAGAAGGGTTGGCAGGGGCCAGTGGCTGCTGCCCTTCTGCACTGCCTCGAGAAGGGGAAAGATTCCCCTCCAGCAGACTTAACTGACAGCCTCAAGAGTTTGAAGACCCTGGAGAGAAGTTACTGGTGGGGCCTCCACTGTCATTTCTACATTTGCAGAATGCAGCTGGCTGTGCATGGGTTGGAAAGGAGGGGACTGGCACTGGCAGTGGGTGTGCCCAGAGGATGGAGCCAGGACAATTAATCAAGTGCCTTTTCTACAGGATTTTCATTGGCCTCGGATGACAGATGGGGCAGAGGCACCCAGGAGAGCACTATTTTGGTTTCCAGCTGGGAACGTGCACTAAGTTTTCCTTAATGCCCACAGCACCCAAAAGGCTTTGCTGTAATACACTTTAATGCATGAAAACTCATAAATTATCCTTCAAACTGTTACAACTTCCAACCTGGAACAACTTGCAAAAACCAGCCTAGCAAGCAGGTTCTTTTTTAATCTCTCAAATCACAGGAGAAGAAAAAGTTCAAGCGCGAAACACCTTCCTTAAGAATCTCGGAGATTTTTTTTTTTTAGAAGGAGGTTTGTAATTAGAGGGAGCTAAGCTGCTTGTTTCTGCTGGCTCAAAGTTGGAGTTCCCTGACCCCTGAGTCCTCTCTCCCTCCCCTAGATCCTCCTCGCCTGAACCCAAGGTGCTACCCGCCCCAACCTTCCACGCCAGCTTCTCCCACACCTGGCAGGAGACAGCTGGAGATGAAGCGTGTGGCCCAAGTGGCAGGGCTGAACCTTGGCGACCTCTGCCTGAGGTTGTCCAGCTCCGCTCCATGGAGGGCTCTGGTATGCTGGACGGACCCCGGCCTTGGCTCGCAGGCTTCCTGCATTAGCCCCCAGGCCCCTCAGTCCCGACGCCCAGCGCTTCCAGTCACGCAGAGGGAACTGCCCTAGGTCTAGCCGACCTGCCCGCTAGTTCCCCTACCTGGGGGCAGCACAGCACTTTCCCCGACTCGGCGCTCACCTCGGCCCGCGCGCTCTGCGCTGCCCCCGCGGTGAAGGCCACCACTCCTCCCGCCCCGCGCGCCTGCTGCCGGCGCATCCCTCTCCGCGCCCATTCGCTCTCCCTCTCTTGTGCGTTATCCACTTACAGCCCTCGAGCTGGACCCTGGCATGGCTGTGGGCTTCTGTAGACGCCAGGGCTGCCCCTTGGACCGCAGGCCATCCCGGGATTAGGAACTCCACCACCAGAACGAACGCTGCTCCCTCTGTCCGACTCGTCCTCCCGCGAGGGTCCCGCGCCCCCACACCCACTTGGGACATTTCTTAGGGCTGCTCTTCGGCCCTCGGGAGTCTCGGGGATTAACCAGAGAGCTCACCAGACCGGTATCCTTGCATACTTCCCCGAGAAGCCCAGTCACCCCGGCCCGCGCCCGCGCTGCGCCCCTCTCGGGATCGGCTCGGGGCAGCCTGACTCACCGCTGCGCTCCCCTCCGGCTCCCAGCGCTCTCTGCCGTGCCGGAGCGCCGAGCTGCTCTCACACAGGCTTCTTGAATTCTTAGCCCCTCCTCCCGGACTCTTGAGTCACACACACTCCAAATCCTGGCCCCCATCCCTCCCCTCCCCACCCTCAGCCCCGCACCTGCTGTGGCTGAGCCGTGGTGCCTGGCTGGAGGGGGTCTTGGGGACTAGAGACCGATCGCTCCTGGAGGGTTAGCCAGACCCAGCCAGAGAAGGACTTTAAACCTCCAGAGGTCAAAGGGAAACCCACTGGGGCCTGAGGGGCCGCGCGCACAAAGCTGGGAGGGGGATTTTCTGGCGCACCGGCGGGGGTCGTTGGGCCGACTGGCTGGGGCTGGGCGGAGTTGCTCGGAGCTTCCTTCACCCCCTCGCCCTGCCCCCACGCGTTGCCCGTCGCCAGCGCCTCCCTGGTCTGCCCAGCATCGCCCTCGGTGCCCCAGGCATCGGCCGCTCCCCGCACGGTCTAAGGGAGCTTTTCTTCCGGGGTGCTTTTCCTCACCCCGGGATAGGTGAGCACCCAGGGGAAGCTCTGCGACGGCCAGGTGCCCAAGCTCCTCTGACAAGGGAAGGCCCCCAGGTACCAGCGAGTTCAGCATGGGGATAAGGAGCAGAGGACTTCAGGAGTCAGGTGCTAGACCCCGACCTTAACTTAAGGCCCTGGGTTCCAGGAGCTTCCGGAGTCCCTGGCCCCTTCAAAACTGTAGGCTGATTTGTGCGCAACTGTGTGCAGGGCTAATATTCTTTTCTGGGTGAAAGGTCCACAGCTTTTGTCAGTTTTGACACGGGTCTGTGACCCCAGACTGACATAGCCAGCTAACTTTCTGCCCAGACCCCCGTGCTCCTCTTTCCACATTCCAGGACCCACACAAATTCCTGTTTATTCTCACTGCTCCACCTTAAGTGAAGTGGAATCTTCTTCCTGACCCTCTAAGATTTCTTGAGTTCCCTGGATTCAGCCTGGCAGAGTACCTTGCCTGACTTACCCCTGCCCCTCTGCCAGGGCTGTTCCCACCCCAGCCTAAAACTAGCAAGGGAGAAATATCCCTGAAATCAGATTTGTCACCAAATGTGCAACATTAATTGTAACATTTCAGGGGACTCATAGCTCTTTGGAAATTTCCAGCCCCACTTCCTCCTGTGTTGAGCTTGTCTGTGTTTTCACTTCTTCCTTTAGCAAAGGTAGGTTGGAGCTCTACCCCGTGTGGATGCCACAAAGGAGAAGTGGGTGTGGGGAGAGCAACAGAGAGGGAAGGTGAGGCACAGATCTCCCTGTTGCTGGTGACACCAGCCAATGCAACTCAGCAGAAGGGCACCCACCAGGGAGCTGGGATTTAGTGAGGCAGAGGAATCCTAAGTCCAAGAGTGGTCCTTTACCCCTGGTGGATGGCACTTAAGTGAAATAAAGCCCTGAGTAGGCATTTCCAACTCCCTCGACTCAGATTAGTCTTGGGGTCTCACTTCTTTCTATTTTCACATTTGCTTCCATAAGAAAGCCATTTACACGTGCTCTGAGAAGGCTGAAGCCGGCCAAAAGCTCTAGAATTGGAAGTCAGCCTTAACTTTGGTGTGACCTCCTTGTTTCCCAGCAAAGGCTTGTCCACCTCTGACCTGTTCAGATGCAGGCTGGTGTCTTTGGAGGTGAGGGCAAGAGGCCAGGGAACACCGTAAATGGCCCTTTCTACAAAAGCAGCATCGCAGTCGGGGTGATCCATTAGGAAATTTATCATCGTCAATTAAACAAAAGAATTTCCAGACAACAGGACGAATTCATCCATCAATCTTGTCATGTATAAACTTGTTTGGAAAGCACTAGCCCCAAGCCTTACATAATACTGCTCGAGAATTTGGGTATGAAATTAAACTTTTAGAATAACAGAATTTGGTTGTTGAATGTAGAAGCTTTTGTGTGTGTTCTTGTGGCATCATTCAGAAGGACAAAAGGATTTGGGGCACTTGTGGTTCTTTTTTATGTGGTATGTTAAGGGGGAAATTTTTAAACAATGTAAGCCGAGTATAAGCTTGCTTATATGCCCCATCCTCAACTCCTAAATTGTTGGTCATATTCTTTTGGCACATGTTGGTTTAATAAGAGCTTCTTTCTGCCCCTGACTATCTCTGTTTCTATCTCTGGACTTCAAGGATCTTGAGTAAATAAGAACATGTAAACAACAAACACACACACAAAAAATCCAAAGATTATTAATTGAGAGCCTACCATATATGAAGCACTGTGAACTGGCAGTGGTACCTGTCCTCAGAGAGCTTATGTTCTAGTGGGGTTGGATTATTAGGCCATGCCATGTTTATCACCATTTCCCCAGGTCCTAGCATAGGACCTGGTGTATAGTAGGTGCTCAGTTAGTACTTATTGAATCCAACAACTGTCAGAGTCATTTGTGACTGTCAGACAACCCATTAACACTGGATTCGTTTCCAGCAGGTTTCAGATCAGCCTGCCTTTGGCACAGAGACCATAGCCAGGTGCCTTTTCCTCTGCCTCTTCTACTTTCCAGAAGGTTCAAATGGAAATGTCCTTCTCTTGGGTCATTGAGAGAAAGGCCTGAACCAGCTACATTCATAGGAATGAAAAACAGCTGAGAGGGCAGCGGCCAGAGGAATGGTGGAGACAAGCAGAGGATAAGAATGTTTTTCTGTACTAGATTTTCTCGAAAGAGCTTTTTATCCAGTGTATCAAAATAACCAGCAGCTGATGCATTTGCTGACTTGGAGGAGAGATTGTGGCGTGTACAGTAATTGTTGTTATTTCTGAGGATCTAGAAGCCTGCAGCCATTGAGTGCCTCATCAACAGCAACACTCAGCCTAGCACAAACCGCTGGCCTCGCTCTTGCTTCGTTCCAGGAGGCCAGGACAAAGTGCATGTGCTATTTAAAACCCCAGCAGGCTCAGCAGAGATCTGCCAGCGAAGACGGCATCGCTGGATCTGCTCATTCTTCACGTGAAACACAGAAATATTGTCTCAATTGCTGGAGGAAGTGATAGCTTCCGTTTAAAGATTTTTTTTCCTTCTTCCTTCTAATCAGAGTGAAGAAAACCTTTGGAAGATGAAATGTTTCATAATGCTTAGTGAGATTATGTGATCACAGAATCACAGAAATGATCAATCCAGCCACCTTATTTATGGATAAGAAACAGGGGCTCAGGAAGGACAAAGGCTCAGCCAAATACATGTGACCAGTGTCGGGCTTTTTGACTTCTAAGCCAGCACTCTTTCCCTGAAAGAGGCTCGGAGAAAAACTGACCGATGCAGGCTGCAGGAAAAAGCTGGTAAAGGAGCTGAAGTAGGCCAGGGTGCGGAGGGGGCCGGGGGCACCCCCTTCTCTGGGCCATCCCTGCCTAGTCCTGTGGCCTGCTGCTGGCTGTCGCTGTCTCTCCCTGAGATCTCCAGTTCCTCCATCTCTATTAGTTCCCTCACTTTTGCTTATGAACATTCACTTGCCTTTTCTCTCTTATAGAAACTGCTAGCCCAACCTCTGGATTTCTCACTTCCATTCAGTACCAAATTCCTCAGCAAAGTAATCTATACCCATCATTTCCTTGACCCTCCCAAACTTTCTGTAATCTAGTTCCCATCTTCCTTCCCTTCCTTTCCTTTCCCCCTACTGAACTGATGGTTTTTTTTTTCTTAAAGGTCATCAGTTGCAATAACACCACTGACACAATCTCAGCAGCATTTATCAAGTGCTTGCCTTATTTCAAGTACTGGGCAAGGCATTTTTTCTAACCTTATTAGTTGGTCCTATTCATTTGTGGATAAAAAAGGTGAAACTCTGAGAGGTAAGTCACTTCCCAGGTCTCATAGCTAGACAAATGGCTGAGTAGAGAATGGAACCCAATCTCCTGCTGTTAAATGGCATGCCTCCTTCTCTTTTCAGCCAAGCTCGGCCGACTTTGCCAGTCCTGGTCTCCTCTATTCATGACCTCCTTTGCCTAACACTTTCCTTTTGGGGCTTCTGTGACTACTATCCTGGCTTACTGGCCACTCTCTGATTTTATCTGCCCTCTGCACTTACGGGCCTCCCACAGATCAGTTCCGGGGCTTTACATTCTCCTCCACTCTTGTTCTTCCAGGTGTTTTTCTCCTAATGTTATAATTCCAAGCATAGTTTCAACTCCGGCTTCTCCTTTAATCACCAACATTTTGAGTGTCTGTTATGTGCAAAGCATTACCTAGGTTCTTGTTTCAGCCAATCTGCACAGGCCCTGGCAAGGACTGTGTTTCTGTTTCTCCTCTGACTCCCAGCCTCTTTATCCAAAGCCCTTGCTCTTAGCCAGGCAGCTGCCCCACAGATCCCATTCTTGAAAGGCCAGGAAACCCACTTGGCCCCAGGACAGTTCAGCTCTTCCTGCAGGGGTCCTGCAGCCCAGGAAAGTCACCAGTTTGGGACTGGTAAGATTTAGCCCATCTGTCCCATCTATCCTCTTAGGTGATGTGTCCTTAAAGATTAACCCTCTTGGAACCATAATAATCATGATTACTTTTCATTATGTGGAGTGAATATATTAAACAATTTTCAAGCACCTGCTGTGTGCTTGCCCCGTTCTAGGGGCTGTGGATTCACATATGAACAAAACAGCCTCTAAACACATAGACTTTTATTTATTTATTTTTTTGTAATTTCAACTTTTATTTTAGATTCAGTGGGTACAAGCACAGGCTTGTTACAGAGATATACTGCCTGATGCTGAGGTTTGGGATATGATTGACCTTGTCACCCAGGGAGTGAGCATCGTCCCAACAGTTAGTTTGTCAACCCTCACCCCACTTCCTTTCCGTTGCTCTAGTAGTCCCCAGGAGGCACATGGAATTTAAATTCTGTTAATTTGCTTCACCTATTTAATAAATGTGCATTATTTAATGTACGTTAAATGTCTGGCCTATAAAAAGACAGCTGTGATTTTGGTAAGCTTGATCTGCACAGGACAGGTGAGTAAGGCAGATGCAGAGATAAGCAGTGCTGACCAAGTCAGTGGTCCCCTTGGGTGCAAGGAGAGTCAGGCAAGCTCTCTGGGGATTGGACCATCTCCTCTGCTCCCCTGGTTCAATCAGCTGTGAGCCTCTGCCTTCTCAGACTGGTCTCACTCTGTTTCCACCAGAACCCTGTGGTTTTCATTGGTGCTGTCTTCAGAGGTCCCTGAGACTGTTGCACTCCTCTCCCACTGGGCAAACCCTCAGTGTCTCTCAAGTGCCCACAGCCAAGGCAAGAGTGCCTCTATCCAGGTCCTCACTATACAGCCCTCTCTGGCCCTGGAGTTGGACATTCCTATTGGGGCCACCCCAGAGATACCTCTGGGGCAGGATTCCCCATTGATCAAGTTTGCCTGCATAGCATCACAGCTGCTGTTTCCTGTCACATAGTATCATGTTTCAGGTTGACAATTAAGGTTTTGTGGTGCTGAGGCAGGCAAGATCCCCACACCTTCATTGCGATGCTCCTATGAAGGAGTCTGGGATAGATGGGATCTGCCACATCCTGGGTAGGTCTCTGTCCCCTTGATGACAACACCGAACTCACTGCATTTATTACATTCCTATCCTGGGGCAGAATCTGTGTTATGTGCAAGGAAACAAAGATCAAGAAGAAACGTTTCCTGCTGTATAGGGACCTACTATTCAATGGGGCACCAGACCCATAAATTGATAAGAAATCTTTAAGGGAGGATACGGAAGCTGGGGAGATGGGAAATTCAACCAACTCAGAGCTTTGCCTTTGTTGTAATTCCTTTGCACTTAGCATAAATTCCATATTCTTTAAAGAGACTTATGAGGCTCTGTGTCATCTGGCTAATTCCACCCCTTCATCCTCCTTTCTTGCTACTTCCTTTTCTTTGCTCTGGCCTCTGCGGTGGTGAATTTATTCCAGTTCATTTCACAGGCAGCACCAGCCCCAAAGGTCCTATATGGTGTTTCCAGTGCTTCAAAACTTTTGGCCCCCACCCCCACTCCTTTACCTGTCCCATTCCTCTTCCTTTGAAACTCAGCTCTGTGCTTTCCCTGATCCCCTGATCCCCCAAGTCAAGACTGAGTGAGCGCCCTCTCTAGGTGCTTCTGCAGCACTTCGTATTGCACAAAACATATGCCCAGTAAATCATTTAAAATGAGATATTATCTGACCTAAGCTTTGAAGCGTGAGTAAGAGCCAGGAGAAGAATGCTGGGAAGGGCATCATTTGAGACAGAGGGAGCACCTTGAACTAAGGCGTGCAAGTGTGAGACAGCAGGTTGCGTGCGGGAAACTGTGGCTGATTCAGAACTGGTGGGGCATGACGTGGTAGGAGATGCTGCTGGAGCAGTCACTGGGAAGGTCGAGGAAGGCATGGATTATGAAGGGTAAACCAAATGCAGGGAGACCACCTGGGGCTGGTAGTCATAGTTGGGGTGAACAGTGATGGCAGCAGCCTGATCCAGGCACTGGAAGCTAATTCAAACAAAACTTGGGGTATAAATTCATCAGGAAGTGGGGATGGCTGGATGCAGGGGTAAGGAGAGAAAGGGGTCTCCTGGGTGCCCTCTGGATTCCTGATTTACCTGACCAGATAATGATGTTGCTGGCTACGGAGATGGGGCCTCCAGAAGTGGGGCCTGTGTGGTGGGCTGGAAAGCCGGGGTCTTCAATTCAGGATTTTGTTGGGCCTTTGGAATACTCAAGGGCATATGTACAACATACGGAGTGTGGAGATCAGGAACGATGTTGAGGCTAGCTGTTTCTGTACACTGCATACAAACTGAAGGCAACCAATAGCATCATCTCAGAGCCTCCACTGAGAACTTACCTCCCCATCCAGCCACACTCTCATTGTCCACCATGTTGGCACCAAGCCAACAGGGCATCTCCCAGAGGCCAGAACGCAGGGAAACAGATCATTCACTCCAGTGTTCCCTGGTTCTCTTTTACCTGCTTATTTTTATAGTACTCACTCTCCACCTGGAGGTGCAGGCCAAGGTGTGAGAGCAATTGGGAACCCTGAGGGTCCCACTTTTTTGCCTTTCCCACTTCCTCCTTCCTCTTCTCCTCTCTGGGCTGACAAGAGTGCTTTTTCCTTCTCTTTCCAACCAGAACTCCTCTTACGTCACATCCTGAGCTCCCACTACCATAATAGCTTATAGTAAAACTATGATTAAGCTCTCCAAGCCTGGCTCTTGATTTTCTGTGTGAGTTTAAGAAATTAAGAATCCCTCTCCCTTTTTTTTTCTTTCACAAGAATGACTGATTTTCAAAACCACTGTTTTGCTATGAAATATCTTGCTAAAGATATATATGGACATTTTTCTTTTGCATTCCAGCTGCACGAGGTGGAATACCTCTGGGGCAGGATTCCCCATTGATCAAGTTTGCCTGCATAGCATCACAGCTGCTCTTTCCTGTCACATGGCATCATGTATCATGTTGACAATTACGGTTTTGTGGTGCTGAGGCAGGCAAGTTCCCCACACCTTCATTTGTGATGTTCCTATGAAGGAGTCTGGGATAGATGGGTTTGGCCACATCCTGGGTGAGCCTCTGTCCCCTCAATGGTGACACCGAGCTCATTGCATTTGTTAAAATCCTATCCCGGGGCAGAATCTGTGTTAGGTACACCTTACGACTCTATTGACTTCCATGGATTATGCTCTATCTCATCTCTGGGCCTTTGCAACATGCTCCTTCCCGTTCCCGGGACACTTTCTCGGCTCTGCGTTTTCTTCACTAAACCAACTCCACCTCATCTCTGAGGTCTCAGTGCAAATGTAAGCTTCTTTTTTTTTTTTTTTTGAGACAGAGTCTTGCTCTCTCACCAGGCTGGAGTGCAGGGGCGCCATCTCAGCTCACTGCAACCTCCGCCTCCTGGGTTCAAGTGATTCTTCCACCTCAGCCTCCCGAGTAGTTGGGACCACAGGCGCGTGCCCCCATGCCCGGCTAATTTTTGTATTTTTAGTAGAGACGGTGTTTCGCCATGTTGGCCAGGATGGTCTCGATCTCTTGATGTCGTGATCTGCCCACCTCGGCCTCCCAAAGTGCTGGGATTACAAGTGTGAGCCACCACGCCAGCCACAAATGTAAGTTTCTTACTGCCCAAGTCTGGGTTGCCAACTTAAGAGTACCCTATGAAAACCACATGCCCCTGGCAGAATTGCGAAATGTGACAGAGAATACCTATGCATTCCTTATTACATTTGTACAAGAGATCATCTGCTATCCCCACTAAACTATAACATTTTCAGGGACTTTAAACTAGTACCCATCATAATACCAGGAGTATGATAGGTCTTCAACAAATGCATTTTATAATTAAGCTCAGAGGGTTTGAATAATCAGCTTGAACGAAACTAGCAAATACCTAACTTAGTCTGCTGGTCTGTGATATAGATGGGATATTTGTCCCTCCAAATCCCATGTTGAAATTTGATCCCCAATGCTGGAGATGGGGCTTGGTGGGAGGTGTTTGAGTCGTGGGGACAGATTCCTCATGGCTGGCCCTGTGCTGTCCTCATGGTAATGAGTGACATCCCACTATTAGTTTACATGAGCTCTGGTTGTTTGAAAAGGTCTGGGGCCACCCTCCCGTCTCTCTTCCATCTCTCCTGTCCCACGTGATGCCAGCCCTACTTACCTGCTGCCATGAGTGGAAGCTTTCTGAGGTCCTCACCAGAAGCAAATGCTGGTACCACACTCCCTGTTCAGTTTGCATGAGCCGCATAAATGTCTTTTCTTTTTAAATTACCCAGCCTTAGATATTCCTTTATAGCAACATGAATGGTCTAAGACAGTCTGCAAAGCCCATGCCCTCAGTGCTACACCTTACAGACTAATCCTTGGGAAAATGCTTAAAGAACCAAACCATGTTTTTGTCAGCTTGGTAGAAGCCAAGAAGACTCTCTGTGCCACTCAGGTGTGCTGGCTGATTTAACTTCACCATGAACTTTGGCTGTTCCCCTTCAGGCCTGCTCAGTCCAGAGCCATATTACTGTTATGTAAGCAGCAGTTTGGGACCAGTAGGGAGTTCCTGGGACCCCTCTCAGATACTGGAGGTGTGCCCCCTCAGTGTGGTATTGCAGGCTGAGCTGCTGCATAGCCGATGGGAAACATGCGTCACCCCTTATTTGACAAAAGGCTTGCTTCAATCTGGACATCTGCCAAAGTCTGAGTCTGGCAAAAATTGCCTTGCTCTAGGAGACCTTAGGTTATCTTTGGGTCAATCCTCTCTCAGTAAGTGGCCTAGGATACTTGCTAGCCTTGAGGTGAAACCACTGGAGTCTACTGGTTCTTGCAGAAGTATTTGCATTTCAGTGGGCACCAGAGCTAACTCGAAAGATGGAGGAGATAGTTTGTAAACGGAGTGAAGGAGATTTCTGGGAGAACACAAAGTCAATGGGCAGGCACTGAAGTCATTTTGGATAGGTTTTAAGGTTGTGCACAGACTGTATTGACTTCCCTGGATTATGCTCTGTCTCATCTCTGGGCCTTTGCAACTCATGTCTTCCTCTTCCTGGGACATCTTCTCTGCTCTGTGTTTCCTTCACTAAGCAGATCCCACCTCATCTCTGAGGCCTCAGGACTGCCCAAGCCTGGGTTAGGTGTCCTCCTCCGTGATCCCATCATTCCCTCTGACTGGGTCTCCACAGCACTCTGTAGTCTACACACTGAATAATAAGGGACTATCTGCTTGTTCGTCACCCTTCTCCTCCCCACTTCCTTTACAAGCTTCTCTCTGGGGTGGCAGGGACCATAGCATCCCCAGCACCTAACACCATGACTGCACATAGTAGGTATTCCATTCCTAATTGTTGCCTGATGATATATTTACATGCACACTCTTAGATTCTTTATTTGCCTTTCTGTAGATAATCATACTTTCCTAGGACATACCTTTCCCCAAGGAAAGAAAAACAAAAATGAAACAAAAAAAAAGCCTGGACCTTAGAACCAGAAGATTTGACTTCTTAATTCCAGCCTCTTCACTCACTGGGTCCAATGCCCGTAAATGAAAATGATGCCTGTCCGTAAGGCACAATGAGAGGCTCTGTGTAGGGGTACACAGCACAGACTTGGGTGCGTCTCCTCTTCCGTCACAGCTCCAGCACACATGCTCTGTGCATACAGCACCCCAGCACACACACACAGGCACACGTGCCTTTTATTAGGCTGAACCTGATGGGATTATAGTGGTATTTGGGCAGACTAAGGGACACTGGAGTGATTGTCACAAGGTTAAAGAAAGAGAGGCTGCCAGATGCTTGGGAAAAACAGAAGGCGAGGATTCAGACCAGAACTCCTTCTTCAGGCTCCCAGCTTCTCTGGGCTGTGGGAAGTCCTCAGGCTGTCTTTTTTCTCTCCTGTTTTGAGTCTGCAGAGCTCTTTTTTTCAGTTAGAGATTCATTTATCTGGATTCTAATTTTAAAAGTTCCCCATGTTCAGAGATGACTTTGATCTTTAGCAGGAGTTTCTTTCTTTCTATTAGCATCACATTATACGATCTCTGACAGATTAATCACAGCTATTGTTGTACTGTTTATTCTACACGCTGTATAATTTTACTTTCAAAATGTTATTTTAATTAAAAAGGAAGTGCATTAGGGGAAGGCGTTTTCCTGACAGACAGGCTTCCTGGGCCCCTCAGAGCAAGCCTATGTGCTGCCTACAACAGCAGTGTCTCCAGCAAGGAGCGCAAGTCCCAGAGAGCAAGTGGGACCTGGGGTTTTCTGTCATCGTAGGAGGACCGTGAATAACTTGGTTGAAGCTGAATTCTATATTTCACTAAAAATTTTTCTTCATTGTCTTTTTAAAAAAGGACGTAGCTGGTTTTTTAAAAATATGTAGCCTAAAGAATATAGCTGGAGTTTGATAGAAGACTTTAAAGGGACACAGGTTGGGCCTGTGAGGTTTCTTTATCCTACATGTGAGTCTAGCCAGCCTCAACTACTTCCTACCTTTGTGACCTTGGGCAAGTTATTTAGCCTCTCTGAGCACCAGATTCTGCAGAGGCGGAAGAACCCTGCTAAGAACGTGGATGGATGGAGAGGTTTAACCATGACAATGCAAGGAAGGCACTTGGGAATGTTTCTTGGCATCTGGTGAGTGCTCAGTCTGGGGGTCCTTTGATTCCACAGACACATTTCCTTCTGCCCAGACCAAACAAGGGGCAACAAGGGGGAGAAGCAGACTTCGCCAACCTGACAGTTTTGCAGAAGGCCCGCCCTGGTTTGGAAAGAGTAACCACTCTGAAACCACAGAATCTAGAAACACATTTCAACCTCACCATTTACCCTCAAGTTCCGGACCCAGAGCCAGAAACCAAACTGGTTGGAGCAACAAGTTCATTTTTTTTTTAAAAAAAAAGAAGAGCATTTTGTGGTGAGGGAAAAAATGCTTGCGCAAGAGGCCCGAGAAGAAAAGCTCTTATGTGTGACGTAGTTCCACTGGACAGAGATGAAATAAATGGCTACTTTGCCACCAAGGCCACAGGATGGGGCAAAGACTTGTTTTAAACTCTGCGTCTGATGTGTACTTTGGTACAGATAAATCCCAATTCGGTTATATGGAATCAATGCTAATATCACACTGTCAGACCCGACCAACCTGATTAAGAAGACAAGGAGGCCTCCTCAGTCTCCCTTGGAAAAAAGCCTGTTACGGCCGAGGAGCTGCTGGAGGTGAAGAATTCCTATCCTGGAAACAGAACCTAGAAACCATAGCCCCCTGATAAAAAGCTACAGAAATGGAAGAAGAGAAAAAATAATAATCTAAAGCATCTATAGGACAAAACCACCATTCCCTCTTGGAATCCTGTGTTAGGTCCCATCAGAATAAAGTTCAAAGGATAACCACAGTACCTTTGCTGTGTTGGAATTTTGTCATTTTAGATACTGAGCCCTTTGGCATCAGGTATTCAGCTTTCCTTTTTTGCCTCTGCATTAGCAGAACTGAACTGAGTATAATACTTGGAAGCATTTGTCTTGAAAACCAGTCATTACATTGAATTGAGTAAAATTCTTCCAAGAAATGGGCCATTGTTTGGGATCATTTGCTGTAGAGAAATATTTGTTGTGACGGGACTTGAAGCATGTTCTTTAATAACAGCTGGGATCTGTTAAGGTGGAATAAAGGTATATGTGGAGGTAAAAACTAAAGAAAGCACATATGGCATTGTCATTAGTTGAATTTAGAATGCAGTGAATATATGAAACCGGTCGCATGTCCAGGAACAGCACACAATGTCACGCTGTTCCAACTGTGGCTTTAGTGATCTTTCCATCACACTCCTTGCACATATGCCGGGAAAGACAAAATTGGTTTGCATTGGAAGAAAGGGATGTTCACCCTGCACGTCAAGTGCCGTATCTGCAGATCTCTCAATAGAGAAACGAGGCACAGAGCATGCCTTTTTATGGGGACATTTCTTTTCCAATGAAAACAAATTCATTGGAAACAGCCTGTCTTAGTTAACATTTTTATAGGCTCTGATATACTTTTTGGCACTTTTATGTAATGCAGATATTCGTTTAAACTTCAGAAGGAAAAGTTAACACAATTTCAGTTTATTCTACACATTTTTCTAATACTAGGGCATGGTAAACATTACAAGCTGTCCCTGCAGCTGCCAATGGCTCCGAGGGGTGTTATTTGGCCTCTAACACTGTGACTCTCTTTTGTAGCATTTCCCTCTTCAGGTTATTCTTTGCCTTCTTCTTTAGAAGAGGAGATTCAGGTCTAAACTCCTTGCTGCCTCTCACCACTCGGTCACCCCTGGGAAATCACCAATCACTAACTATAAAAAGGTGGTTTGGCTTCCCTAGACCTCAGAGCGGGTCTACAACAATAGTCACTAAAAATGGGCATTGTCCAAGGTTTGCAAAAAGCCGGAGAAGGGTTCCAATGTTAATGGTTTCAAATAGCTGTTTTAAAAGGTACAACTAATAATAAAAATCTAGTAAAAATTATAGTCAGGCATTTTGCAAATTTAAAGTATGACACAGAAGTACACACTAAAATAAATATAATTGGCATGCTAGGATACCGAGGGGTGCGTTGGCACTCTGTTTTTAGCTGTGCCTGACCCATGGGGGGCAGTCCAAAGAATGCTTTGCAAGAAGAATGGCACAAAGCTGGCAGGGCAAGAAGACACCAAACAAGACAAAGTGAAGAAGGGGCCTGAACGTGCTCCGTGCTTTGTAGGTGTCACACACAGACACACACACACACACACACACACAGCAGGATGTATTTTTTTTTCAGTTTCTTTTAATACTTTTTCTTTTCCGGCTTGGTCTTTGGATCAGGAGCAGTGAAGTCAAGGTTAGTGTGATGGAAGTAATTGCAACCTTAAGGGAAGATATTTGCTATCTTCCCTTAAAACAGTGAAGGAGGTAACGTTCCTTTTAAATGTCTCTCCCCTCTTCCCTACGTCCCCTCCAAGGCCTATGCACACTTAGGAGAGTCCCCAGGCCAGGCTGGACATAAGCCCTGCACTAGCAGTCAGGAAGCTTTGGATATTAATCTGACTCATTTTCTACAAGGTCCTGGGCAAGATCATTTGCCTCCTTTGACCTCAGTTTCTTCAGATGAAATGAGAAGCTTGAACTATATGATTTCAAGCATTTCTTTGAATTGAAAGTTGCCGAAATAAATGGATTCACAATAAGGCAACCTCTATTGTAAGTCTTTTCATTTTGAAATAAACCTCCTGTAAAGGGCAATGCTTTTCTGAGAGGAATGACTTCTTCGCTTGCCAAATAAGGAACAGGGTTTGGGTTTGTTTGTTTTTTTAAGGTGTGTGTAGCAGGTGGTTTGGGGGCTTGAGAGCATTTTTTTATCCCTCTAAACTGTCCACACTAACAATTTTGAGGTTATCTTTGACTTTTCTTTTCCATCTAATACTTGATTCACTGGTTCCACTAGAATGTCTAGAACTACATCCCATGTTCCTATGATCCAATAGACCATCATCTTCATCTCTCACCTGGATTATAACAATACTCTCTTAACTGCTCTCTCTGCACCCGACTTTGTCTCCTTCCAGTATATTCTGAACACCAGCTCCCGCTGGATTTATTCTGCTAAAACTTCTCTTCCCAAAACTCTCCCTTGGTCTCTGCATCAGTCAGTTTATGCTGAGGAGACAAGCAACATCAACGTCTCATTGACCTAACCCAACAATGTTTGTTTCTCATTCAAACCACACGTGCCACGAAGTACAGCAGAAGGGCTCTGTTCATCACCGTCCCTTAGGGACTGTGCCTGAAGGAGACTCCTGAAGCCACTGAAAGCAGCGACACGAGCAGTGCAGTTCACACAATGGTTCTTAAAGCTCCTGCCTGAAAGAGACCACATCTCCTCCGCTCTTGTTTTGTTGGCTGAGTAAGTCATATGGCCAAATATAGCTTCAAAGGGACAAAAAGGGGCAATCCTACTGTGTGGCCAGAGGGGAGGAATGGAAATGTTTGGCCAAGAGCATAATGGCAACCCCAGTTTCCCATCTTATTCAGAGGATAGCCCGTCATCCTCCTCAGGGTCCTCCAGGGCCCTGCGTGGTGTGCCACGCACCCTCACCCCGCCAATTAACCTGTCTGATCCCACCTCATTCTACCTTCCCTCTCCCTCCACTTCCACACAAGGCATGCTGACCTCGGGGCCTTTGCACTCACTATCTACTCTAGAATGTCCTTCCCCAAGACACATGCAATGCTCTTCCCCAAGCACTCTAGTGTGCTCTTCCCCAAGACGTCCCTCACTTCCTTCAAGTCTTTGCTCAAGTGCACCCTTCATATTGAGGATTTTCCTGTCCACTGCAATGAAAAGTGCAAACCCCACTCTTCCCAGTGCACCACAGCACTCCTCGACCTACTCCACTGCTTTATGTTTTTTTCCTCCTGAACTTACATCATCTAATAGACGTATAAGCGACTGATTTATTTTGTGGCAGTGTAGCTGTTTGAAGACTGAGGTCTGTGTTACTTACAGAGGTTTCAATCCGTGGCTCCTTCCCTTCCTTCCTAGCTCCCTCAAGGAAAGTACCTAGCTTCTCTGTGCCCCAGTTTCCTTGTCAGGAAAGAGGGTTAGTAATAGCACCTACCCCGAAGGTGAAATGTGCGAAGCAGGCAGAGCAGGGGCTGGCACACAGGAATAGCGTTTGCTATTGTCATTTGCTGTCTAACTTCCTGCGCTGGGATGTAAGCTCTATAGGGAAGTGATATTTGTCCTATTTCATCCCTAAACTCCAGAGCAGTGTCTGTCACACACTAGGCACAGCAAAAATATTTATTGCATAAATGTGTGACTGATTGAATGACTAGTGCCTCCATCAAGCTGGCTTGTACTCACTCTCCTCTGGCCCCTTCATGACCTTTAAGGTCTCTGGACTCAGCATGGGGAGGACTGCAGAGGGACTGGCTCCTCTTGCCCAGCCAGACTGCACATGCTCAAGGTCCCCAAAGTACCTGTTTCCTTCGCTGAGGGACTTCCCTGGATGTGATGATGTGTGATGGGTGGCATGGCTTCATGTTATTGGGAAGTATCCTGAGGCACTTTGAGTCTGAGCATAAAATGGATCCCAGAGTGCAGATAAAACTTGAGTGAGCTTTGGGTCATCAGAAAGTCAGCCCTGATGTGGAGCAGAACCCCACTGCCTTGAACCCCACATTCTTCTCCCATGGTGCCAGGTATGCCTATTTGTTTTGAAAAATGGCCACTTGCTATTGTCATGATTTATTTGTCTCCTGCGAGGAGTGCTAAGGGCCCAGCACATAGTAGTTGTTCAATAAAGGTTTGCTAAATGATTGAGCCAAGGGATTCTAAAACCCACTGAGTGGAAGCCAAACTGTACCCCTTCTCTGGTATGTTGGAGGAAATTTTAATACCTCGGAGTGTGGGACATTGCAAAGAGAGCTATCAGAGTCAAATGCTTTCCTTGTAATTGGACAAATTAACTTAACAGCATGAACTTGAACTAGTTTAATGGAGAGCATCTGGATTTCTGGGATGTTGTAGAGCTTTCTACAGGTGGGTCATCTGACTGAGGGAGCTCAGGGTGAAATCAGTAATTTCCTGGTCTGTCCCATCCAGGATGCCCTGGAGCTCTCCATGACGGAACTGGCTTAGGGTTACAAAGCAAGTGGAGATGCAGAGAGAAAATTCCTGGCAGTGAGGACAATGAAAATACTTCATGTTCCTAAATATGTTACATATGGCAGTCTTTAAGGTGTATTGCAGTGAGAGAGGCCTGGGGAGAGTATTAGGTACTATAATTCTTAGTTCTGGACTTGATTCTCTGCACAGCGTGGGGAATCCCTTTCCTGTCTGTTGCTTCTCTCAACTTTCGGGCCTTACATGAGAAAGGTCCATGGGATGGAAGCTGTTCACAGGTGACAGGAGGTAAGAAGGGAGAATCGGGGGTTGCTTTCTTTTTCACCCTGGGACTTGGTACCAGAAGTTGTCAGCCAACTTGCTTACTCCACCAGTGTCTGCCTTACAGGTCACTTGCTGGGAGCTCTCCCCCTACCCCATCCCTGTTGCGTCTGCTTTCTCTTACTGGGAAAACAGAGATAGTTGTACTTGTGATTTGTCTGGAGCTGAGCCCCAGGGGCAATGGTGACGCAGGTAAAGCTTACCTGTGCTCACTGCTCTCTGTGCCTTCCCAACCCTGTTGCTTCTTAAAACCCTACGTAGCCTTAAACTGTGCAGCCCAAGGAAGTTTTTTATTTTTGTGTCAATTTTTTCACCTGTAAAATGATATTAATAAAATATGCATTTCTATAAAGTTCCCTGGAGGATTAAGGGAGATAGTTCCCATAATGAATGGCTGGTATCATCCATTGTGTGTCTCAGGAGAGGTTCTGACATCACTGCTTTACATGTTGGTGGCTTTAAGCCAGCATTTCCCAAGAACAGCTGCCTTTTTTATCTGAGAAACAGGGCAGAGTGACCCCCGTGGAAAGAGCCTTGGCATCAGGATAGCAGTTGGGGGAGGTGCTCCCTGGGTTTGAGGCTCCGGTGCCCCTGGAAACCGCGTTAAATAGAGAGTTACCTGCTCCTTCCAGGAAAGACCCTCTTTGCTTCCTTCCAGAGAGGGGTTGCAGGCAATGATGAAATAAGGCCTCACAAGCACTTGTAAGTCCTTTACAGTTTGCTCTCCCTTCTTCTTCTCTGGAAAAGAGACTTAAGATACAGAAGCCAAAAATATGTCTTTTTGCCATTTTGCTTTTTCGAATTTTATATTATTGTCATGTTCATATATTCTAGAGCTTTGCCGCTGGAAGCTGCTATTTGTAAAAACTTGTCGCGGTGGCTCAAGCCTGTAACCCCAGCACTTTGGGAGGCCGAGGCGGGTGGATCATGAGGTCAAGAGATCGAGACCATCCTGGTCAACATGGTGAAACCCCGTCTCTACTCAAAATACAAAAAATTAGCTGGGCATGGCGGCGCGTGCCTGTAATCCCAGCTACTCAGGAGGCTGAGGCAGGAGTATTGCCTGAACCCAGGAGGCGGAGGTTGCGGTGAGCCGAGGTCGCACCATTGCACTCCAGCCTGGGTAACAAGAGTGAAACTCCATCTCAAAAACAAAACAAAACAAACAAACAAAAAAACTTGTCATGCATTCCCGTGGCTGAAGGAAACCTCTGAGTTCCCAGCCTATTAGAGAAAATTCCTAATCAGTACAACTTTAGTTTGTGCTGATCAAATATCAGCTTTTATCAACAGTTCAAACAGAATTTCCAAATCAACAAATCAGCATGGTCCACAGTATATGTCTAGTTTGGCATCTATCCTTGTGACACCACTTCTGTGGATTGGATTCTGTCGGTGAAATCTGTTTAACTTAGCCAGACTGCTGTGCTAATTGGTACCATCAAGATGTGCAGAAGGCTGAACTTTGATCTGAGGGAAACAGACATTATTGAAACAGAATTTTGTTTGTTGGCTCAGGGTATTGGCTCCTGGAGTCTCTCTGCTGTCAAGTTGCCGAAGGGCCATTTGTTTATGAAATTTGTTGTCTGGGGAGGAATGGGTTCTGGGGAAGTGAATTTAGAGATTTATTCTCACAAGGTTGAATTCATATAGAAGAAGATTGTTGAGAAGAAAACCTTTTAAGCTTCTTCTGCAGGTACTGCTTCTCCGTAGCCAGTGGACAGTGGGAGAGTGGAGCGCTCTGCGCGCGCTCTCTCTCTCTGTCCTCTCTCACTCTGTCTGTCTTTCTCTCTCTCTCTCTCTCTCTCTCTCTCTCTGTGTGTGTGTGTGTGTGTATGCGTGTGTGTGAGTGTGTGTGTTAAGGATGCCAAGAGGCTCCACTTTACAAAAAACCAGTAAGCCACAACTCAATCATACACAGAAAATAGGGGATTTTTCTCATATCAGAGATGCATTTTGCAATGCCCCTTTCAGTGCCCCAGATTTGAAAAAAGAATCACAAATTCAATGTATGCACAGTATTTTTGGAATACACACACAGTGTAAAGTGAGGCACACCTGTGCATTATTTACTAAGAAGGCATTTCTCCAGGATAAACAACCTTTTTACAGAGTCCCATGTTCTGGGTTTTGAAGCTTAAGATAAATAAGGTATGAATTTTCATCTGAACAAATTTCCCTTTGTAACTTATGATTCAGTTTAAAACATTTCAAGGCTCAATAACAAACTCAGTTACAAGGTTACTGGGAAAAGCCAGTGTTTTATTTGCTGATGTTTATCTATTTACTTGCTGGTGTTGATCTGTTTATTTGCTGTGTTACTCTTTTCTTGGTCCCGAGGGTTTCTTTTTGAGATCTGGCCTGGTCCTACCCAGCCTCTGCTAAGCCACTTGGTAGGCTGTGCTCTTTGTGTCTTCAGCATCCTTGCCATGTCCCTTGATGAGTTGGTGGCTTCAATGTATTCTGTGTTCTTTGAGTGGTGCTCCACCCACAGGGTCACCCATGTTCACCCAGGGTGAAGTCCATGGCCTAGGCCCAATGCAGTCAGCACATCACATTTCCTGGCTACAGCGCTTGGTGCAGCAGTGGGCACATGGCCCTGACCTAGACAGTGAGATCCAGTGCGATTCTGCTGGGAGTTCTGAAACAGAAGGAGAAACCTCAAACTAACCGTCCAACGTGAACTTGAGGCAATGTAAGCTGGAGCTGCCTTGGTTGCACTGGGACATGAGCTTTTCTTGACAGTGGAGCCTTGGGAGAGTAAGCAGAGCTGAGATGCTGGGGACAGATTAACAAGGTGATAAGGACAGCTTTGATCCTTCTAGCCAGCCATGCCTGAATCTGAACAAAGTCATAGTCTGTGGGAGTTGCTATAACAAAATACCACAGACTGGCTGACTTAAACCACAGATGTTTATTTCTCACAGTTCTAAAGACTGGGAAGTCCAAGATCAGGGTGCCAGCATGGTTGGCTTCTGGTGAGGGCTCTCTTCCTGGCTTGCAGATGGTAGCCTCTTACTGTGTCTTCACATTGCAGAGAGAGAGAGAGAGAGAGAGAGAGAGAGAGAGAAATTGTTTGTCCTTCTTATAACACTAATCCCACCAAGAGTGCCCACCCTCACCTATACCTAATCATCTCCCAAAGTCCCCACCTCCAAATACCATCACACTGGGGCTTCAACATATGATTTTGAGGGGGCATGCAAACATTTAGACCTGTAAGTTATAAAGACCCATAAATTAATATTTGGCCTCAGACTAATTTAGGATGGGTTCGTTGTCACTTGAGGCTGAGCCTTAACCAAAAGAGAAACACATCTTGGAGACCGGCATGTTTTAGTCCTGCATGTTAAGAGTTTCTGTTTGTTCCAGAATTAAAGCTTTTTCTTTCTCCTCTACCTCATTTTTCTTTTCTTTCTTCTGAACACAGGTATGCCCCACATTGGAAATTTCTAACTCAGAGTTTTGAGTCTTAAGTTGCTTTGTATACCTGTTTCCTGGCTGGAAGGTAACCCAGCCAATTATTATAATAGAAACACTATGAAAAGGTTTAGACTAAGCCTTATTTTCATTTTCCTGCAAGTTTTCCTACATTATGACTTCCACAGTAAATATTTATATACCTTGAGTTTATTTTGGGCCATAAGTGGTTCCATAGAATCAGTCTCATAAAGGTTGCCATTGTCTGCTATTTTTCAAACCATCTGGAATTAAAAATTTAGGCAACCAGAGTAGTTTAATGATCTAGAATGTGGCAATGGGTAGCCTTGGTTTTGTCCAAAATACTCCAACTTTGCAAGGTTGTTTTTATGTGTTGGTCGGCATTTAAAACCATGATGACCACTCGGCTGGCTGTTTCTGGGCAGGACTGGAGTCACCGGCAGGTATTGCCAATCTTGTTTCTAGAGTGGATGGGGAACCTGGGAAGGCTTCATCCTTGGATTTAGTGTGAGCCAATATGAAAATATGGCAGGTGGTGACAAAAAAATGGACTTTGAAGTCACTAGACTTGCATTCCAATCCCAGCCCAACTGTGTGGAATCCTTGGCAAGTCACTTTACTTCTCTAAATCTTAATTTTTTTAATCTCTAAATTGAAAATAATAAATAATACTTACTGTATAGGGCTGCTATGAGATTTTTCTTTTTTTGAGGTAGGGTCTTGTTCTGTCACTCAGGCTAGAGTGCAGTAGTGCAATCTCATCTCACCACAACCTCCACCTCCCAGGTTCAAGCGTTTCTCCTGCCTCAGCCTCTCGAGTAGCTGGGAATACAGATGTACATCACCATGCCTGGCTAATTTTTATATTTTTAATAGAAATGAGGTTTCACCATTTTGGCCAGGCTGGTCTCGAACTGCTGACCTCAAGTGATCTGCCTGCCTCAACCTCCCAAAGTGCTGGGATTACAGGTTTATACCAGTTCGCCTGGCCCTGCTATGTGGATTTTAAACTTTATAAAATAGTGCCTGGCAGATTAGCACTCAACAGTTTTCTTCCTCCATCTGCCACATACATTGGGACAAACAATGGCCTAGGAATCAGGAGATCCTGGTTCAAATCCTGGCTTTATTCCTGATAACTGTGACGCTAAACAAGTCTGTGCTTTTTTCCATTGTGGTGGTAGAAACAGTATCATTGTCACTGTTTAACAGATGAGGAAAATAGGATTTAGAGACTTAGACATGGCTTCTCACTAGTAAGTGGAATTGGAAATTGAATCCATCTTGAAAATTAAGGCAAATTCCATTCATCTACCCACATACCCATTTATCCCTTTATTCAGCAGGTAGACAACATATCAAGTGCTTAGATTGCAACAATGAACAAAATAGTCCCTGCCCTCATGGAGCCTAATGGCCCTTGGAGATTTTCCTTTTTAACTTGCAGAGTAATTATCAGGCCCAAATAAGAGAAGAAATGTGAAAGTGCTTTGTTAAGTATAAAGCACAGTCAAATATAAACCAACTTAATGAAATAAAGTGTGAAGGCAAGATTACAGAAAAAAGAATGAAAAGGAACATACAAAGCCTCCAAGAAATATGGGTCTACATGAAAAGACCAAACTTATGTTTTGACTGGTGTACCTGAACATGACAGAGAGAATGAAACCAAGCTGGAAAACACACTTCAGGAGATTATCCAGGAGAAGTTCCCAACCTAGCAAGATGGGCCAACATTCCAATCCAGGAAACACAGAGAACCACAAAGATACTCCTTGAGAAGAGCAACTTTAAGACACATGATCGTCAGCTTCACCAAGGTTGAAATGAAGGAAAAAATGTTAAGGGCAGTCAGACAGAGAGGATGGGTTACCCACAAAGGGAAGTTTATCAGACTAACAGTAGATCTCTTTGCAGAAACCCTATAAGCCAGAAGATAGTGGGGGCCAATATTCAATGTTCTCAAAGAAAAAAATTTTCAACCCAGAATTTCATATCCAGCCAAACCAAGCTTCATAAGTGAAAGAGAAATAAAATCCTTTACAGACAAGCAAATGCTGAGAGATTTTGTCACCACTAAGCCTGCCTTACAAGAGCTCCTGAAGGAAGCACTAAACATGGAAAGAAAAAACCAGTACCAGCCACTGGAAAAACATACCAAATAGTAAAGACCGTTGACAGTGTGAATAAACTGCATCAACTAACAGGCAATATAACCAGCTAGCATCATAATGATAGGATCAAATTCATGCATAACAATATTAACCTTAAATATAAAGGGGCTAAATGCCCCAGTTAAGAGACACAGATTGGCAAATTGGATAAAGGGTCAAGACCCATCAATGTGCTGTATTCAGGAGACCCATGTCACATGCAAAGACACACACAGGCTTAAAAAAAAAAGCAGGGGTTGCAATCCTACTCTCTGATAAAATAGACTTTAAAGCAACAAAGATCAAAAGAGAGAAAGAAGGGCATTACACAATGGTAAAAAGATCAATACAACTAGAAGAGCTAACCATCCTAAATATATATGCACCCAATACAGGAGCACCCAGATACTTAGACTCCCACACAATAATAGTGGGAGACTTTAACACCCCACTGTCAATATTAGACAGATCAACAAGACAGAAACTAACAAGGATATTCAGGACTTGAGCTCAGCTCTGGACCAAGCAGACCTAATAGACATCTACAGAACCCTCCACCTCAAATCCACGGAATATACACTCTTCTCAGCACCACATCGCACCTACTCTAAAAGGGACCACATAATTAGAAGTAAAACACTCCTTAGCAAATGTAAAAGAATGGAAGTCATAACAAAAAGTCTCAGACCACAGTGCAATCAAATTAGAACTCAGGATTAAGATACTCACTCAAAACTGCACAACTACCTGGAAACTGAACAACCTGCTCCTAAATGACTACTGGATAAATAATGAAATTAAGGCAGAAATAAATAAGTTCTTTGAAACCAATAAGAACAAAGACACGATGTACCAGAATCTCTGGGACATAGCTAAAGCAGTGTTTAGAGGGAAATTTATAGCATTAAATGCCCACAGGAGAAAGCAGGAAAGATCTAAAATCGACAACCTAACATCACAATTAAAAGAACTAGAGAAGCAAGAGCAGACAAATTCATAAGCTAAAAGAAGACAAGAAATAACTAATATCAGAGCAGAACTGAAGGAGATAGAGACATGATCAAAACATGAATGAATCCGGGAGCTGGTTTTTTGAAAAGATTAACAAAATATTATTCTCTTTTCAAATATATTGATAGCATTGCCCATATAATGAGGTTCCACCTAATGCTGATTTGAAGTTGAGAAAACACTTAACACACAGGTGAAGAGGATTAAGGAAGTTTAGCAGTCTCAATTCAAACCCTCAAGCTCTGAAAGACATCAGGGCATAAACCCAGATGTGGCCACAGGCAACTATAAAGAGGTTCCTGCATCTAAACCCCAGTGCCCGAGGCCATGTTTGGGGCTGTGCTGCTCCTGCAGTGTCTTGGTGGCTGGCAGCAGCTCTCACCTTGAAGCCTGGCCTTCAGACAGATGCCTTCTTTGGACCGCCTGCTGGTTCTTGGGTCTGACATCTGCCTGGTTCCTGCCTCTCAAATCCTTGGCTCTATTTTCCACACCCAGCTCTAGCACCCAACTATTTCTAAATATTAGGATGAAAACCCAATTGTGAGAAAGTTGCATGAACAAGCAGTACCCTCTAACTGACCGTTGCTCATTTTGTTGGCATCTGATCAACCACCACTGGGCTGCCCTTCCATGGAGAGAGGTCCTGGACTTAAGGACGTCTGCCCTGTTTGGTAGCTCATGGACTGGGCTCCCCAGAGAACATCAAGGAATGATAGAAATTCTGGGATAAGCTTTGGGATGAGAGAACCACACAGAGTATGGCCTCTGGTTGGCTGGGATGGGGTCCTGGGTCACTCTGGTTTTGTGATTAAGCCCATGTCCTGTGGAGTCTCATGTGAGCTGTTAAATCTGTCAGCCTTTGTGTTTCTAACAAGTGGACTTCCTCAAGGCTCCCCGTGCTCTCCTCAGGAGGACTGTGTGCCCTCTACTTTGTAGCTGGCCTTCCAGCAGGTGCCAAGAAAGCCCTGTGAGCTTCTCCCTGAGCGGACTAGAATGGCACATATGTGGATGTTACCAGTCCCTGCAGGTGTAGTGGTCCCAGAGCCCCAGGGCCTGTGTCTCTTTTGATGTGAGCTCCCTGAACATGGCACCAGAGGGAGTATGGATGGCTGCTCTGCTCCTAGCAGGGCTGAAGTTGGGTCCTTCACAGCCACAGCCGGGCCAACTGCTGCTGGGCTTCCCAGCATGTCACACACTGGGGTTGCCGGCAAAGCACACTGCTCCCTCCATCCTGCCTTCAGGCCAGCAACTGAGGGGCTCTTCCAAGTTGGTTAAAGTCACATCACCCCAGGCGCCTGCATGTGGTGTGACTCCCGGTGTTGCACAAAAGCCCTCCACTGGAACCTGTGCAAGACTTTTAATATATGGCTGGGAAAAAGAAAAATGAACGTTCCCAGTATTTTTCCCATTCCCATTCCCTCTTCTACCAAGAAGATTTTAAATGAAGGGGGGTGGGGGGAGCTTCATACCAGAGGCAAGTTTGCAGTGAGAATCTCTGAGTCTATTTTTGTCCAGTACCATCTGGACACAAATCAAGAATCTAATTTTTCCCACTACTTTCTCTTTTTTTTCCCCTTTGTACTTTAGCTGACTCTGAGAGCATGAAGCCTGAAACCAAGTCTGGACCACAGAATTCCATTAAAACTTAAAGAATAAACAGAAAGAAAATGTCACTGAGTTCCATGAAGTATTTTCCCCACCTACAGTGCCCATGGCAGCCGGGACCCCGGAGTCCCTCCTTCAGGACCTTCCAGATGCACCAGAAGGTACGGAGAAGCTGGGTGAGAAGCACAGTGGCTGGCCCTTCCTGGTGCCACTTTGTACCTAGAGCTGTGGCTGCAGTGTGCTATGAGCCCTGGGACAGGGATCTAAAGTGCAGCCATGTGACAGTCATTAGCAAACCTTCAGTAAGTGCCAACAGACTGCCAGTGGGAAGAGCTTGGTCTGTGAGCTCTGGAAACCCTCTCAGCTTAGCAGCTTCAATAAAGTGACAGGGACCCTTGAGGCAGGCCTGAAATATTGCTCAGCTCCTTCCCTGTCTTAGACTATTTCCCCTTCTCCTTCATGGCCAATGCCCCTGGTCAGCCACAACTTGAGCTATTAGTGCAGTGGATTTTCTTAACATTATACCAGTGGGATTTGGGTGGATGGGTAGATTTTCTTCAAAGTCATTGATGTCAGAGGACTTTGGCTTGGAAATGAAGTACCTGAAGTTCTAGGCCCGAACTTCTGTATAAAAATGAACATATTTAATCAGGAGCCTGAATGTTGGAAGTTAGGTCTAAGTTCTGTTGTTCACTTAACATAACCAGATAAAGAGGAATGTGGGGGCTTTGTTTCTTGTGTTTTTAATTAATTTTATTTTTGTTGTACATAATAGATGTACATGTTTTTGGAGTACATGTGATAATTTCATACATTCATATTATTTGTAAAGATTAAATCAGTGTCATTGGTATATCTATCACCTTAAATATTTGTCCTTTATGCTAGACACATTCAAATTATTCTCTTCAAGTTATTTTGACATGTAAAATAGGTAATTGTAAACTAGAATCACCCTATTGATCTGGGTTTTTTGGTTGGTTTTGGGAAGATGTGGGTCTGAAGAGGCAAGGACTGGCAAGTCTGATCACCCACTCTGATTCTCACTGCTGAATGTCTGAGTCTTCCTTGTGCACCTGCTGGGGTGGGAGACTGCTTGTGGCATACCTGGCCTGTGACATGCCTAGCTCTCTGGGGTGTATCTTGGGCAGGAAGCCTGCTTCTGCCAGAGTAAAGAGTATGAGGGAGCTTCTCATCCAATGGAGCCTCCGGGAAGAGGCAAAGAGCCAGCTGGAAGCCTGGTGGCCCTCCACTGCCAGCAGGACAGATGCATCAAGTCAGGTTTATGGGAGAAGTTTTCCCAGACCACTATGTCCAAACTTCTGTCCATCCTGCTATAACCTCTCCAGTTAGATGGATGCAAACCAGACCAGTCCAGCCGTGCATCAGAACTGCACAGATAAGAACCCAAAGAAGAAACAAATGGTATAGCATTAAGTATTTTTTTCCACTTGAGTAGAAAAATAAGGGACTAAGGGAATTGGGGGAGTGTGGCCTTTGAATGAAACTTGAGGTGGTGAGACAGCATGAGCATGGGGACACTTGCTCAGAGCTTTGCTAGAATACCTCATGGTGTACTGAGCCTAGGACCTTCTCAATATAGAAATGACCATAAAAAGAAATCAGACAGATTCCCATGAAGAAAAAGTGACCTCTTCTCTGAATTCCATGCTTGGAAAAGTACTTATTTAAAGGAAGGAAAAAAGCCTCCACAACAGAACCTGGCTTGTTTAGATAACTTGGCCTAGGAACATGGCGGAAGCTGAACCCAAGAACATGCCTACACAGTGCAACTTCTGGGTGGGAGTCAGTTGTCTCTTTTGAGTTCTCTGGACCTGAGAGTGTGACACTGAGACCATGGGTTTGGAGAAATCTATCTCCCATTTATGATATGTGGCAGGATCTTGACTGAGCATTTCAACCCGTCCTGTGGTAGAACTGTAGTAGAAAAGAGGGCTGAGTCATGCTGGGTCACCCAGCTAGACTAGAGACAGCCTAGATGGGCTCATTGGAACTGGTCAAAGTGGCCACAGGGCCAGCTTGGGTCTCCACTAGAAAGGGAAGGTGAGGGGAGCAGGAGGTGGCACATTCACAGGACAGGACAATCTGGAGCAGAGATTTGTTCTAAGATACAAGCACCAGATGGGGAAATTTGACAGAGTGGACTGCAGAGTCACGTGGAAGGAAAAATAGAAGAGGATTTTATATTACAGCTGCTATCAACGGTCCTAACCTTGAAGAAATCTATAGGTAAAAATATGAAATTACATATGCCCTTTGTTTTCACTTTGTTTTTAATTTTGCTTACTTTAGTTGCTAGCTTTTCAATTTATGTTTAAAGAGCAGTTATCAGATGTTTCTTAATTAAGGTTAAAGAAACCTTTTCTTATATACTCTTTTCAGTTTTATATTTTGAAATCATGTTAAACTTATATAAAAATTTATAAAAATAGTACAGAGAGTTCCTGTATATCCTTCATCTAGCTTTCCGTAGTGTTACTGTCATACTTAACAATAATACATTGATCATAAATAAGAAATAAATATTGGTACAAGACTATGGGCCAAACTACAGACGTTATTCCACTAGTGTTCTTTTCCTGGCACAGAATCCAATTCAGGATCTAAATTGCCTTTAGTTATCATGACTCCTTCATCTCTTCCAATCTGTAATTGTCCCAAATCTTTTCTTGACAACTTCAACATATATTTTTAAAACTTTTTGAGTTAATTTTAAATTCACATGCAGTTGTAGGAGATAATATAGAGATAGATCCCTATATTCCTTACCTAGTTTTAGCCTGTAGGTAACATCTCAGATAACAATGGCATAATATCACAACCTGGAAATTGACATTGATGAGGTACATGGATCTTATTCAGATTTTACCAGTTTCATATGGAGCTGTGCGCATCCATGTGAGTGTGTCTGTTTGTGTAAGTTCTGTGTAGTTTTATCACATGTAAATCCATGTGGCCACTAACAGAGAACATATGTGTAAGTTCTGTGTAGGTTTATCACATGTGTAAAATCATATGGCCACTAGCAGAGAACATATGTGTAAGTTCTGTGTAGTTTTATCACATGTGTAAATTCATATGGCCACTAGCAGAGCTCTATCACAAGGATCCCCAGTGCTACCCTTTTATAGCTACTTCCCTTTCTCCCCAGCTCCTAATCCCCTGGCAACCATTAATTTGTTCTCTATCTCTATAATTTTGTCATTTCAAAATATCATATAAATAGAGTTATACAGTATGTAATCTCCTGAGATTGGCTTTTTTTTCACTCAACATAATTTTCTTGAGATCCATCCAAGTTGTTGCATTGGTCAATAATTCATTCATTTTTCTTGCTGAGTGATATTACATGGTTAAAGGGACCAGTTTGTTTAAGCAAGCAATTGTTGGAGAACATTTGCACAACCTCAGTTCTTTTGAAGTTAGTTTTTGTTGAATGTCTTTTGATTTGATTTGGCCTGATGTTTTCGCATAGTTAGATCATGGCAATGCATTATCGTCATGAATACCACAAAAGGGCTGTGCCCTTCTGAGTTCATCCTATTAAGGAGTACATGAAGTCAATATGTCTTATTACTCGTGATAGTAACTTTAATAGGTTGGTTAATTGGTGTCTGCCAGGTTGTTTTCTGTTGTGAAATTACTATTTGTTTTTGTAAGTAATAAATATCTTGGAGGAAACTGCTTTCTTTAATGGAACTTTGATAAATGTGGAGGGTGTATTCTTAGCTTTCTTAGTTTATCTTGACCCACAAGCCTGTGGCTTTCTGGATTACTTTGTCCAAAGCAGAGCCAGAACTTGTCATGAAGTACCAGTGATTAGAGGAGGAGGCATTATCCAAAGAGAAAACTGAACACTCTATGCTTCTTGGAACACATTCTTCAATATCAAACCTTGATTGAAAAACAAAAAAAAAAAAAGGAGGGAAGGGATCCAAGATGGCTGAGTAGGAACAGCTCTGGAGTGCAGTTCCCAGTGAGAACAATGCAGAGGGTGAGTGATCACCACATTTCCAAAAGAGTTATTACTGCCCACAGACCAGGAGATTCCTGGGCTGAGAAGTGCCACGAGTTTCCAGCACTGCTGTTTCAGCCGGTGCAGCAGGTCTCCACACAAAAACTCACACAAATCTGGGTGACTGCTTCAACTGGCACCTGGAATGCCTGGGAGACAGAGCCACCCCTTCAACTGAAAAAAAGGGGCTGGAACAGGGAGCCAGGTGATCTGGCTCAGCAGGTCCCACCACCACAAGAGTAGCAATCTGAGATGGTCTGGATTCTGAGTTTCACAGCAAGTGCAGCTGGACCCAGGATGGTCCAGCTCTGTTGGCAGAAGGGCGTCTGCCATTACCAAGTTAGTTCACCACTACTGAGGCAGTCTGACATTACAGAGGCAGTACATCATTACCAAAGCAGTCTGCCATTACCAAGGCAGTCCTCCATTACTAAAACAGACCACCATTACAGAGGCAGTTCTGACTATACCTCTGTAAATAAAACCACAAGGAAGTTCACACAACAGCTGGGCAGAGCCCACAGCAGCTCAGAAATGCCTCTGCTGGCAGACTGTGTCTAGGCTAACTCCTTGCTGGGAAGGGCAGCTCTGAAAAAAGGCAGCAGCAAGTCAGGAATTTATAAATAAAGCCCCACCTTCTTAGGACAGAGCACCTGGGAAAAAAGGCAGTTATGAGTTCCTCTGCAGCAGACAAAATTGTACCTGTGCAGCAGATCTGAACAGAACAATGGGGATCACAGCTCAGCACTTGAGCTCCTATAAGGGACAGACTGTCTCCTCAAGCAGCTCCCTGACCCTCATATATCCAAAGAATCACCTCATAAAGGAGAGCTCAGGCTGACATCTGGCAGGTATCCTTCTGGGAAGAAGATAACAGAAGAAGAAACTGGCAGCAACCCTTACTGTTCTGCAGCTGACACAGGTGATCCTCAGGCAAACAGGGTCTGAAGTGGACCTCTGGCAGTCCTACAGCAGAAAGACCTGACCGTTAGGAGGAAAACTAAAAAACAGAAATAACTTCATCATCAGAAAAAACTGACATCCACTCAGAGACCCCATCCGAAAGTCACCAACTGCAAAGACCACAAGTAGATAAATCCACAAAGATGGGGAAAAAAAACTAGTGAAAAAAGGATGAAAACACGAAAAAGCAGAATGCCTCTCCTCCTCCAAAGGCTCACAACTCATTACTGGCAAAGGAACAAAGCTGGACAGAGAATGATTCTGAGAAATTGACAGAAACAGGCTTCAGAAGGTGGGTAGTAACAAACTTCTCTGAGCTAAAAAAAACATATTCTAACCCAATGCAAAGAAATGAAGAACATTGAAAAAAGGTTTGATGAAATGCTAATGAGAATAAATAGCATAGAGAAGAATACACATGACTTCATGAAGATGAAAAACACAACACGAGAACATCACGAAGCATACACAAATTTCAATAGCAGAATCAACCAAGCAGAAGAAAGGATATCAGAGATTGAAGATCAACTCAATGAAATAAAATGAGAAGGCAAGATTAGAGAAAAAGAAGTGTAAAGAAATGAACAAAGCCTCCAAGAAATATGGGATTATGTGAAAAGACCTAATCTATGTTTGATAGGTGTACCTGAATGTGACAGAGAAAATGAATTCAAGCTGGAAAAGACTCTTCAGGATATTATCCAGGAGAACTTCCCCAACCTAGCAAGGTAGGCTAACATTTAAGTCCAGGAAATACAGAGAACACCACAAAGATATTCCTCAAGAAAAGCAACCCCAAGGCACATATTCGACAGATTTACCAGGGTTGAAATGAAGGAAAAATGCTAAGGGCAGCCAGAGAGAAAGATCAGGTTACCCACAAAGGGAAGCACGTCAGACTCACAGCAGATGTCTCAGCAGAAACCCTACAAGCCAGAAGAGAGTGGGGCCAATATTCAACATCCTTAAAGAAAAGAACTTTCAACCTAGAATTTCATATCCAGCCAAACTAAGCTTCATAAGCAATGGAGAAATAAAATCCTTTACTAACAAGCAATTGCTGAGAGATTTCATTACCACCAGGCCTGCCTTACAAGAGCTCATGAAGGAAGAACTAAACATAGAAAGGAACAACTAGTACCAGCCACTCCAAAATGTACCAAATGGTAACAAGCATTGACACAGTGAAGTAACTGCATCAACTAATGGGCAAAACAACTAGCTAGCCTCAAAATGGCAGGATCAAATTCACACATAACAACATTAACCTTAAATGTAAATGGGCTAAATGCCCCAATCAAAAGACACAGACTGGCAAATTGGATAAAAAATCAAAACCCATCAGCATGCTGTATCCAGGAAACCCATCTCACATGCAAGGAGACACATAGGCTCAATAAAGGGATGGAGAAGACTTACCAAGCAAATGGACAGCAAACAAAAAGCAGGATTTATAATCCTAGTCTCTGATAAAATGGACTTTAAAGCAACAAAGATAAAAATGAAAAAAAGAGAGCATTACCTAATGGTAAAAAGATCAATGCAACAAGAAGAGCTAACAATCCTAAATATATACACACCCAATACAGGAACGCCCAGGTACATAAAGCAAGTTTAACACCCTACAAACAGACTTAGACTCCCACACAATAATAGTGGGAGACTTTAACATCCCACTGTCAATATTAGACAGATCAACAAGACAGAAAATTAACAAGGATATCCAGGACTTGAACTCAGATCTGGATCAAGCAAATCTAACAGACATCTACAGAACTCTCCACCCCAAATCCACAGAATATACATTCTTCTCAGCACCAATCACACTTACTCTGAAATTGACCACATATTTGGAAGTAAATCACTCCTCAGCAAATGCAAAAGAACAGAAATCATAACAAACAGTCTCTCAGACCACAGTGCAATCAAGTTAGAACTCAGGATTAAGAAACTAACTCAGAACCACACAATTTCATGGAAACTGAACAACTGGTGCTTGAATGTTGACTGGATAAACAATGAAATAAAGGCAGAAATAAAGATGTTCTTTGAAACCAATGAGAACAAAGACCACAATGTACCAGAATCTCTGTAAGACATTTAAAGCAGTGTGTAGAGGGAAATTTATAGCAATAAATATCCACCACAGAAGTGAGGAAAGATCTGAAATCCACATCCTATTGTCAAAATTGAAAGGACTAGAGGAGCGTGTTAAAAATAACTCAAAACCTAGCAAAAGGCAAGAAATAACTAAGATCAGAGCAGAACTGAAGGAAGTAGAGACACAAAAACACCTTCAAAAAATCAATAAATCCAGCAGCTGGTTTTTTGAAAAGATAAACACAATAGACACACCACTAGCCAGATTAATAAAAAAGAAAAGAGAGAAGAGTCAAATAGATGCAATAAAAATGAAAAAGGGATATCACCACCAATTCCACAGAAATACAAACTACCATCAGAGATTACTACAAACAACTCTATACACATAAACCAGTAAACCTGGAAGAAATGGATAAATTCCTGGACAATTGCACCCTCCCAAGCCTAAACCAGGAAGAAGTTAAAACCTTGAATAGGTCACTAGCAAGGGTTGAAGTTGAGGCAGCAATTAACAGTCTACCAACCAAAAAAGCCCAGGTCCAAATGGGTTCACAGCCGAATTCTACCAGACATGCAAAGAGGACTTGGTACCACTCCTTCTGAAACTATTTCAAACAATACAAAAAGAGGGAATCCTTCCAAAATCATTTTATGAGACCAACATCATCCTGATACCAAAACCCAGCAGAGACTCAACAAGAAAAAAAACTTCAGGCCAATATCTATGATGAACACACATGAAAAAATCTTCAGTAAAATACTGGCAAACCCATTGCAACAGCACATCAAAGAGCTTATCCATCAAGATCAAGTAGACTTCATCCCGGAGATGCAAGGCTGGTTCAACATACATGCAAGTCTATAAATGTAATCCACCACATAAACAGAACAAAAGACAAAAACCACATGATTATCTCAATAGATGTAGAGAAGGTCTTTGACAAAATTCAATAGTGCTTTATGCTAAACACTCTTAATAAACTAGGTATTGATGGAATGTATCTGAAAACAATAAAGGCTATTCATGACAAACCCACAGCCAATATCATACTGAATGGGTAAAAACTGGAAGCATTCCCTTTGAAATCTGACACTAGACAAAGATGCCCTCTCTCACCATTCCTATTGAATATAGCATTGGAAGTTCTAGCCAGAACAATTAGGCAAGAAAAAGAAATAAAGTGTATTCAAATAGGAAAGGAGGAAGTCAAATTGTCTCTATTTGCAGACATGATTGTATATTTAGAAGACCCCATTGTCTCAGCTCAAAATTTCCTGAAACTGATAAGCAACTTCAGCAAAGTCTCAGGTTACAAAATCGATGTGCAGAAATGACACACATTCCTATAAACCAATAACAGACTTAATGAGAGCCAAATCAAGAACTAACTGCCACTCACAATTGCTACAAAGAGAATAAAATACCTAGGAATACAACTAACAATGAATGTAAAGGACCTCTTCAAGGAGAACTACAAACCACTGCTCAAGGAAATAAGAGAGGACACAAAAAAATGGAAAAACATTCCATGCTCATGGTTAGGAATAATCAATATTCTGAAAATGGCCACACTGCCCAAAGTAATTTATAGATTTAACACTATCCCTATGAGGATACCTATGACCCTCTTCACGGAACTGGAAAAAAACACCTTAAACTTCATATGGAACTGAAAGAGAGCCCCCATAGCCAAGTCAATTCTAAGCAAAAAGAATAAAGCTGGAGGCATCACACTGCCTGACTTCAAAATATACTACAAGCCTGCAGTAATCAAAACAGCATGGTACTTGTAACAAAACAGAGTCATAGACCAATGGAACAGAACAGAGGCCTCAAAGGCAATGCCATCTACAACCATCTGATCTTTGACAAACCTGACAAAAACAAGAAGTGGGGAAAGGATTCACTGTTTAATAAATGGTGTTGGGAAAATTGGCTAGCCATGTGCAGAAAGCAGAAACTGGACCCCTTTCTGACACCTTACACTAAAATTAACTCCAGATGGATTAAAGACTTAAAGGCCTAACACCATAAAAACCCTAGAAGAAAATCTAGGCAAAACCATCCAGGACATAGGCATAGTCAAGGACTTCATGACTAAAACACCAATAGCATTGGCAACAAAAGCCAAAATAGACAAATGGGATCTAATTAAACTCCACAGCTTCTGTACAGCAAAATAAACAATCATAAGAGTGAATCAGCAACCAACAGAATGGGAACAATTTTTTGCAATCTACCCATCTGACAAAGGGCTAATATCCAAAATCTACAAAGAACTAAAACAGATTTACAATGAAAAAAAAAAGAACAAACCAATTCAAAAGTGGGCAAAGAACATGAACAGACACTTTTCAAAAGAAGACATTTATAAGGCCAACAAACATAAGAAAAAATGCTCATCATCACTGGTCATTAGAGAAATGCAAAGCAAAACTACATTGAGATACCTTCTCATGCCGGTTAGAATGGCGATCATTAAAAAATCTGGAGACAACAGATGCTGGAGAGGATGTAGAGAAATAAGAACATTTTTGCTCTGTTGGTGGTAGTATAAATTAGTTCAACCATTGTGGAAGACAGTGTGGTGATTCCTCAAGGACCTAGAAATAGAAATTCCATTTGACCCAGCAATCCCATTACTGGGTATATATCCAAAGGACTATAAATCGTTCTACTATAAGGACACATGCACACGAATATTCATTGCAGCACTGTTTACAATAGCAAAGACCTGGAACCAACCCAAATGCCCATCGACGATAGACTGGACTGGGAAAATGTGGCACATATACACCATGGAATATTATGCAGCAATCAAAAACGATGAGTTCGTGTCCTTTGTAGGGACATGAATGAATCTGGAAACCATCATTCTCAGCAAACTGACACAAGAACAGAAAAACAAACACCGCATGTTCTCTCTTATAGGTGGGAATTGAACAATGAGAACACATGGACACAGAGAGGGGAGCATCACACAATGGGGTCTGTTGGTGGGGAACTAGGGGAGGGACAGAGAGGGGTAGGGAGGTTGTGGAGGTATAACATGGGGAGAAATGCCAGATATAGGTGATGGGGGATGGAGGTCACAAACCACATTGCCATGTATGTACCTATGCAACAATCCTGCATGTTTGGCACATGTACCCCAGATCCTAAAGTGAAGTATATATAAAAGAAAAAGAAAAAAAGCCCAATTAGAAATGCTAGCACTGTGGGTGAGGATACACTTTTCAGTTATTTCCTCTGGTGGGCTATGCAGCAGTCTAGATGCAAAACCTTGTCCCCTTGGAATTAGATGCAGCTAAAAGCATGCAGTTGGTGGCTTTGACTCAGACCTCTGAAGGGAGTAAGGTTGGCTGGTCACCTGCCTAGCTGCAGGCGCATCTGCTCTGTGTCTCCTGTTATAATGGAGGAGGGGTCCCTCTCTCACTTCAGAACAACTCCCCTATTCCCCACTAATGCTTTGGCTCCTATTCTCTTCCTTATTTATGGGAACTTTATGCTATCACTTCCACCGTCTTTCTCTGTTACAATCAATTTTCCATCACAGCTTGAACTACAGATAGTTAAACACGCTTAAGTCTTTGCAGTCTTAAAGGTTATAAGAAATATAAATAAAGTACGCAAGTGAGTTGGGAAGTCAGTAGGGAAGTGCTCTAAAAATTCCAAAGACGTTTTCACCCCCCTTATAAATGAGTGACCCAATGGCCACGTGACCCGGTTTTGATCAAAGCGATGGCAAGAGAAGTTTGCTGTGAATGTTTCTTCTTGCTCTCCAATGAGAGACACATGGAGGAGTTTATCTCTTTCTCCAAGTGGACAGGAACCAGGAATCGCTTCATCCTGACTGGGTGAAACAGCCATGTGGATGCGGAAAAGAAGAGTCGGAAAACATCTAGGCTTCCCTCATGTTAATGCCTCTCAGGGAAAACAGGATATAATATGGTTTCAGGTAGACCTAGTTTGTTCTAGCTCTGGCTCTTACTAACAAATTACGTCATCTCCCTCATCCCCACCTTCCCTTTAAGATGAGAATAACAATAATGAGAATAATTAACATTTGATGAGATTTGATTATGTGCTAGGCACTGTTCTAACTCACTATGTCCACTCATTAAATAGTCACATGACCCTAATTGGATGAATACTCTTATTGTCCATGTTTTAGAGACAAGAGAAAAAAAGCTTAGAGAGGTTGTTTCTTGCACAAAGTCACAAAGCTAGTAAAAAATGGAGCCAAAATTCCAACCAGATCTTGGAGTTCTATCCAACTCCAAGTTTCTACTACTTATTTAGAAGGAGGTATAATCTGAGTCTGAGTCCTTATGATCTAGCACAAGTCCAGCACATGGTAGGTGTTTAATAAGTGTTTGTTGAATAAATGTGGACTCTTCATATGCTTTTCGCCAGCATAGAATTTGGGATTTTCCTTTTGTGAGCAGAGAAATGCTGAGAGCTGATTGGGAAGAACAAGAACTCTGACTGCAGGCTAGTTGTGACTTTTAGCTGGAGAGACTTAATGTCACCAAGCCACCAATTAGTGGCCTGTCCCATGTCCCTGTAAACCCAAGCTGTGCTTTAGGCCAACAAACTAGGAAATTATAAACTGACCTCTAGTGCATGGGACTCTCTTTACACTCATAGGGAGGGTTGATGCAGGACCACAGTACTTTTAGACACTGTACCAGCAGAAGTAGACTCCATCAAGATGGCAAAAGCACATCCTTGTTGTGAGGTACTCCTTATGCAATATTATGATGGTCTCCCAAAGAGGAAAGGTAGAGTAAATATTATTTGAGTTTAGCATTTGATAATTTATGGGTTTAGGGTGTCAGGAAATTAGAGACAACCTTGTAATGCTCGGCACAACTTGACCATACCAATTTTTAAATTATTAATTATAAACGTCTTATATTAGTTAAAGCAATTAAACCAGTGCTGATGAAGCCATGGTGGAGATGGCCATGGGAGGAGTAGGCCTAATTTTCATGAATGGAGCTAATGAAGAGCACTAGAAGTTGCTGGAACCCTTGTCACGGCCCAGGGTTATTGTAGTTGATGCTACGTTCATTCTGTTTGAATGATGCACCAAGACCCAATCCCCTTCCTTTGGTTCTCCCTGGACAAGAGCCTTAGCAGAGACTTCCAGGCATCTAAACTTTGGTCTAGGGGGAGTAATTAACACCTCATTTGTCATCCATCACATCTATCCCTAAGGGGAGAGTGCCTGGACCATGACATATCCTGTCCTGGGATTAAGGAAATAGGCAGTTGGAGCCATTTTCTTCCTTGCCTGCTGACCTAAGAAAGGGATCCCTTTTCCTATTTATGTTCTGCTTTTAAGAAATGGCTAATCGGACCAGATTGTGCTGATTGGTTAGAGATGCTAAGAAGATGCTGTATTTACTTTCTTTGAGTAATTTAATATTCAATCTTAATAGATCTTCCATTACGAAGGTTGAACTAGACAAAAGTTAGCTACACAGCTTCTGCCTCCATTTTTGGAAAGAGATGGCAGAAATTAGATGCTGGTGGTGAAGGACTCTTCCCACAAGTTATGGGATTCCTTTCATAGTTCTTCAGACAACACAGAACTTGATGCTGTTTTAAGAGTTTTTGTCTGAAAACTATCTTGATTTTGTATTTTGCTGAGGTTGTCCTCTTAATCATTCAACCGAGCTGGGATTTAGCAATTTCTGTGATTCAAACCTTTCATCCAGCTGGTTGACTTAATCAATTGTAGCACATTTTCTTCTTTCACTTTGATCCTTGAATTAGCTTTCCAGAGATACAATAAACGATTTATGATGAAAACTTCTTTCTGGTTAAATGATTGTTATTAATAGCATTTAATGTTAATGTTTCACCAGTTTGCTATCTGCCTTCTTTTGCTTCACAAGTTTAACATAACTTTTTCCATTATTCTCAAAGGTTTAAAACATCTATCCCATCATCAATGGTAAGGTTATTTTGTTTTGCTCATTTTCCCCCCAACATGTGCAGATCCGAAGAATTGCTATATAACTTCAAAGATAATGCTGTTATCACATTCACAGTGGCGTAAGAAAGCTGATGACAGTAACGGCTGGAGTGGGTCTAGTCTCTTTTTTTCTCAGTAAATCTTCACTTGGCTCTTCTTAGGCAAGCTATTAGACATGGGCTTTGTGTCACACAGATCTGTATCCAAATCCTGGCTGCACTATTTTCTAGCTTTGTGGCCTTGGGGAGTCTTTTAAGTGCTCTCTGTTGGTCCAGATAGGTTAGCTTATGCTGCAGTAAGAAACAAGCTCAAAATTTTAACGGATTAAAACAAGAAAGGTTTATTTCTTGCTTAAGCAAAGTCTTATATATGTCTGGGCAGCTCTCCAGCACAGCTGTTCTCCTTGTGATCGCTCAGCATTAACCCTTCACGTCTGCACTGCTTTCCTGGATCACCATGGCACAGGAAAGGTTAAGCGGAGAATTAAGTATCAACAACTAAATGTTCCTATCCAGGAAAAACAGCATTACTTCTGCTTACTTTTCATTGGCCAGAATTCATATGACCACAAGTATTATCCATATGGCAAAGCATAGCTACTTCCATGTGGGCAGGAAGAAGGCAGAAGTGGATACTGATGAAAAATTATAATGCCTCACTCTCTAACCCTCATTTTCCTCATCAATAAAATGGGGATAATACCTATGGCAAAGGGTTGTTATGTCAAATCAATAAGAAAATGTATATTAAATGCTTAAAATGAAAACTGCAAACACTCAGATAACTGGGAGCTTTTATTATATATGTTAAAATGTAATCGCATGCCCATAATGTTACTCTTCTTTGCATGAAGGGAAAGCAAAAGTCATGATATTAAGAGCTCTACATGGTATTTCCAATGAAAGCATCAGCATCTACAATTGCTATTCGAGCCGCTTGAGTTCCAGATAAAATTCATTGCATCATTCAGAAAAACGAGTGAGAAGGACATACACCAAAATATTGGCAATGGTTATCTCTAGCTGTGAAGTTGTGAAAAGTATAGTTTACTTCTTTACAAACTTTGGGCTTTTTTTTCATTTTCCACTATGAGTATGTATTATTAAGAATAATAGCTTATTACGTGCCAGGCTTCCATTTTAATTTCCTCAATATATTATGATTTTATATTATTCCAAATTTATACTTAAGAAAACTGGGACACAGAGAAGTTAAATAACTTTCCCAAGTAATAAATGGTAGAGTCAGGATTTGTATATTAATCATAAAAATATTTCAATAGCACAACATTATATTTATGACCCCAATATTAAGTGTACACTATGTGCCAGTCACTGTATGAGGTCCTATGGGAGATACCAAGATGAAGAAGATACAGCCTCAAGGACTCTACTGTATTCCTGGGGAGGTAAGTCACGTATAAATTTATGATGCAAATCCGTACATCAGAGACAATCATTCAAAGACAGAAAGATGGTCTTCTTTATGCTCGGGACCTGGCATAGAACAGCTGCTGGATACTAATTTGCTGAATGAATAAAGGATTAAATGGAATTTCAGAGCATCTAATTTTACTTGTGAGAAGATGAGAGCCCAGAGAGGTTTCTTGGCTTGCTAGAATTGCACGGCTATTTAGTGGGTGGACTGAGAGAGCCTGTTAGTCTCCTGCTGTCTTCAACCAGCTGCTCTAGGGGAGAGACGACCTTTGGGGTGGAGCAGTCTAAGCAAGCTTCTGCTGTGCCACGTCAGACTTGATGATGTCATGCTGATTCACTCTGCATCACCAGGGCCTGAAACGTCTCTTCTCAAGATGATCCATGGCTCCATGTTGCTTCACTCATGAGCACTTCTCTGTCTCCATGGTACTTGACCTTTCAGCAGCATTCAACCCAGTGACCACTTCCTCCTTCTTGAAATACTTTATCCTCTAGGCTTCTGTGACAGCACAATGACCCATTTCTCTCTGTTTTCATTGCTCATTCTATCTGGTCTCCTTTGCTGACTTCTTTTCTAGCTGACCACTAAATACTGGAGCTCCTCAGGAATTAACATACTCTATCAGCACACTCTACTTAATTCCAACCTGTCCAGCCATTCAACTGTCATCTTGTGTGCAAATGACTTGGAAATCTATATCTTTTCCCTCAGCTCTGGAATCATGTATCTAAATACTTACTTGACATTTTCACTTGAATGCCTAGTATGCATCTCAAATTAGTTTCAAAACCCAAATCTATTTTACCTCACTCTTCTACATTTCAATAAATGACATCAGAAATCTCCCGGTTGGTTAAGGTAATAACCTAGGAATTATTCTTCAGTGATCCCTTCCTTAAATGGTAGCATCCAGTCCACCAATAATTCCTTTTTTCTGCCTCCAAAATGTGTTCCCAGATTTTTTCACATCATTTCTTTCCCACCTCCTCATTCTAATTCTTGCTCGGACAGCATCAATAACCCCTAAATGGCTACCTGCTTAGATTCTTGCCCCTATTCATTCTCCTCATAACAATGAGAATTATCTTTTAACAATGTAAATCAGATTTCATTTCATTTCATTTAAAATACCATGCAGCTCCTTAGGTGGAAAATCTTGCATTTGCCAATCTCTGACTCTCCACACTCTTGCCTCCCTCATCCCTATTTCCTGTTTCTAATCATCTTGTGCTCCTTCCTGCTGCAGTGTCTTTTCACATGCTCTTCATCTAGAACCAGGCCCAAATGTGTGCCTTTCTTCCCAGCTCTGCATTTAGTAATGTCATGTATGTTAGTTCCTCGAAATTGGCTGTTGTACTTTTACGCCATGAAAATCAGCAAACCTACAAATTGAGGCTGGCTTTCTTCTCTTTGAGAGCAAGTTAATCAAGACCCCACTGCTCTTTCTTCAGCTTAACTTAAATGTTACTTTTTCAGTGAGAGTTTCTTTGACTACTGTACATGCAAATGCTATCCCCTCCCACCTCTAAGCAATATCTAGTCTAGTCACATTACCTATCTAATCTCCTTCATAACATATGATTGAATTTATCCATATTTGTTTTCCTGATTGTCTCATCCTCTAAAATGTAAGCTTTGTGAAGGCAGGGAAAATCGCTGTTTTGTTCACTGCTATATTTACTGTTCACCTGGAACAGCACCTGGCACATAGTAGGTGCTCAATAAATACATGTTTGAGTTTTGAATAATCAACCCCTATCTTGCTTCTACCAATTATCCTCATACTGACCCTGGCCTGCTCCCTCTGCATTCCCCTTCAACTATTCTTTTCAAGCTCCCTACTCTTCTTTCTCAAATGTCATCATTGCTCATCCCACAGAACATACAGAGCTCATTGGCTTGTTCCCTCACCTGCCTACAATGCACACCATACCATCTCCCTTTCTTCACACCCTACAAAACAGCTTCAGCATTTATACTCACCTGCCGTACAAAGATAAGTACCACACTTCCTTTGTCATCAAGAATATGATGGGCTGATGAGGAACAGAGGTCTCTTTTTTCCTTTTGAGCCTTCCTCCTACCTCCTATTTATTCTTAGGTCTTGTTCTTACCTAGTTACCTTCTTTCTATTTTGTAATTCCAAATTATTTTGTTCTCAAATGACTACTTTCTTTCCAACCTATAAGCCTGTGCATATCAAGCCTGTCTTATGAACAAGCAAAGAAATTCCTTGCCCTCCTCCCACGCTGAGCCTCTGTCCTCTCTCCCTCAACAGTGAACCTTTGCAAGAATCATTGATATATGCCATCTCCACTTGCTTCTCTCCTAGCCTTTCTACTGGCCACTGAAATCAGTCTTCTCCTGCTACATCTTGACAGGAGTTTTTTCTAATATGAAGCCCATGAGGTTATTACTTGTCCAAGAAAGCGGCAGAACTTATTTATATTCAGGCCGTTTTGCTCTAGAATTTCATCTCCTTATTCAATATGCCTTATTGTATACTTTCATTCTGACCCAACACTCTCTCCCGAAGCAGTTTACTCATGGCCTTGGTTTAATTTCAATTATTATCCTAATTCTTCTAAAATCTATGTTGTCAAGGAAACCCTTTATCCTGAATTTCACCCACTAAGATGGAAATCTACTCCAGTTACGTACAGACACTTCATACTTGACAATCCTGCCAAATGATTTCTTCTATTACATTATCCCACTCTTAATTTATTCATTCACTTAACCAGCATCTATTGAGTATTTATTACCCACCATATCTCACCAGTAAGTGATAGGAATATGATAAATAAAAAAGAGTTAGTCCTTGCCACCAAAGAGCCTAAAATCTAATTGGCACTAATTGGCACAAATATATGTACATATATATACACACACACATACATACATATATATACACGTATACACATATATATATACACGTATACACATATATATGTGTATATATACACATACATATAATCAGATATATGTATGTGTATATATGTATATCTACATATATATGTAATCATATATGTATTACATATATATGATTACATATATATGTATATTTACATATATATGTGATTACAATGCATCATATTAGTTGCTGTAACAAACATGAGTGTAGATTGCTATTGAAACACTTAGGAGGGACTTTGAATCCACTTGTGATTAGATTGCTAATTCGTAGGTCAAGAAAGTATTGTTTTCACTTAGCATAATTTAAGTAAACAGTTTGATATCGTTTCTCTTACATCTTTTTTAATAAGACAGATATTTGGCCAGAGATGAGTGACTGAAGGACCATTAATGGGGTCAGTTGATTAGTAAATTGATACAAACTTAAGAGGGGAAGGAGTCCTCAATGGCACATAAAGGAGCTCCATGATGAGCCCAGCGCTGTGCAATGTTTTCATGCATGGCTTCAATGAAGACATAAAGGATATGTTTTCCAGCTTTTCAGATGAAACCAAGCTTGAAGGGAAAACTAGAATGCTTGTCGATAGAAATGGCAAAAATGACTCTGTACAAATAGGAAGAAAGAAGCAAGATCAGATTTAATTGCAAAGTCCTACATTTTAGAGCCAATATTCAAATAGACAACACTAGCTATAATAGATATTACTTAACTGCTTATGAAAAGTATATAAAATCTTTGAAGTATAAGTTAGTTATACAAGAATTAAAGAAGAAAGGGGGAGATGTGGCTTTCTCTATATTACTAGATTGATAGGCCACACAAGGAGTTTCAGGAGCTACATCAAAGGGGAAAGTTGACAAATTGATATGGGTTCAGATGCAGTTATCAGGATGGTGAGGAACCCCTTAAGGAAATGAGAAATCCTCATTTGGAGAAGACAAAAGAGAAGATGTGAGAAGACTCCTCTGTACTTCTTCTGTGTAGGTCCAAAGGGCAATACAAATAGGTGGAAGTTGGATGAAGGAAATCTTCAGCTCAATTAAAAGAAGCATTTTCTGATCATTAGAGATAAGTGACAATGAAAAGGGTTGCCAAGTCAAAGAGCTAAATGTCTTAACACTGAAAGTTGCAAGAAGAGGCTGGAGAAAGTTAGGTGCCTGGTTCAGCTGGTAGTCAGGCTTAATAATATCTAAACGCTCTTCTAACTCCACATATCTTTGGCTCTTCTGGGAGGACCTGAAAAGAAGAAGGAAAGCCACTAACAACACAGTCTGCAAACAGTGAGGGACAGACTTTGCGTGCATGTACCTTGGAAGATGCATGTTCTTTGCTCAACCGTCTGTGCACACAATTAGCAGCCACTATCAATGGTGTTATCTTTAAATGCAAAACACATGATATGGATAAAATGTGTACAAATAAATTTCTGCTTAAGTAGTCAACCAATAAAATAAATGACCGTGAATTAGGCTGCCTAGATATATATTTATATGTTTAAATAGGGGACCAGTTCAATTTCAACTCAAGAACACTTTTATAACCCTCTGTGAAAGATGAGTGATTTTTAAAAATCGTTTGGTCTTTGTGAAGAGAAGAAGGAAATTAAATACATAGCACACTATATAAACAACATCAAGGCTATGATTCAAGAAAACAAAAGGCAGGAAATTCGAAGTTGAGGTGCGATGTGTTATCCTTCATTCCAGCTGCTATGTCCATTCACAGAGAGAGCTGAAAAGAAAATTGGAACACTATGTAAGCACAGTTTTTAAATATATTTTCTTAAGAGAAAACATGGCAAAGATCTCTCCTCCTATTTATGGGAGAAGGGATTAAACACTGACTCATCAGAGTGTCTTAAAAACATTTTACAAGTTCAGAAAGTATTTGCTAATTCCTGTTTTACTTACCATGTGTACATCAGCTGTGTTATTCAGAGACAGATTTTCTAGAAATTAAGTGAATCTATTTGATTTCTCCTGATTTCTATGGGATTATGTCAAAATAAAGTATTTGTATCTAGTCCTATTGGAAAGCCATATAGTTAGAGCAGAAATTTGAAAGAGAAAACAAAACCTACGGAGAGCATAAAATGCAGGAGCAATGCTAACCAGTCTTTTCAGCACTGGTCAAAAGAGGAGGATGTGATGAAGGGGTGGGCATGTTTGTCTACTGTCCAGTGGTTGATGGTATTCTATTGTAGCATGATGATTTTCTATTGTGGCTCAAGATATTGCTATTACTGATGTGGCCTGAAATCCCTGTCTTGCTTAACAAACGGATGAGGGGCATGTTTTTAGAAGCTGTAGACGGAAATAACATGGAAGAATAAAAACATGATGGATTTGCAAAGAAAACAAATCAAGAGTCCTGAAACAAATGTGGGGATAAGGCCTGAAACAAGGACCAAAGAAAGTTTTGTTTTGTTAAAAGAACAAAAAAAAAAAGGATGCTGTTAACCTGGAAGGATGTATGCCTCGAGCTGTTCAGTCCTAGGAATGGATTTGCCTTGGTCTATCCAGAGCCTCCATGGGATCCTTCAGGGCTCCTTAGCATAATGTGAAAGGCAACTCTCAAGCCATCCCAGCCAGCCGCTGATGCTTCTTTCTCTCCTCCTGCCAGTCCTTTCCTACACAATAGTCACGCTGGACTGTACGTGCTTCTGACTTTGCTTATGTTGCCAACTCTGGCTAAGATGTCCTGTCCTCTTCTATTCAATATTTCATCCTGAGGACCATCTCAAATGCCACAAAGGCTTCTCTTCTGTCTGCTCCAGGGCCAAGCCCACACTGCTTTATTGTTACTGAATTCCTAATTGTCCTCACATGAAAAACTATATACTCCTGGAGGATAGGAACATGTCTTTTAGATTATTTGCTCATTCTTACCGTATTGTATCTGTTTTCATAACTTCAATAGTTACTAGAGTGCCTGGTGTGTAGGAGTATATCATGCTCTATAGATGAATAAATGGATAGATGAATAAAAGATAATGGTAACTGAATTTATTATTCACCGTAGCACCTAGTTACATATAAAACATTGATATTATGTTAAAAGGTTTTTGTTCAAATCATTAAAGCATGTTCTTTGAGACAACACATTCTTTTTTTTTTATTTCAATGAGTTTTTGGGGAATAGGTGGTGTTTAGTTACATGAATAAGGTCTTTAGTGGTGATTTCTGAGATATTGGTGCACCCGTCACCTGAGCACTGTGTACTGTACCCAGTGTGCTGTCTTTTATCCCCCGCCCTCCTCCCATCTTTCCCCTGAGTCCTGAAAGTCCATTGTATCATTCTTATGCCTTTGCATCCTCACAGTTTATCTCCCACTTATGAGTGAGAACATACAATATTTGGTTTTCCATTCCTCAGTTACTTCACTTAGAATAATGGTCTCAATTCAGGTTTCTCCAAATGCCATTATTCATTCCTTTTCATGACTGAGTAGTATTCCATTGTGTATATATATATATATATATATACACACACACACACCACAATTTATTCATTCACTCATTGATTGGTGGGCACTTGGGCTGGTTTCATATTTTTTGCAATTGAAAATTGTGCTGCTAATCATGGGTGTGCATGTATTTTTTTCATATAATGACTTCTTTTCCTCTGGGTGCATCTAGTAGTAAGATTGCTGGATCAAATGGTAGTTCTACTTTTGGTTCTTTAAGGAATCTCCACACTGTTTTCCATAGTGGTTGTACTAGTTTACATTCCCACTGACAGTATAAAAGTGTTCCATTTTCATCACATCTATGCCAACATCTGTTAGTTTTTGAGTTTTTTTAAATTGCATTTTAGGTTTTGGGGTACATGTGAAGAACATGCAGGATTGTTGCATAGGTTCACACATGGCAGCGTGATTTGCTGCCTTACTCCCCTTCACCTATATCTGGCATTTTTCCCCATGCTATCTCTCCCAAACTCCCCACCCCCTGCTGTCCCTCCCCTATTTACCCCCGACAGCCCCAAGTGTGTGATGCTCCCCTCCCTGTGTCCATGTGTTATTGTTCAACACCCATCTATGAGTGAGAACATGCAGTGTTTGATTTTCTGTTCTTGTGTAGTTTTTGAGTTCTTAATTATGGCCATTCTTGCAGAAGTAAGTTGGTATCACATTGTGGTTTTGATTTGCATTTAGCTGATCATTAGTGGTGATGAGCATTTTTTCATGTTTGTTGGCCATTTGTGTATCTTCTTTTGAGAATTGTCTCAAAGATGTATTCACATCTTTAGCCCACTTTTTGATGGGATTTTTTTTGTATTGTTTAAATTTTTGTGTTTTTTTTCCGTTTTCATACAGTAAAGAAAACAAAACGTGGCACATTCACATTTTCCAGAGGAACTGTAAAGATGATGTCTACAGGGATAAATGTTGTAAAGCCTGAAGCTCAATCAATTGATGTGAAAACTCTCAAAAGGATTAAGGCTTGATCTGAGTGGTCTAGAACATGTACTGTAATTTAACAGAAGAGATGGTCATCTTAATATTTAATGATTTAAAAGAACTTCCCAGTCCATGCGAAGAGTACAGTCCAAGAATAAATCAAATTTCTGAACGCATTTTATGCTACATATGTGTATACTCTGAGATCCTCAGGTGTTTGTGCCAAATATTCTCTCTCAATAAGTCCTTCAATACATTTCTTAATAACAACTGGACTTGGTAAGAATCGAGCCTTCAACTGCTGAGCCACCTCCCCCACTAGAACATTGTGCTGCACCTTCTTTCTAGATCTTATTACCCGCACTATAGCAGCTTCAATTTCATGTTTTCTGTCATCATCTACTTTCTGCCTTGTTTCTTTCCTCTCTGGGTCGGATTCACCTTGTTTGGCAGCAACTGTTTGAATCTTGACTCTGTGTAGTTTGGATGTGAATTGGTCATTAACTGTAAATATATGACCATTTTCCATTTCCTTTGATTTGGGTTATTTTGTAAGAACCCGCTGTGTTGGTTTACCACAGGCTAGGGACTGTAGGGCTCTAACAAGCTCTCTTTCAAGGGTATCTGTCTCTTGCTGAATTTCCTCAAATGTGTATTTCTCTCTATTATTAAAGAGCATTAATATGGTCATCTGGAAAGTGGGTTTTTTTTTCTTCATGAAGAGTTCTTTGTGGATTCTGGATATTAGTCCTTTGTTTAAGACAATACTTTCTAGACTTTACTTTTTTAAATTATCAATATGTTCATTGAAATAATATGTTATAAGCTTTAAAAAAATGAACTCTTGGGAAGAGTGAGAAGAATTTGGTGCCATTGCAGTGCCATGAGGAAGCATTCTAAGAGGGTACACCATGCTGTGGATTCAGAGGTGCACCCCACTTCAAGAGAGGTCCCCACTTTGAGGGGAGGACTTCCCCTCAGCCACATGATGTGGTCAGCAGGCAGCCTCTGGCTGTCAGCAACTCAAGGCTGCCTCAGCTGCAGAGTCACCCTGCTCAAGGTCACGCCCTTCCTAGGGCAACCCTCAGCCACTCACTGAATGAGGTGGGAATATGGAAGCTCTATCATTTCAGTCACCCTGGGCTGCTCTACTGGGCAGTATTTGCTCCAGAGTTCTTCTCTGGCTTGACCAAGATTTGATTGGGTCTATAATGTGGTTTGGCTTCTCCCTCTGCCCAAACCTGCTTTCTCTCCCTTCCTTTCATAGGTATCACAGAATTAACACCCCACACTCTGTCTCAGTGGCTGCTTTCAGAGAGTACAATATAAACACATAGGAAGACCTGAAGAGTATTTTTCTAGTTGGCCAGGGGAGAGTTAAGTCAGGGAGTCTCAATTTCGGCTGAAATGTTCTAACCATTTGTGTCTGGGGTCATACTCATACGAGCTTGTGTTGCAAAGAATCCGAATATTAGTATTGTATCATTGTGTAGCAGAATCAGACAGAAACATGCTGGGAAGCATGTCTTTTTCTTTGTAGGAAAGCATTCAATATCTAACTGTTTTCATTGTTAGGTGTATTATAGGCTGTAGGCTTTTCCTACACACCTTTTATCAGATTGAGGACATTCCCTTTTATTCTTACACTGCTAAAAATTTTTATCATGAATGGGTGTTGAATTTTATTAGATGCTTTTTCTGCATCTATTGAGATAATAATAGAGTTTTTGCTATTTTGGTCTGTTAATATGATGAGTGTTACACTGATTTCTGAATGCTAAGTCAAACTGGCATTTCTGGGATAGAACTAACATGATCTTGATTTCTTATCTATTTCATACATTACTGGATTGGATTTGCTTACATTTTTATTATTTTGACATCTCTGTTCAAGCAGTGTATTGATCTGAATAGTTTTATTCTCTTGTAATGAATTGATTTTAATACTTTTTTTTTTAGATGGAGTCTTACTCTCATCACCCAGGCTGCAGTGCAATGTGTGATCTCGGCTCACTGAAACCTCTGCCTCCTGGGTTCAAGTGATTCCCATGCCTCAGCTTCCTAAATAGCTGGGATTACAGATGTGCACCACCATACCCAGCTAATTCTTTATATTTTTAGTAGAGATAGGTTTCACTATATTGGTCAGGCTTGTCTCAAACTCCTGACCTCAAGTGATCTATCTGCCCACCTCAGCCTCCCAAAGTGCTGGGATTACAGGTGTGAGCCACTGCTCCCGGTCAGCTTTAGTACTTTTTAAAATGCTTGACAGACTTTATCAGTGAAATCATGGGGACCTAGAAACTTCTTTGTGAGAAAGCCTGGAACTATAAATTATTTTTAAAATTATTATTATTATTTTTAGATAATGAGCTATTCAAATTATCTATCTTCTTGAGTAAGCTTTGGTAGTGTATTTTTTTCTTTTAAGAAATTTGTACAGTTCAACTAAGTTGTCAAATGTATTGGTATAAGGTTTTTTATAACATTCTCTTATAATCCTTTCAATGTCTTTAGGATCTATAATGATGTCTTTCATTCTTGACACTTTATAATGGTAAAGCAATTAATTGAACAAGAAGACATACAATTTTAAATATATGTGCACCTGATAACAGATTTTTAAAGTAAAAACTAATAAAACTGAAAGTAGAAATAGACCTCCATAATCTTAATTGAAAATTTCAGTATTCTTTATTTATTTTTTTTTGGTGGGGGGGGAGGAAGGGAGGAAGGCAGGAAGGGAGGAATGGAGGAAGGAAGGGAGGAATGGAGGAAGGAAGGGAGGGAGGAAAGGAGGGAGGGAGGGAAGGGAAGGAAGGAAATCAAGCAATGAGAGAGACATTGCCGACCTGGATCT
>CM052659.1:106304138-106374853 GCA_028533165.1 Leontopithecus rosalia
TATTTTAGTCATGAAGTTCTTGCCTATGCTTATGTCCTGAATGGTTTTGCCTAGGTTTTCTTCTAGGATTTTTATGGTGTTAGGCCTTATGTTTAAGTCTTTAATCCATCTGAAGTTAATTTTAGTGTAAGGTGTCAGAAAGAAGTCCAGTTTCTGCTTTCTGCACATGGCTAGACAGTTTTCCCAACACCATTTATTAAACAGGGAATCCTTTTGCCATTGCTTGTTTTTATCAGATTTATCAAAAATCTGATGGCTGTAGATGTGTGGCATTGCCTCCAAGGCCTCTGTTCTGTTCCATTGGTCTATGACTCTGTTTTGGTACCAGTACCATGCTGTTTTGATTACTATAGCCTGGTAGTATAGTTTGAAGTCAGGCAGTGTGATGCCTCCAGCTTTGTTCTTTTTGCTTAGAATTGACTTGGCTATGCAGGCTCTCTTTTGGTTCCATATGAAGTTTAAGGTGGTTTTTTCCAGTTCTGTGAAGAGAGTCATAGGTAGCTTGATGGGGATAGCATTGAATCAATAAATTACTTTGGACAGTATGTCATATTTACCGTACTGATTCTTCCTAACCATGAGCATGGAATGTTTTTCCATCTGTTTGTTTCCTCACTTATTTCCTTGAGCAGTGGTTTGTAGTTCTCCTTGAAGAGGTCCTTTACGTTCTTTGTTGGTTGTATTCCTAGGTATTTTATTCTCTTTGTAGCAATTGTGAATAGCAGGCTCTCATTTGGTTTCATATTAAGTTTAAGGTGGTTTTTTCCAGTTCTTTGAAGAAGGCCATAGGTAGCTTGATGGGGATAGCACTGAATCTGTAAATTACTTTGGACATTAAGGGCATTTTCACAATATTGATTCTTCCTAACCATAAGCATGGAATGTTTTTGCATCTGTTTGTGTCCTCTCTTATTTCCTTGCATAGTGGTTTGTAGTTCTCCTTGAAGAGGACCTTTATGTCCTTTGTTAGTTGTATTCCTAGGTATTTTATTCTCTTTGTAGCAATTATGAATGGCAGTTTGTTCTTGATTTGGCTCTCTTTAAGTCTATTATTGGTGTATAGGAATGCTTGTGATTTTTGCACATTTATTTTGTATCCTGAGACTTTGCTGAAGTTGCTTATCAGTTTCAGGAGTTTTCGGGCTGAGACAATGGGGTCTTCTAAATATACAATCATGTTGCCTGTAAATAGAGACAATTTGACTTCCTCCTTTCCTATTTGAATACACTTTATTTCTTTTTCTTGCCTGATTGCTCTGGCTAGAACTTCCAATACTGTATTGAATAGGAGTGGTGAGACAGGACATCCTTGTCTAGTGCCAGATTTCAAAGGGAATGCTTCCAATTTATGCCCATTCAGGATGATATTAGCAGTGGGTTTGTTGTAAATAGCTTTATTATTTTGAGACATGTTCCATCAATACCTAGTTTATTGAGAGTTTTTTTTAGCATAAAGCGCTGTTGAATTTTGTCAAAGGCCTTCTCTGCATCTGTTGAAATAATCATGTGTTTTTTGTCTTTGGTTCTGTTTATGTGGTGGATTACTTTTACAGGCTTTCATATGTTGAGCCAGCCTTGTATCCCCAGGATGAAGCCTACCTGATCGTGATGTATAAGCTTTTTGATGTGCTGTTGCAATGGGTTTGTTAGTATTTTATTGAAGATTTTTGCATCTATGTTCATCATGGATATCAGCCTGAAGTTTTCTTTGTTTATTGAGTCTCTTCTGGGTTTTAGTATCAGGATGATGTTGGTCTCATGAAATGATTTCGGAAGGATTCCCACTTTTTGGATTGTTTGGAATTGTTTCAGAAGGAGTGGTACTAGTTCCTCTTTGTATGTCTGGTAGAATTTGGCTGTGAACCCATCTGGCCCTGGGCTTTTTTTTTGATTGGTAGGCTAGTAATTGCTGCCCCAACTTCAGCCCTTGTTATTGGTCTATTTAGGATTCCAGCTTCTTCCTGGTTAGGCTTGGGAGGGTGCAACTGTCCAGGAATTTATCAATTTCTTCCAGGTTTACTGGTTTGTCTGCATAGAGTTGTTTGTAGTAATCTCTGATGGTATTTCTTATTTCTGTGGAATCGGTGGTGATATCCCCTTTATCTTTTTTTAATGCATCTATTTGATTCTTCTCTCTTTCTTTTCTATTAATCTGGCTAGTGCTTTGTCCATTTTGTTGGTCTTTTCAAAAAACCACCTCCTGGATTTATTGATTTTTGAAGTGTTTTTTGTATCTCTATCTCCTTCAGTTCTGCTCTGATCTTAGTTATTTCTTGTCTTCTGCTAGCTTTTGAGCTTTTTTGATCTTGCTCCTCTAGCTGTTTCAATTTTAATGATATGGTGTAGATTTCAGATCTTTGCTTACTTCTCATATGGGCATCTATTGCTATAAATTTTCCTCTAGACACTGCTTTAAATGTGTCCCAGAGATTCTGGTACATTGTGTCTTCATTCTCACTGGTTTCAAAGAACATCTTTATTTCTGACTTTATTTCATTGTTTATCCAGTCAACATTCAAGAGCCAGTTGTTCAGTTTCCATTAAGTTGTGCAGTTCTGAGTGAGGTTCTTAATCCTGAGTTCTAATTTGATTGCACTGTGGTCTGAGAGACTGTTTGTTATGATTTCTGTTCTTTTGCATTTGCTGAGGAGTGATTTACTTCCAAATATGTGGTCAATTTTAGAGTAGGTGTGATGTGGTGCTGAGAAGAATGTATATTCTGTGAATGTGGGGTGGAGTTCTGTAGATGTCTATCAGGTTTGCTTGGTCCAGATCAGAGTTTAAGTCCTGGATATCCTTGTTAATTTTCTGTCTCATTGATCTGCCTAATATTGACAGTGGAGTGTTAAAGTCTCCCGCTATTATTGTGTGGGAGTCTAAGTCCCTTTAAACTTGCTGTATGTATCTGGGTGCTCCTGTTTTGGGTGGATATGTATTTAGGATCATTAGCTCTTCTTGTTGCATTGATCCTTTTACCACCATGTAATGCCCTTCTTTGTCTCTTTTGATCCTTGTTGATTTAAAGTCCACTTTATCAGAGACTAGGATTGCAACTTCTGCTTTTTTTTGCTCTCCATTTGCTTGGCAAATCTTCCTCCATCCCTTTATTTGGAGCCTTTGTGCATCTTTGCATGTGAGATGGGTTTCCTGGATACATCACACTGATGAGTTTTGACTTTTTATACAATTTGCCAGTCTGTGTCTTTTGATTGGGACATTCAGCCCATTTACATTTAAGGTTAATATTGTTATGTGTGAATTTGGTCCAGCCATCATGCTAGCTAGTTGTTTTGCCCATTTGTTGACACAGTTTCTTCATTTTGTTGATGCTCTTTACTATTTGGTACATTTTTTGAGTGGCTGGTACTTGTTGTTCCTTTCTATGTTTAGTGCTTCTTTCAGGAGCTCTTGTAAGATGGGCCTGGTGATGACAAAATCTCTCATCAATTACTTGTACATAAAGGATTTTATTTCTCCTTAGTGTATGAAGCTTAGTTTGGCTGGATATGAAATTCTAGATTGAAAGTTCTTTTCTTTAAGGATGTTGAATATTGGCCCCCACTCTCTTCTGACTTGTAAGTTTCTGCCGAGAGGTCTGCTGTGAGTCTTATGGGCTTCCCTTTGTGGGTGACCCGACTTTTCTCTCTGACTGCCCTTAGCATTTTTTCCCTCATTTCAATCCTGGTGAATCAGAAGATTATGTACCTCGGGGTTGCTCTTCTTGAGGAATATCTTTGTGGTGTTCTCTATATTTCCTGAACTTAAATGTTGGCCTGCCTTGCTAGGTTGGGGAAGTTCTCCTGGATAATATCCTGAAGAACCTTTTCCAGCTTGGATTCATTCTCTCTGTCATATTCAGGTACACCTATCAAACGTAGATTAGGTGTTTTCACGTAATCCCATACTTCTTGGAGGCTTTGTTCATTTCTTTACACTCTTTTTTTCTCTGATCTTGCCTTCTCATTTTATTTCATTGAGGTGATCTTCGATCTCTGATATCCTTTCTTCTGCTTGGTCAGTTTGGCTATTGAAACTTGTGTATGCTTCGCTAAGTTCTTGTGTTGTGTTTTTCAGGACCATCAAGTCATTTATATTCTTCTCTAAGCTGTTTATTCTTATTAGCATTTCATCAAACCTTTTTTCAATGTTTTTAGTTTCTTTGCATTGGTTTAGAACATGTTCTTTTAGCTCAGAGAAGTTTGTTATTACCCACCTTCTGAAGCCAGTTTCTGTCAATTCCTCAGAGTCATTCTGCATCCAGGTTTGTTCCCTTGCTGGTGAGGAGTTGTGATCCCTTGGAGGAGGAGAGGCGTATTGGTTTTGGGTGTTTTCATCCTTTTTGCACTGGTTTCTTCCCATCTTTGTGGATTTTTCTACCTGTGGTCTTTGTAGTTGGTGACTTTCGGATGGGGTCTCTGAGTGGATGTCCATTTTTTTTTTGATGATGAAGTTATTTGTGTTTTTTAGTTTTCTTTCTAACAGTCAGGACCTTCTGCTGTAGGACTGCTGGAGGTCCACTTCAGACCCTGCTTGCAGATCACCTGCAGTGGCTGTAGAACAATAAGGGTTGCTGCCAGTTTCTTCTTTTGTTATCTTCATCCCAGAAGGATACCCAACAGATGTCAGCATGAGCTCTCCTTTATGAGGTGACTGTGTGGATATACAGGGGTCAGGAAGCTGCTTGAGGAGACAGTCTGTCCCTTATAGGAGCTCAAGTGCTGAGCTGTGAGCTCTGTTGTTCTGTTCTGAGCTGCTGGGCAGGTACATTTTTGTTTGCTGCAGCAGAACTCATAACCTCCTTTTTTTCCCAGATACTCTATCCTGGGAAGATGGGGCTTTATGTATAAGTTCCTGGCATGCTGCTGCATCTTTTCAGAGCTGCCCTGCCATGCAAGGAGGTAGCCTAGTCACAGTCTGCCAGCAAAGGCTTTGCTGAGCTGCCATGGGCTCTGCCCAGCTGCTGTGTGAACTTCCTTGAGGTTTTGTTTATAGATGTATAGTTAGTACCGCCTCGGTAATGGCAGTCTGACTCAGTAGTGGTGGACTGCCTCAGTAATGGCAGACGCCCTTCCCCCACCAGAGCTGGCCCTTCCCCCACCAGAGCTGGCCCCTTCTGGGTCCAGCTACACTTGCTGCAAAACTCTCAATCCAGAGCTTTTCAGATTGCTAGTCTTTGGGGAGTGGGACCCAGCCAACCAGATCAATTGACTCCCTCTTTCAGCCCCCTTTTTATCAGTTGAATGGCATCTCTGTCTCCCAGGTGTTTTAGGCACCAATTGAAATGGCTGCCCAGGTTTGTATGAGTTTTTGTACAGAGACATGCTGTACCAGCTGAAACAGCCATGCTGGAAACTCGTGGCACTTTTCAACCTGGGAATATTCCGGTCTGTGGGCAGTAATAACTCATTTGGAAATGCAGCGTTCACTCACCCTCTGCGTTGTTCTAGCTGGGAACTACTCCACTTCAGAGCTGTTACTATATGGCTCTTCATGTTTCTGATTTATTATGACTTCTTCTGGATTATTTTTAAAATACCTATTACCAAAAGCATATGTCTGTGTTACAAAGTGATTAAAGTAATTGTAGTTGTGTTTATTTTTATACTAAATTCCAGCTAAATTATATGCCTAAATAGAATTCAATTATGTAAGAAATTGTGAAAATAGTTAAATTTTAAAAGCTAAAATATAAACTCTTCATGAAAGAGAAAAGCTGAATAAATAGTGTCAGAGAATCGTTAAGCCCCAGAGCCTGCCCTTTAGGTTAAGAAGCAAGAGGGCAAATGAGCTGATGAGAATCCTCTAAAATCATTCTTTTGTCTTCTGGAGAAAGCCAGTGGGAGCAGGTGATGAGTGGACTTTCAGAAGCCTGGGGTGCTGTGCTCAAAGTAAGAATCAACTTGATATTGTGTGCTGAGATGCTAAATAAATATTTATTTTATTCAGACAGCTGGGACCTACTATGCTCATATTTTAAATAATAAATGTCGTACCTTGGAGCAATACTTTGAATTGCCCTTGGATGTAGCAAAGGAAATACAGCCTGCAGAGAGCAAGCTAATGTGATGGAGACAGTTGGTAATTATACCACTTTGAAATAGTCCTTGTTACACAGAACTCTTACTTTGACGCAAATAATGCATCACTCTTACCCTTTAAACTCTCCCCATTTCCTATCACACAAAATCACAGCATGACCTTTAACAGACTCAGTCTGAAATTCCCTCTTCCTTGCTTGGCTGCTCTCTGTTGTGTGGCCACTCTGTTATAATAATGTATTGATGTTGGCTCCCAGAATAGTGATTATTTCACAGACTATTGTAACCAGAGGATTACAGACACTCCTTGAAGATATGGCAAGTTCTGTTCCAGACCATCGTACTAAAGTGAATATCACAATAAAATGAGCCACACAATTTTTTTGTTTCTCAGTGCCTTTAAAAGTTATGTTTACACTGTACTGTAATCTATTAAGTGTACCACAGCATCATGTCTAAGAGAGTCATAAATTCTTTTGCTGCTGGAGGGTCTTGCCTTTATGTTAGTAACTAATAAATAACTTTATGTTGATTAATCAGGGTGGTGGGTGCTGAAGGTTAGGGCTGTGGCAATTTCTTAAAAGGAGACAGCAATAAAGTTTGCACCATCTGTTGACTCTTCCTTTCATGAAAGATGCCTCTGTACTATGCAATGTTATTTGATAGCATTTTACCAACTTTCAAAACTGGACTTAGCCCCTCTTAAACCCTGCCACTGCCTTATCAACTAATTTTATGTAATATTATAAATCCTTTGATGTCACTGAAGATGTTCACAACATCTTCACCAGGAGTAGTTTCCATCTCATAAAATCACTTTCTTTGCTCATCCATAACAAGTAGTTCTTCATCTGTTCAAGTTTCATCATGAGATTGCAGCAATTCAGTCTCATCTTCAGGCTCCACTTTAATTCTAGTTCTCTCACTATTTGCACTACATCTGCAGTTACTTCCTCCACTTAAGTCTTGAACCTCTCAAAGTCAACCATGAAGGTTGGTGTCAACTTCTTCCAAACTCCTATCAATGTTGATATTTTCACCTCCTCTCATGAATCACAAATGTTCTTCATGGCATATAGAATGGTGAATCCTTTCCAAAAGGTTTTGAATTGAGTTTGCTCATATCCATCAGAGAAATAACTATGGGAGTTATAGCCTTACAAAATTTATTTCTTAAATAACAAGTCTTGAAGGCCATATTTATTTCTTGATCTATGGGCTACAGAATGAATTATATGTTAACAGGCATGAGAACAACATGAATTGGCTTGTATCTCTCTGTCAGAGTTCTTGGGTGACCAAGTGCATTGACAATGAGCAGTAATATTTTGAAAAGATTCTTTTTTCTGAGCAGTAGGTCTCAACAGTAGGATTAAAATATTCAGTAAACCATGCTATAAAAAGATGTGCTGTCATCCAGGCTTTGTTGTTCCTCTTCTAGAGCACTGGCAGAGTATATTTAGCATAATTCTTAAGGGTCCCAGGACTTTTGGAATGGTAATTAAGCATTGGCTTCAACTTAAAGTCACCAGCTACATTAGCCCCTAATAAGACAGTGAGTCTGTCCTTTGAAGCCAGGAGTTGACTTCTCCTCTCTAGCTATGAAAGCCCTAGATGGCATCTTTTTCCAATATGAGACTATTTCATCCACATTGAAATTCTGTTGTTTAGTGTAGGCACCGTCACTAGTTATCTTAGCTATATCTTCTGGATCACAGAAGCTGCTTGTGCACATCTCTTTCCATGTCCTTGTTAGTAATTTCACTTTGGTATCTTCAAATTGACCATGGAGGGAGTATTTATTCCAATGAAATATTACAAACCAGTGCTTTTTCCTTCCCTGAAAAGCTAGCTTTTACACTTTTACAGCATTCGACTATATGCAACCCAGTGTTTTACTTTACAGAGAAAGAAAACACTCTATGGTAGTGGAACAAGGATTATCATATGAACTGGAATTGACTCCCAGGATCATTGTGTGCTTCCTTCAACTCTCACATATCTCAAATAAGGACTTTCTCTCCTTTTCTCTCTCCTCTGGTCTTTTCTGCTAATTCCAGTCCTCTATTTTTATATTCAACTGTGGGGTATTTAAGTTTGAGGGCAACAGCTTTTGTTTTGGCAACATTGAAGAGAGAAAATGCTCCCTAGGAAAGATGCATTTTGAGGGAGCATGTGGGACAAGCAGTTGGTGAGAAAAGACAAAATGGTAGGCTGGGAGGAGTCACTAGGAGAAAGGGTGGGGTACACAGTTGTAAGCACTGCAGAGCCAAGGGAGGGAAATGCAAGTATCTGATGGTTTGAATTCTCTGTAGCTAATAGCCCTAACCCACTCAAAGACTACCTCATCTTTCAAGATGGAGACTGCCTAGTCTGTATTCTGTTGTTAGCTTTGCTTCCTTTGCTAAGGGAAAGACTGGGACCAGGACTGAGTCTTGTGTGTTGGGAGGGGCAGGCAGCTGTCAAAGAGGTGCCAACTAAGCTGCCTGGGAGCTAAGCCATAATTAAGTGATAGGACAAATGTCAGATTTCAACAAGTGAGGCTCTGGAGAATTATCCGGATGTGTTTCTATCCCACATGAAAACACAGTACTAATCCCTACATAGGGAGTTGATAACAGATACCAGGAACTTACTGAGATTCTCTAACTAAGGAGTTTAAAGCCAAGCTAATACCATTTGAAAGGTGTTGAAAGTTGGGATTTTATGAAAATTACTTGATTTAAGATATACAAATTATTGCTAAGTAAATTTTGACAAGATTTCTCTGAAACCACCATGTTAAAAAATAAAATAAAAGAGGGACCAAAAACTAATAAAATTTCTAATGTAGTTGAAGATTATCATTTCAAATGCTAGATCTCAAATAAACTCAACATTAGGGTGGGGCAGTGATAGCTACTGGGCTTGGTGTTTCAAATAAAAATGAAATTATGTGAGCAATCCATGGCCCTGAGTGGTATTTATTTTTTAAAGCTCAGATGGTTGTTTATGTATTTTCCTCTCTTCCATGTTCCTAAAGCCAATTAGTCATGAAGTGGTGTCTCCCCACTGTCTTGTTTTGCAGTATGTTTGCCTTCAGTCTGATAGTTGGTGTTCTGGCCCTGGGGAGGAGGTCAGGGGGCAATCTACTTCCCAGAACTAGGTTTAAAAATGTTTTTCTTCTCCCTTGGTTTGTGGCTATCATTAGCAGGGCCAAAGACGGGGTTATGTTTTTGAGAAATGCATTCCTTTCTACCCAAACTGGTGCTACCTATTAAATGTCAGTCTCAGACTTGAAGGAGAGGCCTAAGACATTAAGCGTTCTTGACTGGGGCTCTCAGGAAAAGAGACAAGTTCCAGTGGCTGTCTTTGTAAAGCAAAACAGGAGAATTTCAGCTGGTCCTTTGGGTGCCCCTGAGCCTTCCCATCTCCTCACCCGGCAAATGCAGCCCTCTGGAAACAGCTCACAGCCAGCCCCCTCTGCTTGCAATTAGATGATCCCAGGCTACCAGCCCTCAGTGTATCTAAGGCCTTTATCTCTACGAGCTATTTCTAATATGTTCTTTCTTCACTCAGCCTGCAACCACAGAGGAGTATGATTAAAAACACAAAAGAGAAGTAGATAAGAAACTTAAAATGCCAATTAAAATACCAAGTAGAAACCATTCTCAGACTCATAATTCCCCAGATACACATAGCCCCCAAGGAACTCAGACTAAGAGAGCAGGGGAGCATCTTGTAGTAATCTCAGAGCAAGGCACTTACTTGGAGCTGAGATATTTACTTCCTGGTTTGGGAGAGGTTTTGCCCTAGTTTATTTGGCATTCACAGCTACCACTTATTGCTAGCTCTATAAATGCTTGTGAATATTCATAATAAAAATAGCTCCCATTTACTAACTCCTTATTTGGACCACAAACTGTTAGTACTTTATATATATATAATTTTATTTTATTTTCATAAGAATGCTATAAGACAATCATTAATATTCCCATTTTACAGATGAAGAAATTAAAGGTTAAACAATTGAGAATAATGTATTCATTTCTTTATGCCAGGTATTCTGGGAAGAGCTTTACACAAATAGCTTCGTTTTTCTTTATTGACAGTGCTTACTGAGTGCCAAGTACTGTTCTAAGTGCTTTGCACATATTAACTTAATTCTCCCAACAGAGCTGTGAGGTGGGCACCATTGTTATCTCCATTTTTCAGGTGGGGAAGCTGAGGCAGGAAAGTGAAGGGCTTGCCCATAGTAAGTAGCAGAGCCAGGAATTGAACCCAAGCGTCTGGTGCCAGAGTCCATACATCTGAATCATTTGACTGTGCTGTCTTTCATCATTTTTGTCTTATCAGGTGGGTATTATTTTACCTATTTTCAGACAAAAATATTTGCCCCAAAATCCCCAGCCATAGAGCAGATGTTTGAAGCCAGGTCTCTGGGAACCCCAAGGCCGTGTTCAAGCAGTCTGCCTCTTATCCGTATCATATTTTTCGTTAGGCTGTATGAGGTTCATCTAATTTAGCCTCGTCAATTGGATTATAATGCTTTGGAGTTACTAAAAGTTTCATTTACTATGTGTTCACTAAAGGGCTCTGCTCCTAGCTTGTGGTAAGTAAATATCGTTGGCTAATTCCAGACATTAATAAGACGTTATTAGTGAGAGGACAGATGTGCATGCATGGTCAGGTGGTCATTGAGATATTTCTTTTGGATCTTATCCAAATTGTAAGATTATAGAAATCTTTGCAAAATAAGGCTTGTATAAGTGTAAAGAACATTGTGCCAGATGCTATTTATCCCTATTATTTTCTATTATACTTCATACATTGCAGCTTATATTTTTTAATGTTGTATATATATACATATATAAAATGTATTTATAGACACACACACCAAAATAATATTTTATATATAATATGTATAACATTATATACTATGTAATATATAGTGTATAATGTATAATATATGCACAGCTACATTTTTCAAACTTACTTTGAGCTGTCCGGTTCAAAGTGTTTGTGAACTTCTCTGAAATTCTTTCCTGAAAATTTTAGTAAAGCCATATTCATGTGAGGAGCTAAACACAAGTAGAATGCTCAGTTTTACCTAAGGGGTGGTTTAAACAAATGCAGTTTTAGTAAAGCAAAGAATATGTTAGAACATAAAAATGAACTCAGAAAGATAATTTCTACAAGGCCACCAGTGAGTCCCACCTCCTGGTATTCACACCTTTATATGCTCCCCTCCCTTTGAGTATAGGCTAGACTTATTGACTCACTTCTAAAGAAGAAAATACAACAGAAGTGACAGGTGTCACTTTCAATTTTAGGTTATAAAAAGACTTTGGCTTCCATCTTGGGTGCTTCTTTCCCTCTCTTAATTACTCACTCTGGGGGAAGCCATTTGCCATATTGTGAAGTGCCCTATGGAGATGTTCACATGGCAAGAAATTTATGTTCTCAGCCGATGAGAAGCTGAGGCTTGCCAACAGCACATGCATGAGTTTGGAAGAGGATCCTCCCTGAGTCGAGTCTTGAGATAGATGAGGCAGCCTCAGCCAATACTGTTTGAAAGCTTGTGAGAAACCCTGAGTTCAAAGCACCCAGCTACGTCACACCCAATTCCTGACTCATATAAATTGTGCAATAATAAATGCTTGTTGTTTTAAGCGACTAAGTCTTGGTGGTAATTTGTATGGCAGGTGTGGATAATCAATAGAGCAAAGGGGAAAAAAGCACAGGCTTTGGAGTCAAGCAGACCTTGGCTAAAGCCTAACCTGACTAAATCAACTACGCAACAATAGTTTATTTAAGCTCCCTGAGCTTCCATTTCCTCAACTATAAAATGGTGATAACAGTAATCCTTGCAGAATTATTATTGTTATTAGGTCAAATAACATATAGTAAGTGACTAGTGAAAGGCTTGAAATATATTGGGTCTAATCTAATATGTGATCTATCTTTCCTTTCCCTTAATATTCCCATTAATGCCCTCTTACTTCTTTGTCACCCTTTCTTGGGGATGGGAATTTGAATTGATAGTGAGGGTGGAAGATTTCAAACACCAGTGATGTTCAAGGAGACAGGACAAAAAATAATTTAAAAAATAGAGGAGAAATCACTTGATCTAGAGGTGGGGAGAGAAGGAAGAGGTACAGTAAAAGAAGAGAAGTCAACCATAAAGATGAAAAACATGTTTGCTTTTCTAATTTCATTGCAGAGAGTGAATGTGTGTGTGTGTGTGTGTGTGTGTGTGTGTGTGTGTGTGTGTCTGTGTGACTACTCCCCATAAAAACAGATATTCCCAGAATGATGAATGAAGATGGTCTTAATCTGATATGATTTTCCCCATAGTAATAAACACATTGTCTTCTACCAACAGTTTCTAAAGATAACTAACTTTACTTCTTTTTCAAGGAGGAATGAAAGCAAAGGAAAGGGCCCCAAGAAGGCTTAGCAATCTCGAGCAGTTTTTGCAGGATGTGCAGCAGCCCCGGGCTCCCAGCTTTGAGCAGGATCCAACATTGGAAATAAAACAAAAGCATTTATGAAAGACAAGATATTTAGGGCTAGGAAGTGAAATGCTCTTATTTTCCAGATTAGAAAACTGAGACCTGTAAACTCTCTCAAGGCTGGGAAGGCAGCTGAAGAATGAGTAAACCTCTTCTGGAGGAAGGGCACTGGGATTCTTTTTTTGCTGCAGATGTGAAGAGTATTTACGTAGCCCAGAAAGGACTTACTGGAAGAGACTCATTTGAGTTGTGAATTGAAAAGTTGACGTGAAGAGGTAAGATGAGGAATACCCCAGGACAGTAGAGCCCAAATGGGACCATTTGAGGGCCATTTATAATCAACGAGAAATGGAAGGCAGATGGATGAGGAAGAAGAGCAGGAGGAAGAAGCAGAAGCAGAAGAAGAAGAAAGGAGGGGAGGAAGAGGAAGAAGAAGGAGGAGGAGAAAAAGAGAAGAAGAAGGAGGAGGAGGAGAAGGAGATGAGATAATAAAGTTTAAACTCCAAGTGGACAATGATAAGTCAGTCAGTGGAAAACCAAAGAAAAGAAGGGTAAGATCAAGAAAAGAGCTAAGTTTGCCAGCAATAAGGAGAATAAGGGGCTTAGAGCAGAAGGAGAAGGAGGCTGCTGAGGATTATAAGGGCAGCTAACATTTGTTGAGCAGTTACCACAAGCCAGGCACTCTTCTAAGGCACAGTGTTCACATTCGTATTTATTTGTTTGATTCTCATGACAGGTCTATCTGCAGTCAGATAGTTTCAGGTTCCAAGAATTGGTGACAATTATAGTTATGAGAAATACAGAATCAATATGTCAATTAAAGAAGAAAAATATTGAGTTCAGAGCCAGATGGAGTTGAATTCAAATCCTAGCTCCGCCACTTCTGCCCAGATATGCCTAGCAGGGTTCATTTAGGAAAACAGCTTACACATCCTAAAACTCAATTTCCTTATGTGAAAATAGGGCTAATGATAATGTCTACTCCATAGAGTCACCATGAAAACCAAGGTGACACAGAACATGCATAATGCCTGGCACAGTGGCTGACGTGTGCGTATTAAACAGTAGCCACAAGCATTGCTATTATCGTTTATGCTAACAATGTATTAAGGTCTATTGTTGGTAAGTTTCTGGCATCTTAAGAAACTACAAATGCAGAGTCCTATCATTTTTTTTTTTAAGACAGAGTTTCACTCTTGTTACCCAGGCTGGAGTGCAATGGCCATCTCGGCTCACCACAACCTCCGCCTCCTGGGTTCAGGCAATTCTCCTGCCTCAGCCTCCTGAGTAGCTGGGATTACAGGCACGTGCCACCATGCCCAGCTAATTTTTTGTATCTTTAGTAGAGACGGGGTTTCGCATGTTGACCAGGATGGTCTCGATCTCTTGACCTCGTGATCCACCCGCCTCGGCCTCCCAAAGTGCTGGGATTACAGGCGTGAGCCATCTTAGTTGAAAGTTAGTTTACAATGCGGCATACTCTGAAGAGCATGAGAAAGGGAATAAGGAGAACTACCTTTTAGTCTCCCTCTGACGTCCGTTTGCCATGTGATCTTGAACACAGATATCGATATCTCCGAGATTACAGGAGAGGGAGAAACGAGCTCTAAGATTACTTCTAGTTTGTAAAAAGCCCATTCTGTAGGTTGTCTGTCCACTCTGCTGATAGTTTCCTTTGTTGTGCAGAAGCTCTTTCATTTAATTAGATTCCACTTGTCAGCTTTTCTTTTGTGCCATTGTTTTTGATGTCTTTGTTATGAAATCTTTGTCAGTTCCTATGTCCAGAATGGTATTGCCTGGGTTGCCTTCCAGGGTTTTTATGATTTTAGATTTTACCTTTAAGTGTTTAATCTATCTTGAGTTGATTTTTGGATATGGTGTAAGGAAGGGGTCCACTTTCAATCTTCTGCAGATGGCTAACCAGTTATTCCAGCACCATTTTTCACAATAAGGCTATTAAAAATATCAGCTCCTTGAACTATATGCCTTCACAATTTTGAAAAACTCAAAATCAAAATTAAGTAAATACATGTCCTAAAAAACCAAAAATATAAAAATGTAATGGCCAAAAATGTGGAAGCATTAGTTGACCATGCAGGCAGAAATTAGATGAGGCTGGAAGTGGGTATAGGAGTAAGACTATGTAAACTTCATAAACCATCATAAGAATTTTAGTCTTTATTCTGAAACCTGTGGCAAATCCTAGAAATAATTTAGGCAAAGATGTGACACAATCAGATTTATATTTTGAAAATAACAATGTGACTCCCCCATGAGACTAGAAACTCCATGAGAAGAAGTAGCAAAACAGTTACTGTAACCCTAGCATCTACAGGCTAGGCCGGATACAAAACAACTTTCATAAATAATTGATGAGTGGAAGAACTGATGATGGATGGAAGACTCTTTCCTTCCCCCATCTCGGTTTCCTCATCTGTATAATGGGGAGAATGAATCTGCTTATTTCCTTGTCTGTCCTCTTTCTGATCTACTGTTAGGAATGTTGGGTAGGCAAATGATGTAATAAGCATAAAATCACTTGGGCACCTCAGGAAGTACCCCTCTTAAAGAGTGGCAGCAAAATTATTCTAGTAAATTAGGGAGTAGCACATCTGTAAACTAAATTAAATATAAGTGTCTGCTCTAGTTTCCGATGATAGAAGTATCCTGAATGAAATAGGAAGGGATGGGGAGTTCACCTGAAAACACAAAGGTCTTTGAAGACTTAATTCCTGAAACTGTGTTTCCATTTGCATTTAGAGATGTTTAGAGTGAAATCAATATTTTCTTTTGGGAAGCACATTATGACTGCAGCCAAGTCAATATGTCAGGTGTGTGTGTGGGTGCGCGCACGTGCGTGCGCACGTGCATGTATGTGTGTGAGATATATATATATATATATATATATATATAATATATGTCACATTTTATAATGTTAGTCTAGTTTGTAAAAAGAATTATGTGAGCAGCAAGAGTTTGTCATAAGCAATAAAATCTTTCGAGTGGATTCTTTCCCATTCTTTTCAGGGGAATTTCTCAGCATTTTTTCCACAACTGTTTCAGACTCCAGAGAGTCCTCAGTGCTGGTTTTTTCCCAGCCATTGCTGTTTTCTTCCCCTTTGCCACAGCACTGGGAGAGATAGGCAGGCCATTCCTGGAGTACTGTTTGTTGATTAAATGAGAACTTTTGGCATCAGTGGTCTTTTGCAGCTTGGCAGGTCTGGAATAATTGGGGAAACATTCCTATCCCAAATTATTAGTGACCCTGAATTCAGATAATTACAGAACAGAAAAGTTCACAGAAATATTGGCAGTCCTCTGGGAGATTACTGTGGAAAAGGCCAGCCTCTTACTTGGAAGGCCAGGGATCTATCATGAGGTACAGTTTGAGGTGAGTCAGATGCCTCCCTTGTCTCACTCCATCTTACTGTGAAAGACGGACAGTCTTCATCAAGTGACTTAGCACTTTGCCTTTGAGGCCCCCAAATATTCTCACTTTGCTTTGATGCTGCAAGACACTCAAGAATTGAGCAGTTGATTGACCACAATAGTTCTAGCCTCTCTCTAAGACTGTCTCATTCTGCCTCACAAATATGACAAAAATTTTCTCATGCATCAACTAGAAACAAAATTTCATCAGTGTTTTTATTTAATTTGCCAAGACACAAAAGAAGTGTAAGATTTGTATACTGAAAACTATAAAATATCATTGAAAGAAATTAGAGAAGCCTTAAATAAATGGAAAGCCATCCCAGGCTCATGGTCAGGAGTTTTAATATTGTTGATATGGCAATACTTCCCTCACTGATCTACAGATTCAACATAATCTCTATCAAAATCCTAGCTGCCTATTACGGTTTGCAAGAATTACCAAGCTGATCCTAAAATTTATAGGGATATCAAGGAACCTAGGATAACCAAAACAATCTTGAAAAAGAAGAAAATTGGAGGACTCACACTTTCCAATCTCAAAACTTACTACAGTGCCATAGCAATTCAGACAGAGTGATCCGGTGTAAGAAAGGACAATAGATTAGCGGAACAGAATTGATAGTCTAGAAATCAATCCTATGTTTATGGTCAGTTGATTTTCGGCAAAGACGCCAAGAAAATTCAATGTGGAAAGAATCATATTCAACTAATGAAGCTGTGACAACTGGATAGTCATATGCAAATGGTGAAGTTGGACCCCTACCTCAAACCTAAACTAACTAAAGCTAACTGAAAATGGATCACAGACCTGAATGTAAGAGTGAAAACTCTAAAGCTCTTCGAAATAAAACATAGGTGTATCTTTGTGACATTGGATTATACGACTGGTCTTTGACATGGCTTCCAAAACACAAGCATACACATACACAAAAATACATCTGGCTTCACCAAAATTAAAAACTTTTGTGCTACAAAGGACACCATCACGAAAGTAAAAGACACCCAAATAATAGAAAAATATATAATTTACAAATCATGTATCTAGCAAGGGACCTGTTCTAGAATAGTTGAAGAACATTTATGAGTCAACAAATAAAAGACAAATAATCTAATTAAGAAAATGAACTTCAATAGAAATTTATCCAAAGAAGATATGCAGATAGTCAATAAACTCATAAAAAGATACTCAACATCATTAGTCAATAAAAGAATATAAATCAAAACCACAGTGTGATACCACTTCACACTCACTAGAATGATACAATGAAAAAGAGATCATCCAAGTATTGACTAGCATGAAGAAAAAGTGGAACACCCATAAATTGCTTGTGGGTATCTAATCCAGCAAGTCCGCATTTAGGCAAATACCCAGAAAGTGAAAAACACATCAACACAAGACTGATGTTTATATCAACACAAGCATACACGTACACAAAAATACAAAAATACATTATTCATAATAGCCAAAAAGTGGAAACAACTCAAATGTCTATTATTTGATGAAGGATTGAACAAAATGATATATCTATTCAATAAGGGTATAATGCAGTATATCCATACAATAGAATTCAGCCATAAAAAGGAATGAAGCACTAATACATAGATAAACCTTAAAACATTATACTAAATGTAAAAGTCAGAAACAAAAGGCCACATATTGCCTGATTTTATTTCTATTAAATGTGTAGAATGGAAAATCCATTGAAATACAAAGTAGGTTAGTGGTTGCCAGGGGCTAGAGAGAGGAGGAAGTGAAAACTGACCACTAAAGGGTATGGAATTTCTTTCGAGGATAATAAATTGTTCTGGAATTAGGTGTAGTGATGATTATAAAACTTTGCGAATATACTAAAAACCACTAAACTGAACACATTGATGTTTTATGGTGTCTAATTATATCTTAAAATAAATTTGTAAAGAACACTGTTTCGGAGAATGCATCCTAGTAACAGCTCAACATTTATTAAGTCTTTACTATGTCTGAGGCTAAAACTGTTGTTGGCTAAATTCTCTAAAGCAAAATTTGTTACTGGGAAAAAGTAAAGGAAAATTTATATCTGTCAGACAAACTTACATCTGCAAATTCGACATAAGGAAGAAGTCACCAAAAAATACAGATGACAAAAGCTATAAAAGTGAAAAAAAACCTAATAGCAAATCGAATATTTATAAAACATTTAAATAGAAACACTTAATTTTAATAAAAATAATTTGAAAATACAAAAGAAACTATGAAATTTTTGTAATAGCTTAACAGTTGTTATAAGAAACTGTCTTAACAGAGTTTGCAATGGAAAACACTTTCTTTGTAAAAATTTATCAATGTTGCTATAATGCTTACTTTGTATTGAAGTCACCCTTGAAGCCAAAACAGCAAAGTAAAGCTTACTGTACGCACTAACTGGACCTGCCATGGGGGTCTTAAATTCCCACTTTTTTCATGCTCCAGGCTAAAGAATAGAATGACATCTACTTTATGGGTTGTGAATAAGAGAGAGAATCATATTGTCATTTATCAGACAATCACAATTCAATTCAAACTGCTCTGTCAAAGAATTGGGCCCAAAAAAGTGAGCACCAGACAGTTCAATGTCTAGTGATGCAGATAGGAAAGATGGGGTTTGGGGCATTATTGGGCTGAAGCATCATAGTAAGATATTTTGAATAGCCATAGGAAAGCTCCCAAACTGGAAAACTTATTTGTGTATAGGGGCTGGGTAAGAATGTGAGAATGCTTAAAAAGAAAAACAGAGCAAATTAAAGGGAATCAAAAGACCCCAGAGAGAATCTTTGCCTGCTTCACATTTTACCTTTGCAATCAACTCAATTCGACATGTCTAAATTCTTGATGCTCTGAGGAGCATTTTCCAGAGCCTAAAGATTGAAGCAGCAGTTACTATCTCCATTTTATCCAATCTCCTCTTTGTTTGTTCTTAGATGTCCTCCAGAAGCCAGCCCACAAGTCAGTCCCAGACAAAAATCTGCCACCTGGTGCTGCCATGTAGGCATTCACTAACTTGTCCATGCAACACACATTTGTTGAGCACCTACTATGTGCCAGACCCGAAGTCCACAAACAAATGGCTACATGCTAAATATAAGACGATTGAGACACAGTGCATGCACTTTAAAAAGACATGGTTCAGCGGAGAAAACAGACAAGTAAACTTCTAATTGTAGAAAAATAAGATCAATGTTGTGATAGAAATAAGCACAGGGTATCATGAGTTATCAAGAAGAGGCACCTGATGTGTCCTCATATAGAAAATCTAAAAGCCACTCTTGTCTTTCAGATACTTCCCAGATAGAGCTGTTTAAGTTCTGAGATTGCAAGTTTGTCTTAGCTAAACTTTTTATTTTGAGTTAATTTTCAATTAGTAGGAAATAATGTAGACAATTGTAGCATTATAATAACGTAAGAAATAATATAGACAGAGCCCATGTACCCTTCACTCAGTTTTCCCCAGTGGTGACATACTGGAAACGACAGTACAATATCACAACCAAGATATTGACAGTGGTGTACTCAAGACACAGAATAGGTCCATCACCACAAGGTTCCCTCAGGTTGCACTTCCACAGCCACACTCACTTCTTTCCTCCCCAGCCCACTCCTTCACCCCTGAAACCACCCATCTATTCTCCATGACTGTAATTTTGTCATTTCAAGAATGTTATGTAAATGAAATCATGTGGTATGTAACCTTTTTTTGGCACTTTTTACTCAGCAAAGTTCTCTGGAGATTCATCCAGTTTGTTGCATGCCTTAATAATTCATTTCTTTTTTAATACTGAGTGGTAGTCTGTGGTACGTGTGTACCACAGTTTGTTTAACCATTAATCTGTTGAAAGATATCTGGGTTGTTTCCAGTTTTTTACTATTATGAATGAAACTTCTATGAAGATTCGTATACAGGCTTTTGAGTGAAAGTAAGTTTTCTTCTCTGTGGGGTAAATGCCCAGATTGCAAGGGCTGGGCTCTATGGTAGCTCATATTTAGTTTTTAAGAAACTGCCAAACTGTTTTCCGGAGCACTGTGACGTTTTACATATCCACCAGGAATGTTTAAGCCCCCAGTTTCTCCATATCCTCACCATCATCTGATGTTCTTCTTTTTTATTTTAGCCATTTTGATAGGTGTGTGGCGGTATCTCATTGTGGTTTTAATTTGCATTTCCCTAATTACTGATGATATTGAACAACTTTTCATGTGCTTATTTGTCATCTGTATATCCTTTTCAGTGAAATGTCTGTTTATATATTTAGCCTATTTTCTAATTGCATTCTTTTGTTTTTTACTACTAAATCTTGGGAATTCTTTATATAGTCTAAGTTTCGAGAGTTCCTCCTATATTCTAAGACACTAGTTTTTTGTTGGATATGCGGTTTGCAAATATTTTACCCCAGTGTGCAGCTCATCACTAATTACCTCTACAGAGTATTTTGCAGAGAAAGGTTTTTTAATTTTGACAAAACCCATTTTATCAATTCTTTTTTGTAAGGTTGATACTTTCAGTGTCAAGTCTAGGAACTTGGCCTAGCCTCAAATCCCAAAGATTTTCTCCTTTTTAAAATATTTTATGTTTTACATTTAAGAACTTGATCCATTTTAAACTTACATTTGTATAAGTTGCGACACTTAGGTCAGAGTTCAGTATTTTGCCCATAGATGACCAATTGCCCCGGCATTGATTAAAAAGGTATCTTTTCTTTATTGGATTGCTTTTGTGACTTTGTCAAAAATCAACTGGACATGTTCGTGTGGGTCTATTTCTGGGTTTTCGTTTCTCCTTTGTTAATCTATATATCTAATTTCCTGCCGACACTTCATAGTCTTGATTAGGCTAGCTATATAATAAGTCACGAAATTGTGTAGATATATTCTTTATATTTTATTCTTTTTAAATATTGTTTTAGCTATCCAAGTTCCTTTGAATTTCAATATAAATTTTGAAGTAATATTGTATGTATCTACAAAAATTCTGGCAGAGAATTTGATATAAATTATATTAAATATGTGTATCAATTTTGGAAGAACTGACATCTTTACTAAGTTGAGTAATTCAATTCATGAACACTGTATATCTCTTCATTTATTAAATCTTCTTTGCTTTCTTTCATCAGTGTTTTGCAGTTTTTAGCACACAAGTCCTGTACATGTTTTATCAGACTTAAACTTAAGTATTTCCTTTTCTTGTGGTTGTGCCTGATAATGTACTTTTAAATTCCAGTATGTACATGTTCACTGCTAGTATATATAAATGTCAATGTCTGATACTGTCCATGTCTGATTTTAGTATCATAATAATACTAACTTTATAAAACTCATTGAGAAGTATTTTTTTCTTCTTCTATTTTCTAGAAGCCATTTTGTAAAAGTGGTTTAATTCTTTTTTAAATACTTGGTAGAATTCTCTGGTAAAACCATCTGGGTCTGCAGATCCTTTTTTTTTTTGTAAGATTTCATATTATTAATTTGATTTCCTTAGTAGTTATCTAATTAATGTTGAGAGAGTTTTGGGGGTTTGTGCTCTTTGAGGAATTGGTCTATCTCACTTAACTTGTGAGGTTTACATCTGTAGAGGCGGAGTTGTTTGTGATATTCCTTTATCATCTTGCGTGCAGGGTATATAGTGATGCCTCCTGTTTTACTCCTAATATAATTTACAAGAAAAAAACATCAAAAAATGGGTGAAGGATATTAACAGGCACTCTTCAAAAGAAGACATTTATGCAGCCAACAAACATGAAAAAATGCTCATCATCACTGGTCATTAGAGAAATGCAAATCAAAACCACATTGAGATACCATCTCATGCCGGTTAGAATGGCGATCATTAAAAAATCTGGAGACAACAGATGCTAGAGAGGATGTGGAGAAATAGGAACACTTTTACGCTGTTGATGGGAGGATAAATTACTGCAACCATTGCAGAAGACAGTGTGGCGATTCCTCAAGGACCTAGAAATAGAAATTCCATTTGACCCAGCAATCCCATTACTGGTTGTATACCCAAAGGATTATAAATCATTCTGTTATAAAAACACATGTACATGTATATTCACTGAAACACTATTTACAATAGCAAAGACTTGGAACCATCCCAAATGCCCATCAAGGATAAACTGGATACAGAAAATGTGGCACATATACACCATGGAATACTATGCAGCCATAAAAACGATGAGTTTATGTCCTTTGTAGGAACATGGATGAATCTGAAAACCATCATTCTCAGCAAACTAACACAAGAACAGAAAGCCAAACACCGCATGTTCTCACTCATAAGTAGGTGTTGAACAATGAGAACACATGGACATAGGGAGGGGAGCATCACACACTGAGGTCTGCTGGGAGGTAGTGGGCTAGGGGAGTGATAGCAGGGTGTGGGCAGGGATAACATTAGGAGCAACACCCTAATGTAGGTGAAGGGGGAATGGAGGCAGCAAACCACCATGGCATGTGTATACCTATGTAACAATCCTGCAAGACCTGCACAGGTACCCCAGAACTTAAAGGATTTATATATATATTAGAGGTCTGTGTCTCCTCTTTTTCTTTGTCAGTCTTGCTAGAGGCTTGACGATTTTATTTCTCTTTTCAAAGAACTAGTTCTTTGTTTTGTTGACTACCTTCATTGTTCTTCTGTTTTCAGTTTTATTAATATCTGTTCTTATCTTTATCATTTCCTTCCTTCACTTCACTTCCTTTGGGTTGTTTTGCTTTTCTTTTTCTAGATTCTCGTTGCAGGAACAATTTAGTTGAGACTTTTCCTCTTTTTCAATGTAACAGGTGGAGATGAACGTGCCGGGTCCCTATTTAGCCCTCTCAGGCACTACCCCAATAGCAGGTGGGGGAAGCTGGGGCTCCCCATTACGTCCTAGAGAGGGTGGAAGCCTAGGGTCACCGCTTGATCTTTGCCAGTACTGGTGGGGTTGGGACCCAGTTTTTCCTTTGCTATTTGATTGGAGCAGAGCAGTTTCTATCAGCTTTATTGTAGCTTTCCAGGCTCTTTTCCTGGTACTTAGCTAGAGAGAGTAGAGTTTTCTTGGGGCTTTTGATGTCAGCATCATTGGTGTTCCCCTGTTGCTGGCTTCTTCAGCAGCCAGTCTGGGATGCGTGAGGCAGAAAGAAAACCCAGGCAACTCTACTCTGTGTCACTCTTTTGGATCACGAGGTCCCTAGCCTGTCTGCCTCTTCTCTTACCCTTTTCGGGCGTTTTTGTTCTTGTTGTTTTACACATAATATCCAGGATTTTCAGTTGGACAAAGCAAGAAGAATAAAGGAAAACACATCTATTCTCTTGCCAGAATCAGAAGTCTGATTCCAAAATTGTAATGTGGTCAGCTTACTGACGAGGTTGAATCAGAAAGCACGCTTTACCTTCCTTCCATTGCTACCCACCAAATACACTGTCAGATTCTCCTGCACTGGATGATGTCATCAGCAGATCCTTGTGCTTTTCAGATCAGTTTCACGAGTGAACATTCTTCATCTTCAGGGATTAAATCCAAACTAAACCAAAACTTCAACTTATCCACTTCAAAGGATTATTTTTGTCTTTCTGCCCCATCAGGTTTGACCTCAGTTTGGCAACCTGCACAGAGGAGGACTTCACTTTCCTTTCTGTTTTGCTTCTTTTCCCTCCATGGTTGGGATCAAAAGACAGAAAAATTAAAGGAAGAGGGCAAAGTGTTCTGTTATGGGCTGGAGCTGCTGAAATTAGATGTGAGTGCACTCTGTCTGGAAGGTGCCCAGACGCTGACTCTTGTTCTCTATTGTGGGTCCTTCGAAGACCCTGCTCTAGTGGGAACCACAGATGCTGCAGTCTCTCTCTGACATGGGTCATGCATTCTCTGTCAGGCAAATTCTGTCTCCTGGCAAGCCACTGCCTGCACCAAGTGGTTTGTGCTGGGGTTAATTTGCCCCAGTTGGGCAGAGATATGGGCAGAATCCTCTCAAGACAATTCAAGACCAGCTAACTTCTACAGTATCTGTGCCAGACCCAGGAGGAAGCACCCTTGCTCAGTCACTGTTGAAAGAGTAGTTTGCCCGACCTCAGCACCTTGTCTAGTTTTGACCTAGTAAATGGCACTAGTGGCCTTCTCTCTTTTAGAATTTTCTGGAGGTGATTCAGACACTGGTGTATTTGCTCTACAAATTGCAAGGGATTCTTCCATCTGGCTTTGCTGTGGTCTTCCAGCAGCACTGGGGCAAAAGAATCTCTGCACTGGCTTGAAGAAGGGGCAAGAAAGCACTTTCCCTGAACCCCCATGAGAGGGAAGGGAAAACTCAGGACACTAATAAGTCACTTCAAGAAAATCTTTACTCCTCAGCATCCTGATCAAGCTCCAACCTTCTTTTATGTGTAGGCCGGAGGTTGGTGAAACAAGAACAATAGAACTATGGTTGAACCACGTCTTAGCAACATACATGGCCTGGCAGTTTCTTTAGAAAGTGGAGTTATTTGTCATCTTGGGGTGCTCACATGTAACTCAGAAAACACAGGTAAAGTCCCATTTAAAATTCTGTCAGAGTGAGAATGAAACGTCACACTTCAAAACATGCCCAAGTCTATGGCGTAGTGGTTTTGAGACAGGCCCATCTCCCAAATCACATTTATCTTCATGTGTGGTTTGAGCTTTAGGTTGACTCACAGCCCACCCAGTGGCTAGGACATGGCCTCGTCATAACACAACTTCATGTACCATGTGGAGAAGTACATTTAGCACAGGCTAAACACAACTGGACAGAGGAAGCAGGACAAACCACGTGACAGAACAATTGGAAAGTGGCTGCAGCAGAAATGTGAATTGGCTAGAGCCTTCTTCAACCACTGAAGTTGCGTAAGTCTGCGGGGCAAAAAGATGGAACCTCACAGAGCATTGGGTTCTACAGCCTAAAGGCTTTGTCCCACACCTACAGCAGTGTTCCTAGGAGTGCCCATGGCAGGCCCCTGTGTGTATTGCCTCAGCCCTGCTGGTGTTCTTGCTACACATTTCATGGCATCATCCTCTAAAGAATGAGGAATTTGGTTAACATTCTGTATTCTATTCTGGCTGTTCTCCACGCTGGTTACCATAAGTAACACACAGGGATCACCAGGCTGTTTTCTGTTTTGTCTTGTTTCGTTTGTTTCTTACTTTGTCACTTAGGCTGGAGCGCAGTGGTGCAATCTCAGCTCACTGCATCTTCCACCTCCCAGGTTCAAGCAATTCTCCTGCCTCAGTCTCCCAAGAAGCTGAGATTACAGGCACGTATCACCATGCCCAGCTAGTTTTTGTATTTTTAGTAGAGATGAGGGTTCACCATGTTGGCCAGGCTGGTCTCGAACTCCTGACCTCGTGATCCACTTGCCTTGACCTCCCAAAGTACTGGGATTAGAGGTGTGAGCCGCCATGCCCAGCCAATCACCAGGTTTTAACAAGTCTGAATGAATAAAAAGCACGCAGCCCTAAGATTATAGGGCACTCGCATGTGTCTTAGGGTCTTGTGGTGTTGAAGGATCATTATTGCGAACATCACTTGCTCTTGGGTTGGTAGCTGCAAGGAAGGTCAGCTTAATAAATTGTCCAATTAAGAGGATAAACTTTTAAGGAAGCCAAGGACCCCGAGAAATGAGGTGGTTTGCCTAATGTCAAGCACCGGGTGTGCAAACCTGCAGCTGCCGTGACAGTTTCTGGGCTCCCATTCCTTTGCTCTTCCCTCTAGCTGAGGAAAAATAACCACTAACACTGAGGAGACAGCCTCTGAGGTTTAGCTCATGACTGATATGTGGGTCAAGTGAGGCAGACTGAATAGATTCCAACACCATAGCCTGGGCATTGCCCTTCACCCCCTTCACTAAGAACAAACTTCCATCCAGTACATGACATCTGAAAGGAGGTTATCTCATGCTGCCTGCTTGGAAGGCAATTCATTTAGGCATCTCTTGGGGAAAGCGCAGAGCAGAGCTGATTTATGGCACCACCACAAGATATCACCGCAAGCATCAGGACAAAGTGGAGGAAGCGCCACAGCCCAGCCCCGAGGCCAGCTTTCCAGCCTGTGAACAAATCCTGTGCGCTGGAATGCTGCTGCTAACCCATGTGCACAGACTGCCAGCCCATGCAGCAGCCTCTGACAACACTTTCCTGTGAGAGACCCGGGCTCTGGGGAGGCCGCTTCCTGCTGCGTCACGGTGTTGTGACTATGAGGGTGGGAACTGAGCCCAGGAAAACTTCCTTCTGGACGAGGTCGACCCTGGCTCACGCAGAGTGCTTTTCCCTGAGATATCAGGGCCTCTGTCACCCAGGGCCAGACCAGCCCCTCTGGCCACTGCTCTGCCAGGATCTATCTTATGGTACTCTTGGGACTTTAGGGCTAAGAACCGACCAGATTTAGAAATTTTGATGACTCAGGTACATGGGAATTTGAAGGTCTCTCAAGCTATCAACAAAGCAAACAAATTAAAAAAAATGAACAAAATCTCTATTAGAAAGTCAAAAATGTCAATGGAATGTTTTTAGGCAGTAAAATTATGTTGATTCTTCCTCTTTCAGTTTTGCTGTATTTTCCAAGCTTTCTATTACTTTTATGATGGAAAAATAAATTTTATTAAAGAAAAAAATGATCATCATAACATCTAATTGATTCAATTTAATTATCCAAGGGACTAATAAAGATTATCAGAAAAGTTTTACAGCTAAGCAGGCCAGGAGGTTGACTGCAGGGTGGGAACTTTTATTTCTCTGGTGCAGGTTCCTCAGAGAGTGCCTGTTCACCAAGCCGTTAGCTGTCACCATGTCACAAAAGCCCTGCATTTCCTGACAAAGAAATCTTTGCGTGGTTTTCTCTCATCACACAAGATGTAAGACAGCCCAGCCCGCCCATGTGATCTTATGAGAAAAATCACACGATGTGCCTCTGTTCAAAAGGACCAAGGACGTAAAGAGAGTAGCTGTTTTTATTTATTTATTTATTTATTTATTTTTGTTTTACTATTTTTTTCTTCTTTTTATTGCATTTTAGGTTTTGGGGTACATGTGCAGAACATGTAAGATAGTTGCATAGGTACACACGTGGCAGAGTAGCTGTTTATTGCGCTTGGCTTCAGTTGCTCTACATAGATCTTTAACCCTTACAACAAGGATTGAGGGGAGATGGTCTAGGGTAAGGGTAATCGACCTTAATCCTTACTGTAAGGATCAAACTGCTGGACTTGGATCTTGGGTGGTTTCTTTTTAAACTCTGTTATACAGGTGGCGACTTAATTCTTTTTGTCTCAGTTTCACCATCTGTAAAATGATGAAAATAGTACGGTACCTGGCTTAAAGGAAGATCTCCATTCCTGGTAATTATTATTATTTTTAAATATAAAGTATGGCAGGGTAGGAGAGTACAGTTATATATACAAATATATATAATATATATTATATTATATACAATATAATATATATTGCGTATATATATATATTACAAATATATAATATGTAGACTACAAATATATATAATGTAGTCTCTGCCCTGGTGGAATTTATTTGAATTATGAATAGAGCTCCTGCTAACTAGTGCCTACATCCCTGAGTTTCCTAACCAAGCCACGGTCGAGTGTTCTCTTCTTGCTTCACTCCTGTGATTGGGAGCTTGGAGGGGAGGGTGTTGGAGGACATCATTGGCCAGTCAGGTAAAGGACATCTGACATCTGCCCATGATTGTATATGCTACAAGTTATGAGGCTCACAAGGTGTGTCAGCTCAGATCGTGAGGTCATCAGTATTTACCTGTTAGAACGGCTTATCAGGAAAGACTGCAATCTCATGGGGACACCCTTTCAAGAAAATTCAAATCTCAAGGTAGATTCCAGTGGAGGAAAGTTCCAGTGAATGCCTTTATTGTGGCTTTACATAGTTAAACCCAGAAAACTCAGACTTTCCAAATATGAAGCCCTAGGAGAAAGGGTAAGAAAGAGGAAAGAACAGAACAGCCCCTGGAGCGTTTTCCATATTATTTCAGGGTCCAGGTTGCTAGGTGTCCACAGATAATAGCTTTACCAGGAAAGGAAGGAAGTTGAACACACTACACTCAAGACTTTTTTCAGCTGTTTGTCAAAGTTAGTGCCTTAAAGAATGAAAACAGAGGCAAAGACAGCGCTGTTTGTATTTTATAATCAGAAGCCACCCAAAACAGAAATATCTGGGTAACTGTGGTCTATAGAGTTATTCTTACATCTGAGTTATGAGGCTACACAACCCCAGGGAGGTCCCTGTAGGCCACTGAGATGTCTGAATCGCTCTTTTCACCAGTAATAAGAAGGAATAATTCTACATCAGATGGGTCAGTGAACACTTCAAAGGGCTCTATCTCTGCATCTCTTCTCACTCTGCATTCTTCCAAAGTGAAGTCATCCTCTCCCTTGGCTTTACCTATCACTTATGATACGTTCTGGAAAATGTAGATACCAGAGTCAAAGAAAAACTCTGTATAACCCACCAAAAGGCCTCTCCTAGTTCCAGACCCATTAGATCAGTGAGGAATTATTTCAACTGCAAATAACAAGAAAAATAAAACTCGATTTACAGTTGTATGGCAGAGCCTGCTGGTTGTTCACCAAAATTCATCCTTTCAGAGAAGGGATGGAATATGGTTTCCTGGTTACCATACATTTCCCAGCTTGCCTTGCAGTTAGCTAGATGTAGCCAGTTCTCTCCAATGGAATGTGAATAAAAGTCCTATGTTTCACCCATAAAGCCTCCCAAAAAAGTAGCTCTATGCTCATTTCCCTCTGTTTCTAGGCCCAGGATGACGTTGGGAGCCATGTGTTACGAAGAGCGGGGCCTCCATTGGCTGTGTCCCTGAGCTTTCCACCACCTGTGACCTGTAACATCCAGCCTCAGCTACTCAAGAACAAGAGGTAAGTGTGTGTGGTGTCTGAGCCATTGCTTTTAGAGCTATTTATTACCCTAATATAGCCCATCCTTCAAAAAACAAATGCCTAAACTAACAGATAATTTTTTATCTTACTCAACTGGAAGCTCTAAGGCAGTAGATAGCAGCATTTATTCAGGTGCTCAAAGATGCTATCACGGACCAGGTTCTCCCTTTGTGCTCCACCATCCTGGTGTACTGGCTTCGTTCTCTTACGCTTGGCTCATGGTCACAAGTAGGCTGTTGCAGGGGGATATGTTGGATATGGAGGTTATGTCTCCCTTCCATGCAAAAAGAAAGGGAAATGGGCCAAAGTCCCTCCTTATGCTTCATTAGCTGGAACAGATGAGTCACTTGCCCACGATTTGACTAAGTGGTCAAAAGGAATGAGATTAGCACAGCTCACTGAGACCAGTAACAATTCATCAGTTGAAGTTGGGTCTATACCCTTCTAACATCAAGTGATCTCTGCTTTTAATGTAATGCTCTGGGATTCAAGCAGAAGGGAAGTGTCATATAGGGGATGATTGTTGTCTTGGTCCATGAAGGTTGCTATAACAAAATACTGCAGACTGGGTAGCTTGCAAGCAACAGAAACTCATTGCTCACAGTGCCTGCAGATTTAGTGTCTGGTGAGGGCCTGCTTTCTTCGTAGATGGATGTCTGCTCACTGCCCTCACATGATGGAAGGAGCTAGCTAGTTCGCTGGGATCTCTTTATGAGGCATTCATTCCATTAGCGAAGTTTCTGCCCTCGTGATCTAATTGCCCCCAAAGACCCCACCCCTAATATTATTACCTTGGGGGTAAGAAAGATATCAACATATAAATTTGTGGGGAGGGGCACACAAATTCAGAATATAATAGTTGTTGTGGAAGCAAAGGTCAGAGTCTGCCATACTCACACATCCAGCTGCGTGTGGGCCTCTCTGACACACCGGGAATCATCGTTAACACTTTACTTTCTCTCACCTCCATATCCAGCAATCGCCAAGGCTGATTTATTTTTACCTTGTGAATATACCTCTGTTCTGCCCTGTTTCTCCTTTCATTCTCATTCTTTGTTGTCTGCTACAGCTGTCTCTAGTCCACTCCGCTCTCCATTTCTCACATAGTCCCTGGAAGGATCCTGCAGAAACTCAAATTTCACCGCACAACTCCCCTTCTTAAATTTTCTAAGCCCAGTGGCTACAGAATAAACTCCTGTGTGTGAAATCTAAACTCCTTTATGGTATGACTTTGGTCTTTTGTCCACTAACAAGCTAAACCACATTACTGTAAGTTACTCTCTCTCTCTCTCTCTCTCTCTCTCTCTCTCCTTTCTTTCTTTATGTCTCTATCCCCCTGTCCAGGAACACTTTCCCTTCCTTTTCATCTGTTTTACCTATGCAACAATCTTGCAAGTTCTTCACATGTACCCCAAAAGCTAAAATGCAGTAAAAAATAAATAAATAAAAAATTTAGCTTCATCTTCAAAACCCCCTTCCCTGCCTATTCCCCAGTTCTGAGTCATGCTTTCTCCTTGCTTCTATGTCTGTGCTCTGCAAACTTGTCATGCTTCCACCGGCACAAATGTTCTAAGCTATTTCAGTTCCCTATCTGTGTGTCTGTGTCCCCATTACTCTAAGTTCTGTCTGAGAACAAGGACCGTATCTTACTCACCTTTGGAAGCCTAGTGTCTCACCCAGTGATTGCCACGAAGTAAATGCTCTTGTAAGTAATATAAAATAAAATCCTAAATCAGCTCGACACTAGCAATTTGAAATTAGTCTTTAAAAAATCTTTTACACTGGGGATGGCCATAAAATTTCATTAGTGTGTTTCATACAGATTAATCAATGTCTCCCATAGTGTGACCTGTGAGATTAATTCATTGTTAAGTTAGGTTTCCAGGGACACAGAGTGAGTCACCGACAGAGAAGTAAGGCAGAATGTGCTCCTGCAAAGAAGAAGGAAGGCGGCAGCATCGAGGCATTGAACCATCTTCACGACAGCGACAGGGACCAGCTGTTGGATGCTTACATTGTGACAGCACTTGGTGTACCTTTTTTATTGAATTTCACTATAACCTCATGAAATAGGTGTTCCTACTAGCTTCATTCCACATGTGAGAAGAGTAAGGCAGGAGAGTGTAAGAGTTTCTTACCTTCAAACAGCCAGGAGGGAACAGAGCCAAGACTGAAACACAGTATTTCTGATTCCAAGGCCTACACCTGTAACTGCTCTACTCTGTTAACCTCTCTTTAACTTACTCAGGATCGGGAACTCCTAAAGTGAAAGAGTCTCCAGCATCTCAAAAGAGATAGAGAGTGAAGAGAATACTTCTGCTATGGACCCACAAAAATGAAAAATTAAATTGAATTGAAAAGAAGAAGAGAGAAAGATTGAGATTAGGATTTTATGGAACGCTGAAGTTTAGCCTGAGCAGAATCAGATTTATTATCCTTCATGAGAACCCCGAGTGTGACTGAATGGTGGTCATCAAGCATGCGGAAAGTCCATATGGTGTATGTGACACCGAGTCACATACACTCGGTGTATGTGAGTGACCATCTGAGGACTTCTCTGCTTGGGTTTTCAAAAAATGCTTTTGAAAAGCGGTGATGTTCAAGAACAGAAAAGGAAACACCATATATACTCACTCATAGGCGAGTGATGAACAATGAGAACACATGGACACAGGGAAGGGAGTACCACACACTGAGGTCTATTGGGGGAAATAGGGGAGGGACAGCGGTGGGGGGGGAGCGGGGGAGGGATGGCATGGGGAGAAATGCCAAATATGGGTGAAGGGGCAGAAGGCAGCAAAACACACTGCCACGTGTGTACCTATGCAACTATCTTGCATATTCTGCACATGTACCCCAAAACCTAAAATGCAATAAAAATTAAAAAAAAAAAAAGAAAAGCGGTGATGTTTTAGCTCAGCACTTCTCATGCTTGAATGTGCACAGGGATTACCTGTGATGGAGGTCTTGTTAAAGTGTGACTGAAGCCTGCTGCAACAGAGGCCTTGGTGGAGACATTGTGGGGCCATCACCACTGACCTGTTAGTCACTTGACCTCAGCTACATGTGCCATTCTCCCTCCCGGCAGAGCCTTGGGGGAACCTAGGCTGTCTCAAGTGTTCTGCGCCTAAGGGGAGAAGGGACCTGGGCTTCACAAGTGATGCCTGGTTTTCTCCATATCTCCTTCCTGTAGAACAGACATCTATGCATTCACCATGGTCATTCTGGGAAATAAGTAAACCCTCAGACCTGAGTAGCCCATCGACCTCTAATGCTTGCTTTTACTTTACACTTTCATCACCCAAAAAAGTCTACTGAAATAGAGGGGCCTGAGAGGTGTTCCCTGAGCTGACAAGCAGCTGAGCGCAGCGTCAGGGCCATGGAGGTGGCACCAGACACCAACGCTGGGCACCCTGGTTCCTGGCCAGGGCTCTGCAAACTCCTCATCCCTGTGCTCCTTGGTGCCCCGGGACAGGACGCTCCTGCCAGGTGCAGAGGAGCCACTGTTCTGTTGGATGCACTGTACCCAAGTCCCCAGTCTGCTCCTAAGTGTCTCATCCAAGACAGGAGCCCTGTAGGCTTGCAACAACGTCAGCCAGCTAATGCCATGCCCTTCCCAGGTGCCCCCTTCCACATGGAGTCCTCTGTGACCTATGTGGACAGAACTATTTTTCCCTCAGCCTGGGCTCTTCCTGCCTTATCCTTCTTGCGATATCCTCTCCTCCCACACACTCTGTTTCTGTTTTCTTCCTTGAAATCTTTGTCCTTGTCTGTTTTGCTTTTCCCTCTTACTTTTCAGTCATCCTTTCTCTGATGACACGAAAGACTGAGCCATCTGGCCACAGGTGACCTGTACTTTGGGACATAATTTGAGGATATGGAATTCAAACATTCAGAAATCACAGGAGGTTTTGAGGGGGTAAATACTGCATGAGTTGCACCAAGGAAGGGAAGAGGGAAAGATGTATTTACTGAGTGCTGACTGCCTGCTAGTCATGGGTGCTAATTGCTTTCACATGCTTACCTCTGAGAGGGAAATGGAAGCTCTCGGAAGTACAGAGGCTCTCACCACGGTGTTCAGCAACTGCCTGTGTCCTTTGCTTCAATAACAGTAAATTCATCCCCTTCACTTTAGGCATATACATATGTTCTTGAGAGTTCCTTGGCTTCTTCATGACACCAGCATCATGTACCTCCTCTAAGTCTCAGTTTCCTCTTCTGCAAAACGGGGGCAATAGCAGTGTCTACTTCACAGGAATTCAATGAGAGAAGTTTAGCACAATATATGCTTCACAACAAACACTTCATAGTACCAATTAGTGCTGTTGTTGGTGCCCTCTGTTGTCACCATAACTGATGCTCAAGACAAAATTCATTACTAAGAGTCTCCATTTGTTCATTCAACAAGTATTTATTGAGTGCCTGATTGGTCTCGCTGTGTCCCCACCCAAATCTCATCTCATCAAATCTCGAATTGTACTCCCGTACTTCCCACATGTTGTGGGAGAGACCCAGTAGGAGATCATTTGAATCATGGGGCCAGTTTCCCCCATTCTGTTCTCGTATATGAATAAGTCTTATGAGATCTGATGGTCTTATCAGGGGTTTCCACTTTTGCATCTTCCTCATTCTCTCTTGCCACTGCCACATAAGAAGTGTCTTTCGCCTCCCGCCGTGATTCTGAGGCCTCCCCAGCCATGCAGAACTGTAAATCCAATTAAACCTCTTTTTCTTCCCAGTCTCTGATATGTCTTTATCAGCAGGAAGAACATGGACTAAGACAGCGCCGAACTCTGTGCCAGGCATTATCTGACATTGAACACATACACCAGACATGGAACTGACATTCTAGTCAGTGGGGGAGAATAAATAAATAAATGGGGCAACTTCTGGCAGTAAAAAGCATTCCAAAGGAACCAAAATTTTAAAAAATGGCCCAAAGAGGCTAGGGCTTGAGATGGAGAGGGCTATTTGGCTTGGGGTCAGGGAAAGCATTTCAAAGAAGTACATGTGAGCCAAGACTCGAATGATGTTGAGGAGCCAGGCAAGCCAAGACCTATGGAAGTACGCTCCAGCAAAGTGAACAGCCAGCGAAAGGTCCTGAGATGGGAATGCACTCAGCATGTCAAATATGCTTTCCTAATTCCAGAAACTTTCTTACATGACATAGGAAGAAGTAGTACTTACAGAGGCTACAGGCACAGACTCTGGAGCCAATACTGCCTGGTTTCATCTCCAGACGATGACTTTGAGAAAGTTATCCAACATCTCCATGCCTATTTCCTGATCTGCAAATTAGCAAGACGATAGTGAATATGAAATTAATTAGGCATGCAAATAGTTATAACTGCTTTTCGCATGTGATAAGCAGAGGAAAGTACTGCTATTATAATCATGATGAGTGTATAATGAATAGATATAAATCACTTGAACAGTTCCTGGAAATAATAAGCAGTCAACAAGAGTTCGCTGTTTTTTTTGTTTTGTTTTGAGACAGAGTCTCGCTCTGTTGCCAGGCTCGAGTACAGTGGTGTGATCTCGGCTCACTACAACCTCCGCCTCCTGGGTTCAAGCAATTCTCCTGCCTCAGCCTCCTGAGTAGCTGGGATTACAGGCACGCGCCACCACGCCCAGCTAATTTTTGTATTTTTAGTAGAGACGGGGTTTCACCATGTTGGCCAGGATGGTCTCGATCTCTTGACCTCATGATCCACCCACCTCAGCCTCCCAAAGCGCTGGGATCACAGGCGTGAGCCACTGCGCCCGGCCAAGTTAGCTGTTGTTATTGGAGCCTCGCACACACCTTGTGGGTTTTTAACAGGGTACACATGGAATGAGGGGTCCCTTTGGGTTTTCTTGTGATGCCCTTCCATTTCGACCAGTGTAGAGGAAGGATTCACTATATCATTTTACCATTTAATTTAAAATGCATCAATATAATCTCTGTGGTCAGGATGACTTTTATTTGTCATTAGATCTGCGTTTCTAAATGCAAATGATGCTTTAAAGAAATAAAATAAAAAAAACCAGAATTACATAATTTAGGGCATTATTTTTGAAAGCAACCACTGTTTGCCCAGTGATTTCACTACTGTTTCCTTATTGCTAACTTGCAAACAGTGAAATGCAGTTTCTCATTTCCTTCATCATTTCCTGAAGCTACTCATTCCTTTAGGAGGTGAGGTGCCGGGGAGAGAAGGTCAGTTCAAATTCGGTCACCATGGAGTTTGGGCTGGTTTCAACTGCTTCCCATCAATGTTTTTCTGGCTTCCGTAAGTGATTACCTATGGGCTATTGGCCCTGGAGACACCATAGTTTATGGCTGACATGGTTTGTCCCCATGCCAGTCAGAAAGTGCAGATTCTCCTAAACAACCATCAAGAAATTGGGTGTTATGGATTCAACCCAAGACAGTTCCAGCTGAGGCTACTATGGTGCAAGTCTATGTTAGCAGGAGACCCTGGTGGTGTTCCTCTGCTTAGGGAACGCTTCCCAGGGGTGGAACAACCAGGCCTGGGCACCAGCACTCGTTGGGCAGCCTCCCATTCCCCTTCATAGAGAAACTGATTTTACAGTTTCTCTATTTAGGACATCAAGATAGGTTGCCATGGAAAAATGACATCTTCTAATTAAAAACACAGAGAGGTCACAAGTTTCCCAGAACAACTAGGGCACAGATCCTAAAAGGAAAGAAATGAAAAAAAAAAAAAAGTCAAACAAACCTCCAGGGCTGTGTCAGCCTGTAACTTTCCAAACCTGAATGAGATGCCTTGCATGGATGGGGAACACTGAGAGGACAGTGTAAGTTCTCCACTGATGGATGCTGTTTTCAGCTGGCAAGGGCTCAGTCAGGCAGCAGATCTGGGATGCTCAGGGATACTGACCTAGGATGATTATTCTGGGCTATTGTTTAAACTGTGCATTTCTGGATTTGCCTCCTGAGATATAGGGGTTTACAGAGAAGGACAGAAATGAGAAATCAGAAGGCTGGTAGTTCCAAAAGAGCACAATAGTATTGCTCTCTGCCAATTTCCCTCCATCCTACCATACCTTGTATGTGTATTGACAGTACTATCTGAGACCTGTGTGGTGCTTCATTGCTGTCTCTCACACTGGACTGTAGCTTTCTCCAGGACAGACACAGTGTTGTACGGCCAGTGCCTAATATATTGTTTGGCACATAGAACATGTACAATAAATCCGTGTTGAATGAATATTAATAATAAGGAGAGCTGTCATTTACTGAGGGCACTGGGTACTGGGATATTATTCATCTTGTTTTACAGCAAAGACACTGCAGTTCAAGGGGGCAAAGCAACTTGTGTAATTCCATTGAACTAATAAATTACAGAGTCGGGACTTATATCCAACACTGTCAGACTCCAAAACTCAGGAATAAATGGGTCCCTGTGGGGCTCATTTTCTTTCACTCAGAGTCTGAACAACCAACATGTGGTTTGAGGGGCCCTTTGCTGTGGCTCCTTCTCCCTCCCATTGACCACTTGTTGGTACGCTCAAGTCTCCCAGTAAGCCCTGGACTAGAGAAACAAAAAGTCTGCACTTAGTCTGGCTGCTTGGCCAAGGCTCGTGTGAAAAGGGAAGCTCACAATGGCAGTGGGTAAGGATGGGGAACTCAGAGTGCCTTTCTTTCCCCTTTCTGTCCATCCCTGTGAGTGCCCCCTCTTCTGTGCAGGAAGGTATAATCTCACTCCTAGGACAGTGAAAGCCACATAGGCACAACCCGCTGTGCTGATATACCCCTTCTCCCTGAGGAGGTAGGGATCCTTAGCTTGGAATAAATTCAAAGTGGAATCCCATACTAGAAATTCATCATGATGAGTGCGGATGTTCTCATTTAGCCAATACCACCATGTTGCACAACTCTGGGCACCAGTGCATAGAATATGAAGGGAATAGCACCCCTGAGAGCTGTGTAAGAAAGTTTTTGATGTGATCTTTCAACTTTCAAGTGTATTTTGCATTTTACGTTACAAGCAGTGGGAAATAACGTGAGTAGCCAGTGGTCACTGAGAAAAGGCTTTATGCACATTATTTCATTATTACCGTGGGAGGCAGGTAGCACTATTAACCCCCTTAGAGAGGGTGATGCTAAGGCTTTGAGGAATGCATCACCTCTCTGCTGGGGCTACTCAAAGTGGATTCCCACAGGTTGGAAATAGCAATAGAAACCAGAAGCTTGTTAGCAATGCAGATGCCCAGACCCCACCCTGGGCCGACTGAGTCTGGGTGACAGGGCCCAGGGCTCAGCTCTCCAGGTGGTTCCTGTGAGTGCTGGAGTTTCAGACGCACTACCCTAGGACACAGAATAAGTGATCACTCCAAGTTACCCTATGCTGGAGGTACAGAAAATGGTGCAGAAGCAGCCAAAACCTTGAATACAAATCGTAGGGAAACTTTTATATGTGGAGAGAACGCACACTAGGTATTTATCCTAGGCACACTATTTTAATTAACTTTACTGGGCCGTTGTGAAAATCAAATGAATTCATGTATGTTAAAGTACCTTGTAAAGTGTTAAATACCAAACTGTGAAATGCCATAAACTTTTGTTATCATTATAATTACAGCAAATGTTAGATTATTATATTTCAAACATAAAAAATAGAAACGAATGGGTAAACTGAGTTTTAAAGTATCTAATTCCCAGGAAATTTCCATTGCATAATCCTATTTGGAAATAGAAAATTACTGTCATGGAAAAGAAAACGAAGGTACACTGAGTGAGCCCGAGTTGGTGAACAATGACAGCAATCGTCACCGTAATCGTTTGTGTGTGAGGAAGAGGTGCCGCTCTGTCTACCCACCCAAGCGCAGCTGACAGAATGGACGGAGTATGAGGTCAGACTCAGAACACCTGCATTCTCTCCAGGCTTCTCCATGGAGGCGCTGCTTGATCCCAGACAAGTCACTTCACCTCTCAGAGCCTTGTTCCTCTCTTATAAATTTGAAGTCCTAATAAGAACTACATTAGAATAATAATGACTTACTTGATGTGACGCTCAGTTAAGAGAACGTCTGTGAAAACGCTCTGCAAACTGCAATTCACTGCACAAATGCCAATTGTTCAGCGGTTATTATTTACGCTAGGAGAGACTAAAAGGCGCTGAACAGAGAAAACAATGGCTCCTAATGGACCTCTTGAGACCTGCTAGCAGTAAGGCTAGGAGAGGAAAAAGACAAGAGGGAAGAAAGCTTTTAAGCCCCCTAGACGTGGAGCAGCGCAGGGAAGCTCTTGGAATTGTGGGAGTGGGTGAGGATGCCCAGAGCTGGAAAGGCTGCAGATGCTGCTTCAGAGAAGCTCTTCTCCTGGGACCCATGCGGCCACCCCATGTCAGAGGAGCTGGCATCGGAACTGGGTGCACCAGACCAGAGCGTCCAGCTCAGTGCCACCACAGCCCGGACCCAACACGCCAGGACTCACTTTCACAACTTTTCACTTCCATCTCAAACGTACATTTTGGATGCTATTTCCAAGTGAGTTTATACAGTCACAGAGAAACTGATGGAACAAGACGTGACTCACACAACCTTGAAAGTATGTGTCTGATCATTAAGCTGTGCCACCTGTGGCATCACCGGGGATTATTTTTTAATAAATCCTAAATCCTTTGGCTGTATTGTGAATTGTCCGATTACACTTTTAAAAGAAAATATTAATTCATTCATTATATGATGTTTAAAATATGCCATAATTTTTATTAATCTGTTCTGACCCATCTTCATTTGTTACTACATCAGGAGCCTCTGCGAAGCCCCAGTCAAGCTCAGCAGCTCTAGGAATCACTCTCCTATGTGAGATGTAGCTGGGAAGTTGTCATACATACATAGGTACGCTTGGGTTTTACTGGATCCTCCTATAATAACCATTTCCGTTTGTATAACACTTCAAAATTTACAAAACATTTTGTACACATTCTCTCGTTGTTTCACAACAATCTCATTATAAGTAGAGCAGATATTTTATCCTTATTGTTCCTATCGTTTATCACTAGGTAGCACACCACCCCCAGTTGGTGAACAAAGCAAGTTTTGATATTTTGTTACTTTTGTTATTTTAATGTTAAAATAATAACAAACTTCCTTTTGTTCATGACCTTGGAAGAGACAGCTCATCTCTGCTCCCCTCAGAATGCACTATGTGGTTCAAGGGTTGGGGACTAGAATCCCCTTGAGGCTTGCTCACTCACATGTCTGGTGCCCAGGCCAAGAGGACGAACAGCCAAGGGCTCAGGCGGTCCGGACTCCTCCGTCTCTCTCTTCATAGTTGTTACTGATTACAGTACAAGATACAGTGCAGCTGAGATCAGGCTGCTCAAACACTAGACTCTCAGGGAGTGATAAGTACTTATTTTCTTTTTTCTTTTTTTTTTTTTTTTTGAGACGGAGTTCCTCTTTTGTTACCCAGGCTGGAGTGCAATGGCGCAATCTTGGCTCACCACAACCTCCGCCTCCTGGGTTCAGGCAATTCTCCTGCCTCAGCCTCCTTAGTAGCTGAGATTACAGGCATGCACCACCATGCCCAGCTAATTTTTTTTGTATTTTTTTTAGTAGAGACGGGGTTTCACCATGTTGACCAGGATGGTCTCGATCTTTGGACCTCGTGATCCACCTGCCTCAGCCTCCCAAAGTGCTGGGATTACAGGCTTGAGCCACCGCGCCCGGCCGATAAATACTTATTTTCTAATGTACTTCCTTAGAACATTTTTGTAAGGTTATCGTTACCGATATACCTCAGTGGAAATTCTGGGACAGATGTGTGGTGTTGTCAGGTGTGTGAAAGTCTGGTTGTAGGGGATGTTACCAAAGTAAACACACTCAGTTTCTTGCTTGAATGTGGCCATTTCTCATGCTTTCGTTTCAGAAGTCAGAAATGGACAGTTACACTGAGCTGGTTGCCTCCAAACCTATCAAGAACTATTCATTTCTGTCTGGCTGTGGTGGCTCACACCTGTAATCCCTGCACTCTGGGAGGCCGAAGCAGACAGGTCACCTAAGGAGTTTGAGACCAGCCTGGCCAACATGGTAAACCCTGTCTGATATGGTTTGGCTCTGTGTCCCGACCCAAATCTCATCTTGTTGCACCCATAACTTCCACCTGTTGTGGGAGAGGCTCAGTGGGAGATGATTGAATCATGAGGGTGGGTCTTTCCCGTGCTGTTCTCTTGATAGTGAATGTGTCTCACGAGATCTTATGTTTTTGTTTTTGTTTTTGTTTTGTTTTGTTTTGAGACAGAGTTTCGCTTTTGTTACCCAGGCTGGAGTGCAATGGTGTGATCTCGGCTCACTGCAACCTCCGCCTCCTGGGTTCAGGTAATTCTCCTGCCTCAGCCTCCTGAGTAGCTGGGATTACAGGCACACGCCACCATGCCCAGCTAATTTTTTTGTATTTTTAGTAGAGACGGGGTTTCACCATGTTGACCAGGATGGTCTCAATCTCTTGACCCTGTGATCCACCCCCCTCGGCCTCCCAAAGAGCTGGGATTACAGGCGTGAGACACCGCGCCCGGCCGATCTTATGGTTTTAAAAACGGGAGTTTCTCTGCACAATCTCTCTCTTTGCCTGCTACCATCCGAATAAGATGTGACCTTGCTCCTCCTTGCCTTCCACCATGAGTGTGAGGCCTCCCCAGCCATGCGGAACTGTAAGTCCAATAAACCTCTTTCTTTTGTAAATGGCCCAGGCTTAAGCATGTCTTTATCAACAGCCAGAAAATGGACCAATACTCTACTAAAAATACAAAAACTAGCCAGGCATGGTGGCACACAACTGTAGTCCCAGTTACTCAGTTAGCCAAGGCAGGAGAATCACTGGAACCCAGAAGACAGAGGTTACAGTGAGCTGAGATCACACCACTGCACTCCAGACTGGGCAACAGAGTGAGACTCCATTTCAAAAAAAACAGAACTTCTCATCTGAAACACATCTTTGGAGAAATAGGCTCTGACTAGGTGCACCCGTGTATGTCTGTGTGGGTTATTTCCAAGTTAGCTTGCTTTCCAGCTCAAGCTGGGGTTTTAAACTCCGTTGTAGGTCAGCCCCAACCTTGACCTACAACTTAACCTCAAAAGGAGGTGGCAAAAAGTCAAGTGGTTTGGTAAAGAGCATAAAATGACAATGCTGCTCTCAGGGGCCTAATCTCCCCTTTGCTTTCTAAAAAGCCAGACACACTTTAATTGGATTTGTATATTTCAAAGCTGATACAGTTGTACCAAACTTCAAGAGAAAGATCTATAATGTAAAAGTCCACAAAGGATGCTTGTCTTCCTCAGATTTTTAATGGCTGTGACTAATCAGGATGAGGGCGAGATGCATGCGAGGTCTTTTAGAATGCTGATCTATACTTTTGCAAATGCAGAAAATGCCATTCATCTCTGCTTAATAAGAAGGGATCCTTTTTGAAGTCTAAAATCCCAACTTTCTGACCAGGACATAGTCTAGCTAATGATCTTAACTGTTGAGCAGTGATAAATTCCTCGTGGATCTGCTGGTAAAAGTGGCTCCAGTATGTTCTCTCTAAATAAGACATATTTAAGGGCATATATACTAGTATGAATTGTGCTGCTTTTTTTTTCTTTTGAGTTTTCTTTCAAACACATGGAGTTTAAATTTTTGGCCAAGTTTTTCTGGCCTTGGCAGTATGGTAGTAATAATAATGGACAACACTTATGTAGCACTGTATGTCAAACACTAAGTGTTCTATGCACGTTTTCTCAGGTAATCTCCACAATAATGCTATGAGGTAGGTACGATTATTACCCTACTTTTGCCGATGAGAAAAATTAAGGCCCAGAGTAACTTCCCCCAGTCACACAGCTGGGAAGTAGTGGAGCTGAAACTTAAGGCAAGGCAGTTTCTCTGCAGAATCCATGCTCACCAAGGACAGGGTCCTGGAAAGCTGGTACATTTAAGGCAGGGACAGAGGTCAAACGTTTGCAAAGCCCCAAACAGACTTAATCACAGGGCATTACCATGAGGTGGCCGTGTGCCCAGGAGGGCTAATTAGAGTACCTAATTGCTGCATTAACTAAGTAGGTTAGGGTGGGCATATAATCCGAAGCAAGACCAGAGTTCAGAAAGACAGATTATGGGAAGCAAGGGCTCTGTCCATGAGCTGCCAAGAGCCATTTTTATCATCTTGATGCAAGATCCTTCTGGAGAAAGTCAATAAAGTCAATACAGAGAAAACCTAAATGAAGAGATGGGTGGGGAGGGTTAGGACTGAAGACATTATTTGACCCAGCTGGACCTGAAACCCTCCCTGCCTCTGCTCCCTAACCTTCCAGTTAAATGAGCCAGTACATAGCCCCTTTTTCTTAATCCAGTTTCCAATAGGTCTCTGTCATTTTGCAATAAAGGAATCTGACTGATACAGGGATTTTTCCCAAAAACTTTTCAGAGAGGCGGTGGAGGCAGGGCAGAGCTAACACCAAGGGTAACTTATATGGAAGCAGATTTGGTTCAGTGTAAGTCTGTATTCAGCAACTGACGTTGTAAGTGCTTAAAAACAAATAAACAGAAAACAAACTTCTGTTGAATGAAATCCTGAACCCACATATTTCTAGGCCAGTCTGTGGGTAGTGGGTATGAATAATGCCACAGTCATAGTAATAACTACTGCAACCACATACGTAGCTCAGATCCTCTCGTCCCCCAAACTCATTCCCAAGTGCCCTTCTGGGCCTGGCTGCTCCTGCACCGGTTACTGCTGTCTAAAGCGGTGGACTCCTCATGACCAATACTGAGAAGTGGCTGGAGGTGAGGCAAGGATGAATGTCTTCTCCCCTCAGAGTGGCACTGGCCACTATGCTGCTCCTGTCTTCAGATCTGACAGTTTTAAATGCAGCAGATTGTTTGGGTTTTGCTTTCAGTTCCCCTGCTCTTTCTAGAACTCAGACATTAATCCCATGGAGGACATCTGCTCCAGTGGCAATGATAAGGTACCTCTCCAGGGACACATGGGCAATGGACATGTACAAAGGAGCCAGAGAGAAAGAACCCTTGCTCCTCAGAGCACACTTGGTGACCCCTCAAATAACTGAGGAGGCTTTGACACAAGAACTAGGTGGTATGAAGGGAAATGAGTTAACAACAATTGAGGATTAAATCGTGACTGGTAATGTATAGGCACATTCTGGTTTCACGTGTGCCTCCCAGGGAATTTCTATATAATTACATAATATGCTCTATGAAAACTAACAAGCAGATTTGACATTTTGTCAATACTCAAGGCTTAGAATGTGTTCATTAAACCTACTATGGTGTTAAAACGTTTTGATTATTTGGCATTGTGTATCAAGATATTGAGAATGTCTTTTACCCTTTAACCAAGAAATTCTATTACGGGCCTCTACCCTAAGGAAACAGTATGAAACATAAGATTAAAGAAAAACGTTATGAGCATAAGCATATTATTTATAATAGGGAAGTTTTTTCCATCTATAAAGGGATAGTCAAACTCCTTATTAAGTATAAATAGTGGAGAAATATGTACCAATTCCTACAACCTGAGAATGAGAAAAATCTATGCCTTAAATAAAAGAAAATATTGATAAATTCAACATCAGAAGGAAAAAAATGAATGCATGGTGAAACAGCATTCCAAGATATTGAAAAAAATGACCCATAACTCAATAGAATAATTAGCTGAAGACCTGAACTGACAGGACTCATAAAATGAAATAAAATGGTCTTTAAACGTATTTTAGTTGCTCAAGCACACTCGTAATTAGAGAAATGCAAACCAATAGTACACCAAGATACCATTTCTCACCTATCAGATTGGCAAAAGCCCCAAAGTTTCACAACAGGTTTTGATGACCAGACTATGAGAAATCAGCATCTCCTTCATTGCTCCTAGGAATGCAGGAAGGAGCAGAGCCCCACGGAGAGAACTGACAACATCAAGCAAAATGACACGTGTGTGGACCTTGGATCTGGCAATCCTAGCTGATTGTCTATCCCAAATTAACAGTAGCCCTAATATAAAAAACAGTTATAATAAAAGGATTGGAATCAACTGACCCTCCACCATCAGGGAACTGATTAAACTATTGTAAACCCACACAACAGAGTATATGTAACCATTAAAAAGATGAGAAAAAAATGTTGTGGAGTGGTTTTTAGGATATATTCTTAGGTGAAAAAAGCAAGATTCAGAAAAACAAAAATACTATGCTATCTTTGTGTAAGGAGAGATGAAAGTATGAGTAAACACATGGACACAGGGAAGGGAGCACCACACGCTGAGGTCTATTGGGGGAAATGGGGAGGGTCAGCGCGGGGGGGGGGGGGGAGCGGGGGCGGGATGGCATGGGGAGAAATGCCAAATATGGGTGAAGGGGCAGAAGGCAGCAAAACACACTGCCACGTGTGTACCTATGCAACTATCTTGCATGTTCTGCACAGGTACCCCAAAACCTAAAATGCAATAAAAATTTAAAAAAAAAAAGAAAGAAAGTATGAGTATAAATCCACATATTTATACAGGTACGTAATATTTGTAAAAAGAAATGCTGGAAGCCTAAATCAAGATCTGATAAAAATGGTTACCTAAACGTGAGAAGAATGGAATGAAGACGTCGTGAGAAAACAAAATGTATCTGAGTATGCGTTGAACACGGTTCATCTGCTACACAAGCTTAGCGTAATCTATTTTAAGCACAGAAAAAAGAAACGAAGCATAACAACAATAAAAAACTTCAAAGGAATATTTAACTTTGTTGTGGCGTTGTTAGAAGTAATATTAGCATTGTCATTTTGAAATTATTTGTGTCGGGCCGGGCGCGGTGGCTCAAGCCTGTAATCCCAGCACTTTGGGAGGCCGAGGCGGGTGGATCACGAGGTCAAGAGATCGCGCCATTGCACTCCAGCCTGGGTAACAAGAGCGAAACTCCGTCTCAAAAAAAAAAAAAAACTATTTGTGTCATCTGTGATCGTTTCATAGTGTAAGATCTGTATTGTCATTAACGTAAGAAAAGGCATACAAGTATAAAATCAGATATATTAGGTAAAAATCCTTTAATATTTAAATTAGAATTAGAAGGACACACACACACACACACACACACACACACACACACACACACACAGATTTTTTTTCAAAAGAACTTAAAGCTCTCTCTTTGCTCTGTCCATGGAACATCCCTGGAAACCGAGCCTCCCATGTGCTAATGAACTCCCTTAGTGTTCAGATTTGGTTTCTAATATCATTCTAAATATCAATATTCTAAATATCAATAGGAAGGACTCCTTAGGAGCAATGGATAATTCCAATATTAGAACAGGGAATATATATGAGCCTGACTCATCTTGTTATGCTGGAAAGCAATGAAGCTATCAAAGGTTAATGAAATATTATCAAAAAGACAGGGAAGCTGCTTGTCTCCCATGGGCCAAAGTTGGGTTACAGTCTGCGTATCAAAATAATACACTGAAGCACACTGAAATATTTTTAAAAATCAGTGTGTTAATAATGTTAGTCAAAAGTGAGAAAGCCTCACACTCACCTCTCAGAGAAACACCCTAATCTGTTACAATTCAGGGTATCTACTTCACTGGTTTCTTACTTTGAATATTGACAGTTAAATGGAGAGAAGCTATTTAGTTTCCTGTTACGTAGGAACTACCTTTCAGGTTGTGTCAGATTGCATCTTCCAAAGATGGCCACAGTGTTCCCCATCCCACACGTTCTTTTACAGTGTGACTGTTCTGCCCTGCCATCAAGAAGTGAGCTCTATGTTACCTCCTCTTGAATCTGGGAAGGCTGGTGATGGTTTCAACTAACAACAGACTATGACGAGTGTAATATTTTGTAATTTCTGAGGATAGGTCACAAAAGGCAATTCAGCTTCCGTCATGTCTGCTGGGATATTCATTATGGAGTTCTGAGTTTCTACATAAAGAACTTTAGTTCCCCAGAGGCCACCATGCTGTGAGGAAGCTCAAGCCACATGGATAGACCACATGTAGGAGCTCTGGTTAGCAGTCTTATCTGAGCTCAGCATTCAAATCATTCTGGCCCAAGAAGGACTTATGCATGAAGGAGCTTCCAGATCATTCAAGTGTCCAGTTGTTGAGTCATTGTAGCACTCAAGTCTTTCCAGTTGAGGCCCAGACATCACAGAACAGATCCCCCTTGTGCCCTGTCTGAATTCCTCACCCACAGAATCCACAAACATAATAAAATTCTTATTTTACACCATGAAGTCTGAGGTGGTTTCCTACACAGTAATATTACCTAAAAGTCAGGGTCATTTAAATAGCACTAATTAACAAAAGAAAGCTCTTCTTTTGAAAATAATCTCAATAATAAATATAGAAAGGAAAAGAATCTCAATAAAATTTTATCAAATAAATATGAAAGTGGTGGAAATGGAAACTGACACTTTGCAACCCCTTAAGAGATATTTGATTTAGGTGACATTCAGCAATGATGCTAAAATCACTAGGGGAAAGATTGAATCGTAGCTGGATATTTGCAGGGTGCTAAAACATCACCCCAACTGATTATTTGCTAACCTACGGGGAAAATAAATTCTACTTTAAAAGGGACAGATCAGGCTGTCACTATTTAAAGTCCCTGATGAAGTAATCTTATCATCACATTTGGTAGAACAATTTTAAATTAGGTGCATTCTGATACAGTATGAAATATAGTCCCCTATAAGGTATTTTTACCAAATATGTGATTAAGATTCAAGTGTCAATTTAAATGCAAGGATTAGGAGAATATGTTTAATAATATCTCCAGGAAGCAATTCAGAAGGCAGAAAATTCTAGTTGAAAACTGACCCGGTTTTCTCAAGTTAATGGAAGGGAAAAAGTTGAGGACAGTCGTAGGATTCTAAGTTAAAAGTGACTCAAGAGCCATGACAGCAAAAATGCAATGAATGGACCTTGTTTGAGTTTAGGTTTGAGCAAAAACAGTAAGAAGACATTTACAGAGACTACTGGAAACTTCTAATATTGGCCAGGTCTGAGGTGATATTAAGGAATAAATACTAATTTTGTTAGAACTGATATTGATATTGGCATTAAATGCCCTTATTGTTTAGAGATGCAAACTGGAGTTCTTAGTGGTGACATATTATGTCTGTAATATATTCATTTTTAAACACCTTGGCAAAACTAAGTACAAAAATCGTAAGTGTTAATTATTGTTTTAGTATATGAGCTGCTGAAGTGAGCACAAATGTTAATTATTGTTAAATCTAGGTAGTGAGTTTTGGAGGTTCATCATTCTATTTTCTCTATTTGAAATTTTCTGTTATATGAAGTTGAAAATGTGTATAGTTAATTATAAAAATGTTTTAAAGATCATAAGTGCTCAACCATAAAGGAATATCTGATTCTGTTATAGTGCATCTTCTAGATGGAATATTTAGTCATGTAAGATGATTATTAAAGATTATTTTAAAAAGTAGTGGTACAAATCTGTAGTTCTAGCTACTCAGCAGGCTGAGGCACAAAGATGGCTTGAACCTGGGAGGTGGGGCTGCAGTGAGCCGAGATTGCCCCACTGCACTCCAGTCTGGGTGACAGAGCAAGACTGTCTCAAAAAAAAAAAAGAGTTGTGATTTATAAGTTAAATATGTGTATGTAAAATTATAATTTCATAGTGATTTCAATTTTACTTGAAGGAATGTGTGTGTGCGTCCTCTTAAAACATAAATCAAGTCTACCTCATTTCTCATTTTCTTGCTCGTTGGTCTTGAGGATTGCTTGTCTGAAGTCATCAAGGCTGATGCCTGCCTGTGCCAGACACTCGGAGGGGATGGCAATCCCAAACACAGGACTGAACATCACTTTGGAGGAGCTTCTAATCATTCATGAGGACTCCAGATCATCTCTTGTACATCTTATTATGGGGAAATACAATATCTTGTTGGATGTCCATTTTAAACAATATATAGCCAAAGGAGAGAGACTGTCAAAGTCAGGAAGAAAGCCGTGTTGAGATTTTAGGTCATTTATTAATAACAGTTGACAGTGACCAGCTCTTCTTTCCTGGCAGTGCTGGGCATAGGCTCAGACCCTGGAAGGATGTGGGAGAGGAGGAAGACAATCTAATGAACTTACCTTTCTTCCTGTTTCCTGATTCTGGCTTCGTGAGTATCTCCAACCCCAACTTACTGGTCTCTCCCCACCTCAACCCTTCTTATTTCCATGCCTGTCCCCAGAGTGGGCATGCATGCTTCTACGTGTGGCTCCATAAGTCCTCTGCCAAAGCTTCCTTGCCCATCATCATTCCCATGAGGGTGTATTCATACTAATAGCATATAGTGTTGGATATTTAAGGCAGATTTGCATCCCAATAGCAGTAAAAACCTGAACTACAGAGTGGTTATTCTGGCCAGGGAGCTTCCAGTTAACCAGGTGATCAAATTTTAATTTTAGAGGAATTATGTCTTTTTGGGGGGGAGTGGGGGCAGAGTTTTGCTCTTGTTGCCCCGGCTGGAGTGCAATGCAGGATCTCAGCTCACTACAACCTTCCACCTCCCGGGTTTAAGCGATTCTCCTGTCTCAGCCTCCTGAGTAGATGGGCTTACAGGCACATGCCACCACACCTGGCTAATTTTTGTATTTTTAGTAGAGATGGGATTTCATCATATTGATGAGGCTGGTCTCAAACTCTTGACCTCAGGAAATCCACACACCTTGGCCTCCCAAAGTGTTGGGATTACAAGCATGAACCACAGCGCCCAGCCAGGAATTAGGTCTTTTAAGGGCTCCTGGATTTATACTATGTTGATGGTTTTCTCCTCTTCTTTCAGGTAAAGTCATCCTGGCTAGAAAAATTAAATATATATATATATAGATATAGATATAGATATAGATATATAGATATTAATTGCAGCACTGTTCACAACAGCAAAGACTTGGAACCAACCAAAATGCCCATCAGTGATAGACTGGATAAAGAAAATAAGGCACATATGCACCATGGAGGACTATGCAGCCATAAAAAAGGATGAGTTAGTGTCCTTTGCAGGGACATGGATGAAGCTGGAAACCATCGTTCTCAGCAAACTGACACAGGAACAGAAAACCAGTCACCGCATGTTGTCATTCATAAGTGGGAGTTAAACAATGAGAACACAGGGAGGGGAACATCACACACTGGGGCCTGTCAAGGGTTGGGGGCAAGGGAAGGAATAGCATTAGGAGAAATGCCTAATGTTGATGACAGGTTGGTGGGTGCAGCAAACCACCATGGCACGGGTATACCTATGTACATGTATCCCAGAACTTAAAGTATAATAATAATTTAAAATAAACTAACAAATGTTTGAGATGATGGATATGCTAATTATCCTTATCTATACATTGAACATATCAAAATATGCACCCCATGAATATGTAAAATTATTTGTTAATAAAAAATAAAATATTGAAAAAAGTACAACAATTTTAAAAGAAAAATACAAAAAGACACGTAGGGAATTATTGAAGTTACTGATAAGAAGGTGATATGGGAAACTGCAAAAGTAAGAAGGAATTTTCTTATAGTTTACTCATTCCTTTGACATTCAATAACCTTTTACTGTGTGCCTACCATAAGCTAAGTGCTGTGCCAGGCTCCAGATACACATAGATGATTATATTATCTAACATCATAGAAGAGAGATCTATAAATAGATCATTTATTATATAACGTGGCAAATAATAGAAATATGCACAGAGTGTTATGGCAACATAAAGCAAAACGCAGCTAACTCTGACAGGTGTGTCTAGAAATGTCTCAGAGAAAATGAGATTTGAGCTGGGTGACCTGGGACAAATTATTTAACCTCCCTGTGCCTCAATTCCTCCTCTATGAAATATAAATAATAATGGTACTTTTATCACATCGTTGTGAGAATCAAATAATCTATTACATGTAAAGTGTTTAGAATAGTGCCTGAAATATAGGAGTTATTCAAGAAATATTAGCTAACAAGAAATATTAGCTATCAGGAAGAGGAAAAGCTGGTAACAGAAGGAAGAGGAGGAGGAGGAAGAAAAATTTGCCACTAGGGGAGTAAGAACATTCTTATTAGATAAAACAGCATGGGCAAAAGGCAAGGTGGTAAAGGAATTTTGCAGCCAGTGCATACGGTGTTTAGATGGGAAAGTAGGTTTAGGGCCAAAAAAGGAGGAACCTTCCCTGTGGTGTAGGTTCAATTGATCTGCGCTGGCACAACCTTACCCATGGGTTGGTTGGCTCGCTGGTGCTCCTGCCATACCATTTGTTAAAACCTTGACTATCACCCCTGCTTCCTCTATGTTAATTATAAAGGGTAGAGAAAGCAGGTGGGAGTTGATTTTAAACAGAGAATGGTGAAATAATCATGCATTTTAATAGGAAGAATGTAATTCTGGAGCAGCGAGGAGAATGCATGAGAATCAGGTAGATGGGTGGCCTGGGGAAGAAACAGTAGTTTTCAGTAGACTGTGCACGGCTTTAGTTAGGTGAGTGTTTTGTTTTGGTCTTGTCTCCCCTCTTACATGTGAGCAGCTGAAGAACAAGCACCATCCTTCTGTCTTTGGCACCGACATTATCACTAGTTTTGGAGTTGGTGCTCAATAATTACTCATTGAAGAAATCAATAAATGGAGAATGAGCTGAGATTTTGAAACCCTGCCCTAAGACAATGGTGGTACAGAGGGAGAGAGGAGCCCGGGTGTGGAAGATATTTCTGAAGTAGAAACAACAGTAGGATCTAGGTGGGGGAAAGGAGGGTAGCAAAGCACCAGTCATCTCCCTTGGTCTGTAAGTTCGGCGCTGAGTGCCTTCATGATTGCCACTGGAAGAGACAGACATGTTTGAAGGAAGGTCGAGGTGCATGCTTTGTAAAGATACAGCACTGGCCTTGGTCAGGGTGGGTCGCTTGAGGAGTGTGAGTTGAAAGGCAGCAAGAAGAGAGTCGCTACCCCCATCAGTCCTTCATATCCTCTGTCCTACAGAAGTGTTGTCTAGGCATATTCTACCTATGGGAAGACCTCATTTCATACAAATGAAAGACTTTCATTTCATACGAATACAAGGACCTAACTTGTAACCTTTGACACAGTTCTAGAAAATCAAATGTGAGAAAAGGCAACTTCCAGTTTGGGCCACAAAAAAGCACAGGTCAGCCCTTCCCTTCCTGTCTCCCCTTCCTTCTGGCTGCAGCATGGATGTGGTGGCTGGGGTTGAGGCAGCTTCCAGGACCACGAGGTGGAAGCCGCATTTTCAGGATGACAAAGCAGTAAGAAAGATCCTGAGTGCTGGATAGCATGGACTATCATCGTAGTCCTCATTGCCTAGCTTTGAATTTTATGTGAGAAAGAAATAAATGTCCACCTTGATTAAGTCACTACCACCTTGGCCTTTGTTAAATGAACCAAACCAGTATCAGTATTTTTTTTTTTTTGAGACAGAGTCTTCCCTCTGTCACCAGGCTGGAGTGCAATCTCATGCAATCTCTGCCTCCTAGATTCAAACAATTCTCCTGCCTCAGCTTCCTGAGTAGCTGGGACTACAGGCATGAGCACGGCATGCCCACCTAATTTTTGTATTTTTAGTAGAGACAGGGTTTCACCATGTTGGCCAGTCTGGGCTCCAACTCAGGACCTCAGGTGATCCACCCACCTTGGCCTCCCAAAGTGTTGGGATTACAGGCGTGAGCCACCGCACCTGGCCCCAAACCACTATTCTATCTAATGTACCTCCCCAGCCATTAAGCACCTATATAATCTTTAATGTCAAGTACTAGCTGCTCTGATATAAATTATTAAATAAGTGATTTGATTGAGAATTGGGAGGAGACCAAGAAGGAGCACTGAGTGAAGGGAAGAGATAGGGGTGCCATATAAACAGAGAGACTGGCAATGTCCAGAGGTACCTTCTCCTCAGCTCTCGTCCTGCCTAGGGTCGCTCCTGATAGGGAGAGAAGAGTCACTGTTGATTAGCTCAGTAGTGATGGCCTTGCGGGAGAGATGGGGTGGCTACAAAGAGAGAGAGAGACAAGCCTGCTCCAAACTGACATTCTTGGGTAACGGAAGCAATAGATGTCATGGTGTAATTTTTAAACTGGAGAGGAAGCCAAAAGTTCCCGCTCTGCCTCTCTCTCTTTTTTTCTTTATCTATATTTGGGTGCCAATTGTATACAGAAAAGACAAACTCAGTTTGTTTAATGTCAGAATGTAGATATTTGTGATCTGGCAAAGGGCAATCCCTTTGCAGTTTTGGAGCCTGTCATGAGGATTAATGGACCTAGAGAAAAATGTCTGGAGCGACGTTTGGTCCTTCCAAGACCCTCAAGTCCAGATCCATTGTGGCTGGGCAACCTCCCAGAGCTGCTCAGGCACCTCCCATGATTCCCTATCTCTTGGTGGACTGCCAGGCATGCTGCTTCCCCTACCCTCCCCAGCTCCACAGAAAAGTTCAGAAAGTGCAGGTTACTCCCACGGGTCAGCTGGCAGATGCCCAATCCTTCTGTGGAAGAGGCCGACCCTGAAACCGGGGACTGCAATGTTCTCTGAAATGACTTATAGGTCTTCTCTTTGCAATCTAAGGAGCTGCCAGCAGGGTGCTAAGCTCTGATGCAGAGAGAGCTACCTCTCTTAGGTCACTGGTAGCACCGTCTTTTCTTGCACTACTCATTTGCTGCGTGCCTTGAAACACCCTTGGTGCAGTGGATGTCATGGAGAACAAAGCAGTCATCTAGAGGAAAGACCCAGGCGCCCTCAGAACCTCGCACATATCCCTGCAACCATGTGAGTCTTGTTTAACTCCCTCACTAGGAGGAGGTAAGTTCCAGTCATGCTTAGCATAATCTTGCTATCCTGTCTATCACAATGGACTTCAAGTTTCTGAAGACATACGGAGATAAATGTTATTTAGTTTCGTGCCCATCTCCCCTCTTCATCTTAAGAGCCAGTCATACTCCTTGGCATTTTAATGCTTTTGCAATAATTTTCAACTTTTGGTGTATCTCTGAATTTTTGTGAAACTTTAAGAAATATACATGCCCATGTCCCACGCATGGATGCCCATTATGTATGTGTGGGAGGGGCACTGCTCTGTGAACAACTGTTTTTAATCTGCCCAGCATTTCCTACCAGTTAATGTGAAACCACCTCATTTTTCCCTGGGAAACAATACCCACCACCACACACTGCTTGGAAGGGGTGTTAGTGAACATATCACCTCAGGAAGCCCCATGTCCTAATCACCTCCCGAAGGCCCCACGTCCAAATGCCATCATACTGGGGATTCAATTTCAGCATATGAACTTGAGAGGGGGGCAAACATTCAGTTCATGATCCAGTCTCTCCCAGAATGAGAATCCTGGATGAAGAAACACAAGAGTAGGTAATGATTGGAGTGGGCCGCTCTGGTGTGGCCCCGCGCTGTCCAATACGCCCATGGTGAGGCCCAGCACCACTCTGCCTCATCCGTTCCCAAGCCTGGCCCCTCAGCTTCCCCTCCCTTCTGTGAGCACTCTGTCTTCCCAATAAAATTCTTGCTTGTTTAATGTTAGCCGAAGTAAGATTCATGTTTACAACCGAGGAACCCTGACTGCACCTGGACACAGGCGAATTTTAAAAGCTCTGCAGGTGCACTGGCCTTGCGGAGTTGAGCTGGGAAGCACTGGCCACCTATGCGTGGGGCTCCGTGCTAAGAGTTCTACATACATTTTTCTCATTTAACACTCACAAAAATCCAACAAGTGAGGAAACTGAGGCCCAGAGTCTTCCAGTTAGTAAATGGTCATTCTGGGATTTGAAACCATTTACTCCCACAGCCTCTCAGCCCCACGCATAGGTGTCTTCTGGTGGCAGCGATACCTCATTCTCTCGGTCTCACATGGTTCTTTGCCTCTTTCTGACTTTTCATTTGCTACCTTTTGTTATGTTTATCATGTATATCTAGTAATCTGCATTACTGGACATAAGCTCCTTGAGGACAGTTTTAAAGTAAGACCACTCTTAACCTTTAATATGGTATCTTTTATACTGCTATCTTACATATAGAAATTCCCCTGAATTTGTTGAATAAGTGAATGAATGATAGTAACTGGTTACCACACAGCATGAATTAGTGAGTAACCAGCCGTTGATGAGTTCATCCTGAAGCAGAGGGCAGGAAGTGTTGGCGTGGGCTGACATAAACATGTGGTCACAAAGGCATTTCTTGGTCTAAAGAATCATCAGTTAATGACTTTCTCCAATTCTGGAAATTCTTTTTCCTGCTCCCTGACTCAACGCCCAACCTGAGCTACCCTTTTCCAACATCTTACTTTCTGCCTATTCAGGTCTAATGAACAGTGGAGGAGAGGCAGATAGGATGACTTGTCCTCCTCAAGCATAGAGAACATCATAATTTCTCTTGGTCATCCAAATATAGAATCTCCTTGAGTCAGAGCATAGGCTGGAAGGAAAGAAGCTAACACACAGCCTTAGGATTTCCTGGGTTTTACAAGCTTGCCCACGTTAAGGACATGCTACTAGCTCTTCCGGGATAGTAATTTGTAACATACTGAATAAATATTCTTAGTTTGCCTCCTACCTGTCACTTAAGTGAACTGAAAGAGAATCCAGGTCATGATGTCTGGCTGTAGCGTTTTGGTTCAGATCTGAAACCCATCTATCTGCCCATCCATCTATTCACAAAGTGTTACTGAGTGCCAGCTTCCTCCCAGGCACTGGGCTTGCTATCTTAAAAAGACGGAGTCCTGATTATTAAGGAGCTCATAGGAAGTAGTGGAGACTGACCTGTAAATAGGCTAGGCTATTTGAACATGGTGTGGCAAGGGCTAAATTGAGATGGGCACTACTTGGGAGTGGAGAGGAAAGACATGAACTCAGCCTTGTTACATGGAGTGAAGGTGCCTGGAGAGTGTTTTTGACAAGCGCTTTCCTCATGCAGAGTTTTACTTAAACCAACTCTCTCTAGACTTCTGCTTAAACCAACTCCAGGAGAATACTTTTGTCTCAGCTATTCCCTACCCAAATCACTGCTTTTCTATGATTGGTTGTAAGTGACCACAGGAAAGGTAGACCAGTTATGGTGGGATAAGATTGAGATATCAGGAGATCAGATTGATTTGAGCCAACATTAATCAGGCACTTACCACATGCCCAGCAGTATACTGTGCAACTCATCCAAGTATTTCATTAAAGCCTCACCATAAACTGATTTCATAGTATCAGTATTCTGACAACTATTTTCTAGAAGGGTACACCGAGCCTCACATAGGTTCAGAAACTTGCCTATTATCTCACTGGAGTGAAGACAGACTTCAAAGATCTCTGGCTCTACAGCATATAGAGTCACTAATACCCCTGCTTCCCAAGGTCAGGCCTGTGGCATATACTTTTTTGATAAAGATTTCACCCTAAAAAAAAAGACTTTTCAAATTCATTATAGAAACAAATGCAATTTGGACTTTTGTTGTAAAATAAATATCTACTTGCCCCAACTCCGTTCTTGAAGTTGCACAAAAATGTCCAACCTTTTATAAGTTCAATGGAGATTCTCATAATTATTATTGACAGTAAGTTAAGGGCAATTTCCAACGTGGAAGGTGAAGCCCCTGGGCCTGAACAAGCTGGTGAATTTTGAAGAACTTCTGTCCCTGCTGTGACGAGCCATTTGACAACTGTCTATGGTAGGTCCAGCTCCGTGTCCCTCCTTCTAGAAGACTTCCCAGATCCCTTCCATGAAGATAAGTCTCTCCCGCCCACTTGGCCTGACTTGCATCTGTCTCTCCTGAGAATCTGCAAGCTGTGGAGACGAAGCCAAATTTTTCTTATTCTCTTTTGTATCTCCCCTGCAGCCAGATCGGTGCTGAACACATAGTAAGTCCCCTAGAAATGTTCCGTCAGAGTAATTTGTATTGACAATTTTGGAAACAATGGTCCCCTCTCAACATAAGCAATTGCATTCTTTGCTACTCTGTCCTTTAAATGATTTTCTAAAATATGAACTGAAAGAGCCCCCTCCCCACCCAGAACTCTCTGTGTTTCTCATAATGTACTTTACAACATGCTTCTATATACATTTTTCTGAGAATAAATCAGTGGCATTCAAAGAGTCTTTTAGCTATGATTTGAGACATACATTATGATCAGGCACAAACTTTGTTACTTCATTATTTTGAAACAGAAAATTAAGTTGCAGCCTCTCTCTCTCTTTCTCTTTCTCTCTCTCTCTCTCTCTCTCTCTCTCTCTCTCTCTCTCACACACACACACACACACACACACACACACACTTTATTTCAAAAGGCTTGTTTATTTCCTGAGTCTCACAAAGATGTCAGTTTGTAAAATAACCTGAAAAATCACCTATGGCAAATCCTTGCCAGACTTGGATCTCAGAATTGCTGTCTTCCTCAAAAGTTCGTTAGAAAGTCTGTGGTGTGTAATTAAATCAGAGCCGTTTGTTATTACTGCCCCTCAGACTCTCTTCAAAGCCTTGAGCCTGGGTGCATCAGCCTCTACAGCCAAACCGTTTCACCAGCCACTCGGCACTTGTTTACTCCAGCCGCCCCGGGAGTTCCCTTTGGGTGGCCTCCCAAGCTGCCGCGAGGACTCTTCCCTCACCTCCATGAATCTAAACGTGTCCAGATGGCTCCGGCGTGGTCTGGGTTGCAGAGCCTCACAGAGAAATCCTAGGACATTTGGCGATACAGTTGTGAATTGCTCACTATGAAACCCAATTTGAGAATCTTTAGATCTTTGCTGTATCTTTTTATCGACAGCACAAGCAGTTAGTGGAAACATGTCCTGGGAGAGAAATTTGAAGCCACTCTGGAAATGCTCAGTGTTTCAGTTGAGAGACTAGTAGGTGACCACACAGGACTATAAGCTCCACAGGGCTAAGAACCACATCTGTCTTGTCACTGTTGTATTCCCAGAGTCTAGACATGGTACCGAGACACAACGGGTACCCTACAAATATTTGTAAAATGACTGAATCATTGAAAAGGATGTTTTTAATAAGCTAGCAATGTCATCACTGCTACAGACAATGTTTACTAGCCAGTTTGATTTCTTTTCCCCACCAAACTGACTAACCAGATGGACTGGCTGTCTAGGTATCTGACACACGAACCTCGAGCTTTGTCATTTGGGGCTATTTGTCCCATCTTTTCGGCATACACAGGAGACCCAATGTCACATGGCTGAGTAACACATTTAAGAACAGAATTTATTGTCTCTCAAGCACTACTCAGTAGAACTTTCTGTGGCAATGACAAAGTTCTATTTAAATAGCCTCACGTGAGCAAGTGGCTGCCATATTAGACAGTGCAGACCTAGATATTCTCGATTAACTTGTTGAATTTCCCAAGAAGGAGCCTGGAAATGACTGATCAGTGCCTTGCTGATCACAGACTCTCAGACCATCAGGCTGATTGAGAGGATGTCAGTTTCTCACTGTGCCAACTCCAGTGGGCTAAGGCAGAGGTCCCCCGGTCATGTCCTGAGCACTTGTGGCCATGAGATACATCTCCTTTGAGTTTTATATTTGTGCAGTTTGGGGAACACATGATGATAATGAGTCCTGCTCTGTACAGCCAATGCCATTTCTCAGGTCCATAGCCGCAGTATGTCACTTAGTCCCGGGTTAAGCAGGGGTGAGGCTGGGAATAGGAGTAAGCCTATGGCAGGGGGTCTCACCCTCTAGAATCATCTAGAATCTGCTTTTCTGGCAAGCACTACAGACAATTCTGGTCTGATCAGGCCTCGGACCACACTGAGCAGCAATGCCAATGGACGGGTCAATCAGGTGTCTCTGGCTGAACGGTAGTCCTCAGTAGGTCACCATTTCCTGGAAAGCTGCATAGACCTCACCAATCCCCAACATGTGCCTTCCCTACAGGGTCCTCCACAACAACCTTCAGAATGCTGCCCTATGCCACTTCCTCAGGGAAGCCTCTCTGCCCACATCGCCATCTGTCACTCAGTCACAGCGTGTGAGTCAGCTGCGGACACACACAGGACAGGGGGTGGACTAACACATCTTGGCATACCCAGTGCCAAGCCACAATGCTTGGCCCAGCGCAGGCATTTATTACCCCATACCTCTTTTTCAAAATGTCTCCAAGTTCTCTTTTTAAAGAGGAGTGAGTGCCTGTGACGACTCATCCCTCAGACATCAATGCCATACCAGGCACGCAAAGCAAATGAGAGGATCCAATGGGAGAAATGTGAGCGGCTTAGACATGGGTGAAAGACTCTAGGTTGCTCATGCCAGTGGTTTGTTCCAGTTGAAATTCAACTGCAGATCATAATCAAAAGCCCAGGGCAGGACAAGGGGGTGGAGGGGCCACCGGGCAGACTGTCATTAACTCTGGACCGTGCCCACATGCCTCTTTCTGAAAGTGAGCCACAGCACTGAGGAACTGGGCTCAGAGCCAACCCTCTACCCCCAACACACACACATTCAAACCAGGCCTCATTTCAATCATCTCTTGCCACGACTGGCTGGGGTTATTGTCTACTCAGAGCTACTTGCCCCGTTGTACTGTGGAAATCATAAATAACTTATTGAGTCTTCCAAATTAGCTTTGTTAACCCTAAACAGGAAGGGAAGAAAGTCTACCAGGAGTGGGGAAGAGGAGGTGGTGTACGTGACCTAGATCATTTCTGTTCTTCACTGAGTCCCTATGTAGCTTACAAGGGAGTTCACAGCCATTGTTATGAGAGAGCAGATTCGGATCACAGGTAGGTGAAGGCACACTGGACTTAGCTCTGCTTTCTGGATTTCTGTTACAACAAGCTATTCATTAGCTTTTATATATTTAACAAGCATTTTCTGAGGCTCTACTATTTGTAAGACACTGTTTCAAGCACTTGGAGATACAGAGATGAGTGAACATGGCCTCCACCTTCCCCAAGAAACTCACCATTAGTGGGGAGCCTGATTCACAGGCTCAAGAGAGGAGGTGGGCAGTGAGCCAAGAAGGGGCAGAGCTGGGCAACTAGCAAATTCTTTAGTGTTTGCTATTTCTAAGTGACACCCTGTTTGCTCTCTAAAAGAAAGCAATTTAATATAAAATTTATTTAAGATGACACTGGTGAGCATCGTAACTCAAAGCCATGTTGAAGGAAGGGCTAATAACCTAAGCTGAGATGGGCCTGCTGGCTCTACAGCGCTCAGCCCTGAGCATCGAAGAGGTCTAGGAACAAGAAGGGGCTGGTGCAATGGCTCACACTTGTAATCCCAGCACTTTGGGAGGCCGAGGCAGGATTGCTTGAGCCCAAGAGTTCAAGACCAGCCCGGCAACATTGCAAGAACCTGAGACCCCATCTCTACAAAAAATTTGAAAATTAGCCAGGTGTAGTTGCAGTACCTATAGTCCCAGCTACATAGAAGGCTGAGGTGGGAGGATCACTTGAGCCAGAGAGGTCAAGGAATGATGCTTGGATGTTTCAGCAAGGTCAAATTTCTAATATATTTCCTGGACTTCCTTTTAATTCCTGTATTTATCTCATGGCTGTCCAGAAACAAACATTTTGTAGTGAGGCATGGCCACAGCCCACACTTTGAGTTGCACTAATCTGGACCAAAGGTGGACACACAGTTAAATATCTTCTCATTTCCCAGGAAACTTACCAGCCAGCTGCACCACTCACTCTGGAAATTGAGGCCAACCACCGCACAGAAGTCGTCCTGTCCAGAAAGGCTTAAATATCATCCTCCCTCATGGTCAGACCTCTGCTGGGGTAGGGGGGCACTGAAGCCTCACTCCATGTGCAAGATAATCAACAGTGGACTCAGCTGGCCACCCTCCAGGATGTGTCCAATACTTTTCATATGTCACTCCACTTCATCTGCATAAAAACCCAGGGAGTTGGACATGGGTCTTCCCTTTCTAGACAGGTGAGAATTTGAGCTTCAGAAAGATAATTCAAGGCACACAGCCAGTAAGTGGCAAGCCAAATACTGGCCCCCAGGGCTCCTGACACCAAGGCTTGTCTTCCTCATTGCACGGTGATGCCTCTATGAGATGGCAGGGTTTCCGTGGGAGTCAGTTCTGGTGGAGATCAAGCAGACCTTTGTGACCCAGGGAATGCTAATTAGACACTCCTGGGAGCCCCAATAGCTGGAGAGGTGTAATTGCTGTAGGAATTGCTGTAGGAAGAAGTAGAACTTGGTAGTAGGGAAACCCTTGTATACTCACCCTCCCGCAGCACACACACAAGAAAACTCAGCCTTACTTGAGAGCTACAGGCCACCCCATCCTGCTTGGTTTGAGATGGAAATGTTCTTTTCCAGAGGGACTCTGGGGCCGACCACCATGTTGTGAAGCCGTGCGGCACTGCACCCATGACAGAAAGCAGAATTCCATGGGATGGAAGCAGAGCTGTGCTGCTTTGGCAAGAGACAGGCCACCATGGGAATGTGATAACCCGCCGAACTCCATCTCCACCTGTGAACATCCCTCCAGGACCTCTCCACTTATCCATACCGTGTTGAGCTCATGTGAAAACCTGGGATGACAGGGGTGACACTGCTGATATTTGGAGAGGGCATTTCATCCCCAAGCAGCCAGAGTGCACCTCTCTGCACCTCTGAGTGAGGAATCACAAACTCAACCTTTATTCGATAAAGACAGCCATTCTCCTAGCCCCTGGAACACGCCTTTGTCTGCAGATGACTGTGGGCAGGAAGAGGCTGATGGTTCTAGGCCTATCTGTGCATGAGCAGGTATATGGGGATGAGGGTAAAAGTGGGAGAATCCACATGTGTGTTCTTGGACATGCACCCCTGTGACCTTGCATGTGCTGTGGGCCCCTGTAACCATATTTCAGCCTTGTCATCTTCCACTGCAACCCAGGGGCTCCCAAGATCTAGCACTGTAGAGGCCCCACTGAGGAAGACAGAATGGAGCAGGCCTGCCTGTCCCACGCTTCTTGCCCCAAGACTGCTGCCTGGGGGACTCTGGGCTTTGCAGTTCTCAGCCACATTCCTTGAGGAGGGATGGGAGTCTCTGCAGGGAAAACAAAGTCTTTCTGCCTCACGCGGTCCCAGCCTGACTGTAAGTAGGTGGGGGAAAGTGTGGGGCAGATTGGAGACTGTGAGGGGGATAGATATTATTCGCTTCAGGGACTCTCATCTCCCTTTCTGGGCTCAGAAAGCTGGGCACCTGGAGGCACTCAAATCCACTTCCTTCTGGGGTCTCTGGAATGCACCCAAGATGTAAGAAGCCAGGAGAGCCTGAGCATCTACTGATGGAGGAAGGGGAGGTATCCATCTCAGGTCTCTTTCCCAGGTCTCAGCCCTTTTGGTGTGTCCGTGAGAAGAGCAGAGAGATGGGCTTCCATTACTATGGAAGGGAATATGAGTGAGGGCGGGGGACGAGGGAGACTCAGGGAATCCTGGACTAGTCAGTTTCGATATTTTAACAGGTGATTTTCAAGTGTCTACAGTGTGTCAAGTGCAGACTGGCCTCATTTCACCCACAGCAACTGTATGAGGTGAACACATTTTCCCCATTGTGCAGAAGGGAAACCTGGGCTCAGAGAGTTAAGCAGCGTGTCCAAGGCCACAAAGCTGGAGGGTTTGAGCCAAGAGTTGAACTCCCGCATTCCAACCGTAAATACTGTCTTCTGCCCACACACGACAGCCTCTCCTTCTTCACCAGCCCTACCCTTCTGAGCACCTCCGGTGGCAGAGCCAACCCTGTCCCTGGGTGCTTTGTCCTGGGAAGCAGGCGTGGCAGCCAGTGTAACCCTTCCTAGCTCATCTCCACACTCCTTCCATGACAGCAGAGGTGGAGCCCCTGTCCCCAGGGCAGGCCTTCTCTCCTCAAGCCTTGTGTGGCAATCAGGCCCCTGGCTCCTGTCCTCCACCCAACCACACCCCTGCCTCCTCCTCCCACTGTCAGCAGCTTCCTGGGGGCCGGGCTTGGTCGCAGGGGTGAGGGATGTTGAGTCTGAGGAGAGCTTGGGCGTCCTTCTTCGCCTTTAGTGCCTCCTTCCGTTTTAAAAGACATCAGAGTCCAACACAGCCCCATGCTTGGCTTAGAGAGGGGATCCTGTGGCAGGGTTTGCTTCCGGTTGTTGATGGGGCCAAGATGTAAAGAATAACCTTGCCTTTTGCCACCACTTTAGGTTTCGTTTTTCTGTGGTTTCTCCAACGTCAATCCAATGCGGCCTTAACAACTGTCCCTTCAACATATTATCTTCATAAAATGTTAAAAAATGTCACTTTGACACATTTGTGCCTGTCTTCTCTCTAAGTCCCTTAAAAGACTTAGGGAATAAAGGAATAAGAAATCTATTTCTTATATGGCAAAGGAGTAAGAAAACTGTAAACTCTCTTGGACAAAGAGAAGGAAGAGAAAACCTTTGCTGAGCAGAGCTGACAAAGGGTTATACAAAATGGACATGACGATCTCACCCCTGGGACCAAGTCTTAGGACTTGCGTGTGTCTGGTAGGGCTGAAGCATTGAAAACAGGAGACTGGCTGGAAATGTGCACAGCGAGGAGTTAGCCCCCCTGGGTCTCCTCTCAGCCAGGACAGTCAGGCTGCCGCCCCGCCAGGAAGAGGCTGGAGGCTTCCTCTCTTGAGGATTGCAGTAGACATTCCAGTCATTGGGGCACCAAATACAGTCACCCCACTGTCAACTCGTAACTGTTCCCCTGCGACTTGCCATGGCAAGTCACCAACTTGTCAGGGTCTGCTGGTGGAAAGCAGACACATCATCCTCCCGGGATTCATAACCAACTGTACACCGGCAGAGGGGAGAGGGGAGAGGGGAGCCGAGGTGAGACTCTGAGCCAGACACTGACCACCCGGGCGTCCATACCCACATGTGCATAGGATGTGAGGCAGGGAGAGTCACCTGCCACCTCTGGCATTTACCCATTGGGAATTAGAACACAAGATTTATCCTCTGACATCCTGATTTCCCTGTGTTACAGAGATTCATGTCTTCCAGGGCTAGGTGAACACTGGGAGAAGACTCTCCTCCTCAAGGTGTGTGTTTCTTTGCCTTGGGCCCTCTCCCCCGACTTATTGCTATCATCACTGGACCTCCAGTTCCTACCATGTCATCGGCCAAGACGTTGGCTCTGGACTCACATATTTCCTCTACCCTCACCTCTCTACCATCCTCCTGGACAGCAGCAATGTCCATGCAGATGTTGACTGCCAGTGCCTGGTCCCCAGTTTCTTGAGTGCTTTCCTTCCAGTGACCTTAACCCCGACTCCAGTTCCACCATTCACTCCCTTGTCCTACTCTGCAAGGTCATCACTCATAGCTGTTCCACTTGCAAAAAGGCTGTCTCAACATCCCGCTCTTGCTCCACCAGCTCCTCACCTTCCTGCGGGATGGTTCAGCTCTTCCCATCACCACTGTTCTTCCTTCTCTCCCCTCTGTGGTCCTCCCTGCTTGCTCTGAGCTCACCTATCCTGTCCTATCTTGACTTCTCTCCTGTATCCAGCTTATATTCCACAGTTCGTCATTCAATAACTTCTTCTTTTGCCAAGACTCTAAATTCCTTTGTCCCTCATCCTTCATCACCACTTTTGGCAAAACCCCAGCCCTGGATGAAGCCAGTCACAGTCACCTCCACCTCTCATCTAAGCAGCTGAACATTTAGTGCTGGTAGGAAAAGTCAGAGAACAAGGCAGACTGGCTTCCTATAAAGTCATGATCTCCAGCCATTATATATGCTCTTAATTCTTCCCAGAAACTCTCCTGGTTTCCTTTGTCACCTCTTTCCTGCTTTATGTAATTATTTTAAACTTCTCCATTTTTCTCATGCCTTCAAACTTCTCATCTCCAGCTCTCATCAGAGGTCTTTGCTTCCTACTTGTCAGATAACATAAGAGCCATCAGACAGGAAGTCCCTCAGCTTCTAATAGCAACCACATAAACTACTGACACCTGCATACATCCTGACTTCCTTTTCCTGCTCCAGCGGAGGGGCTGCCTGCCCCCCAGCTTATCCCACTGTTTGCACTTTTACCCTCTTGGGAATTTTACTGTATTGATTATCCTTCCTCTTGACTGAGTTCTTTCTAAGCCTTTAAATATGTGTATCTACCTCTCATTATTAAAGAGGAAGAGAGAAAATGGAAGGAAAGAAGGAAGGAGGGAAGAGAAGGAAGGGAAGAAGGAAGGAGAGAAGAAAGGAAGGAAGGAAGGAGGAACAAAATAGAAGGAAAGGAGGAAGAGGAAGAGGGAAACATAAAACATCTCACTTGGCCGGGCGTGGTGGCTCACGCCTGTAATCCCAGCACTTTGGGAGGCCGAGGAGGGTGGATCACGAGGTCGAGAGATCGAGACCATCCTGGTCAACATGGTGAAACCCCGTCTCTACTAAAAATACAAAAAATTAGCTGGGCATGGTGGCATGTGCCTGTAATCCCAGCTACCTGGAGGCTGAGGCAGGAGAATTGCCTGAACCCAGGAGGCGGAGGTTGCGGTGAGCTGAGATCGCGCCATTGCACTCCAGCCTGGGTAACAAGAGTGAAACTCCGTCTCAAAAAACTCACTTGGTCCTCATTTCTCCCTAATTATCACCATAGCTATCTTCATCTCCTGGCCCCCAGTAATGGCTCAATTCATCCCTGTCTGGATTCTCACCCCTCTGCTCCACCAAAATAGCCCCACCAACAGCACTGAGGGCGGCATGTCTATTTTTAACTCACATCTTACCTGACCTTGCAGCCACAGGCACCATTGCTCCTCAGTCTTCTGTGGCTTCACGGACACCTGCTGGTTTCTTCTGGCCACTCCCTTTTGAGCTCCTTCACAGAATTTTCCTCTACTCATGGCCTATTAAAGTTTGGAGTCCTGGACCTTCTTGTTCTATACTTTCCCGCTGGCTAATTTTATTCATACCCATAGTATTAATTATCAAAAGCAAATCTATCACTGAGATCCATATGTCCACCTGCCATTTGACATCAGCCCTGGGATAGCTCATGAGAAGCCTGTGTTCCACAGGTCCTCGGACTCATGATCTCCTCCACCTCTCTTCCCTTTCTGAAACTTGGTTCTCTTCCACTGCACCCTATGTATCACTAGCCGTCCAAAAACTTCCCTCTCCTTCACTCCCTGTGTCCCATCCATCACCAGGTCCTGTGAATTTTATTTCCTGTATTTCTCTCAATTCAATCCAACCTCCATCTCCAGCATAACCTTTTACCACAGTCCAAGCTTCCATTGTAACTTTCAAGTTTGAAGGCTGTGGCACCCTAACTAGTTTATACTACACTACTCTGGGCCTATTCAGATCCTCTGCTAGTCCATTAGTGCAGTCAGAGTTATTTTTGCAGAATGCCTCTAATTACATCATCGCCTGCATAACCCATCTGTAGCTTCCCACTGATTTTAGAGTAAACATAGAACTATTTAATATGAGACTTAAGTGCCTTTATGGTTTGACACGCAAGTCAGCTGTGTAGTGAGTTCTGGGTCACATGGCCTAAATTCACAGCCAGAATCTATCACTATTGCCGGTGTGACCCTGGCCAAGTTACTTTCTGAATCCCCCTGTATCTCAGTTTCCTTATGTGTAAAATGATAATATTGGTTGCTAAAAACGGTATCTATCTCATAAGGTTGTAGCAATCCCACTACTGGGTATATACTCAAGGAATATAAATCGTTCTGTTATAAAGATACATGCACACTTATGTTCACTGCAGCACTACTCACCATAGCAAAGACATGGAATCAATCCAAATGCCCTTCAATGATAGACTGGATAAAGATAATGTGGCATATATACACCATGGAATACTACACAGCCATAAAAAAGGAATGAGATCATGTCCTTTGCAGGGACATGGATGGAGTGGGAAGCCATTACCCTCAGCAAACTAATGCAGGAACAGAACACCAAACACAACATGTTGTCACTTATAACTGGGAGCTGAACGATAAAAACATGTGAACACATGATGGGGAACATCCACACTGGGGCCTGTGAGGGGGTGATGGAGAGAGGGCGAGCATCAGGAAGAATAGCTAATGGACGCTGGGCTTGATACCTAGGTGATGGGTTGATCTGTGCAGCAACCACCATGGCACATATTTTCACTGCACATCCTGCACATGTTCCCCAGAACTTAAAATAAAAGTCGGTGAAAAAAAAATAATAAATGTGTTAAGCATGTAGAGTGGCGCCTGGCACACAGTAAGCACTCAGTAAGCCTCAGCCCTCATCACCCGGCCTCCCCAGCCTCATCTCTCCCCCGACATCTGCTCATCAGCCTGTTTTAGCTGGGCCGGACCCCTCTCAGGCCCTTGTTCTCACCATGCCCCCTCTCTCCACGCTCCCTCTCTCCATGGGTTTTTGCATGTGCTCTTGCCGTTGGGCCTCTATTTCCTTCCCTGGAAGAAGGCACCATCCTGGAGGCACAGAACTCAGCACTTGAGAGTACTTACGCTGAAAGCACCTTAGAAGCCATCTAACCATCTCCTCATTGCATAGATTTGGAAACTGAGGCCCAGAGTGGGGAAGGGACAGGTCCAATGTCACACAGCAAGCTCACAGCAGAGCCAGGACTAGAACCCAGGTCCCTGACAACAGGCCTGGAGCTCTTTGTGCTGCCCATCACAGCTCACCAGTTCACCTCTTAATAAATATTAAGCCTCACTTCGTGCTGGGTCACAGGCAGATGTACACATACAGAAATAACTCTGATTCAAGGACAGTCGAGGCCAGAGCTTTAGAAAGAGGGTTTGTATCCAGGCGGTGGCAGCCCGCTGCAGAGAGCAGCCAATTCCGGGCAGACTCAGGCCTGCCCATGGGGGAGGTGGGAGGTGACGATATCAGCAGTGGGTCCTGAAGAAGGAGCAGGGTGAAGCTGGGAGAAGGCATCCCAGACTGAACAAATATTACACATTCTGAGACTTAAGGGATGGATGTGTGTTTGGGGAGATTCCCTAGACTGGTTGAAAACCTGCAGGGAAAAGGGAAAGTGGCAGGGAGAAGAGATCCAAGGAGGAATTGGGACCAAGTAGGAAGAGGAGCTGGAAGACCGGCTGCCATGCCTCACTCCTCTGCAGAAGCCTCCCCAAGCCCCCCAGGGCTGCCTTTCCCCCTCATTTACTAGGTCAACTGAGGATAGACACAGCACCCCTACCTCACTCCCAGATCCCTGCTTTCAGAAGGTTACCAGGTGCCTCTTCCCCGGCCAGGCTGCGGTGGACTTGCCCATAAACAGCCGCTCCTCACAGAAGCTTGGAGGGAGGCAGCATGGAGAGCCCTGGGTCTGACTCTACCAGGAAACAAGCCTGGAGGGTTCCCCCATGCTCCAGATGTAATCAGGATGTAGCCCGGGAGGCCAGTCAGGAGCAAAGCCAAGGTAAATACCAAGGATGAAGCTTCAAGGAGTTAGAAGGCAGGGTCTGGGCTAGGGAATAGAAACCTAGGTTCAGTACCTGACCCAGCCCTGACTATCACTAGGCAGTGCTGTTTCTCATCAGTCTCTGCCCCTCCGGCAGCTCAGAGTCAGGCTGAGATAGGGCTGGGGACAGCATTCCTCTCCCACAGCCCTTCTTCCTCCAGCTCCCTTATCCTCGTCTGAAAACCCAGTTACCTTTCACTCACCTAGCTAGGTACCAAGGATAGGACTTATGACCGACTGCCCTGCCAGCCGCCCCAGGTAGTAAATGAGGCCAGAGGAAAATCGCAGCCTCCCCACACTGAGAGCATAAAAGGAAAAGTACTCTGGGGGCCACGAGGGTTGAGTGGGTGCAGGGAGTGAGCTGCAGCCTGCGGGGGGCGGGGGGACGATGAAGGAGGAGCTCAGGACTCCTGCGGGAGCTCTGCAGCCCCGCACCTTCAGCACCGGTGCAGACCCTGGTGCCTTCAGACAGTGACTTAGGCGGAGAGGGGGTGGCAAGGGTGCAGGGGTTCCCACCTTCCTAACATCCCTAGCTTTCAGTATGTGATGTCATCCAATCCTCATGACCAAACAGATGAGAAGTATCACCTTCCAAAAGGTCAAGTGCCAAAGTCACACAGCAGATAGATCAGCGGCACACAGACAGGCCTGACAGCTGTGTCTTTTGATGCCTGCCTGGACCCCCTGGAAGGCACCCCTTGCTGGGCACTGTGGGAAACTCTGAGATGACTGAGACATGCCCCTTGCCCTCAAGGAATTTGCAGCCTAGTTAGTAAAAAGGGCAGGCTCAAAACAGTAGGATCCATCCTGCCTGTGAGCCTCCAGCCGGCCAGCCTGCCCTGTGAATTTTGGATTTGTCAGCACCCACATTCTCACAAGCCAATTTCTTGAAACAAAAAAAAGAGAGAGAGGGGGAAGAAAGAAAGAAAAGGGAGGTGGGGCATAGGCATGATTAGCCCTACCAGGGAAGCAGCACAATGCAGGGGTTAAAATAAGGCTTCTAGAGACCAATGTTCTTGGTTTAAACGTCATTCCACTAGCAGAACTAACGAGGCCTGGAACCACGGGTAAGTTCCTTAACTGCTCAAGTCTCAGTTCATTCATTTCCCAAACAGGGCTATTGACAGCACCTGCTCCACCGGTTGCTTTGAAGATGTGATGAGATAATGTATGTAAAGCCCTTAGCGTGGTGCAGCGAACATTGTAAGAACGCTGCTGTCATTAGTACTAAGGGCAGATCACCATACATGTAAAGATGTAAAAGGCAGCAAAAAGGCAAATGAAAGGATTAAGGCAGACTAAAGGATGAAGAAATTATCCGTTCCGTGCCAAGTCCTTTGGGAACAAGCAATTCATTAAGGCTGGAGGAAGGGAGGAGGCAGGGTTAGAAGCTCTCAGCGAGAAAGGGGTTTTCAGCCTGGGAAGTGCGGATGGGATCAGAAGACCTGAAGTAAATGTGCGGGCAGGTTTTATGATCATCATAGTCGCTAAGCCTGTAAAACGCTCCAGATTTCACTGGGTCTTTTCTCATGTCCCATCTTCAATCATCCTCCCAACAATCCAACTTTCCCATTTTCCATGTACAGATATTGAGGCTCAGGAAAGTTGAGCAGCGAACCTTGGGTCATAAGTAAGAGTCTGAGCCTGGACACACACCTGATCTATTGTTCCAAAGCCTCTTTTCCCTGTCCCAGGTATCCAGGGAAAAACTGTTAGGCTGGGGGTAGGGTGAGGGGGTGGGTGAGCACAAGCCTAGGGCAGCTCCACCTCCCTGTAAATGTAGAGGGAAGTGGAAAGTGACCTTCCAAAAGAAGAGAATCAGAAGAAGACTGGGCCAGGGGTGGAAGGGGAGTCAGGCTTTGGGATCACTGTTATAGGAATCTATCAGCTGTTATGTGCCGAGCATGATGCAGGGCACCGGGCTTCCATGAACCCATCGTCAGGGTGCACTCATTGACTTATGCACACTCAATTTACATTTCCTGAGTGGCGGGCCGCTCATTTAATTTGCACAGAGACCCTCTGAGGTAGGTGCAAATATTAAGCCCATTTTCATAGAGGTGCTTAGAAGAAGCCCAGACAGGTTAAGTTGTCAGAATCCCACAGGTAGTAAGAGGAGGTACCTGGATTCCCATGTGCCCTCTTGCCCACTACTGTGTCCGCCACACCATACAGCATGCCTTTACAAGTCTCAGGCTGTGCAGTGCTGGCTGTGGGTCCCCAGGAAAAAACAGAGCAGGAGCAAAGGGAAAGGGGGGACAGTGTGGACAGGAGTCCTTAGGGCAAGCTTCCTAGAGGAGGTACACATGCAGGGCTTTGAAGGGTTAAAGATCTAGGAGGAAAACAGGAATTGGAGAAGGAAATGATTATCTGAAAGAAGAATTGGCAAAAGTAATATTTCTGGGCGAAATGCTGTTTGGAGTGAATAGTGGGGAATGCATCGTCTTTGGGGTAAAGCCTTCTCTGACCTTCCATCTCCCCATCCATAAAAGGGGAATAATGAAATTACCCACCTCATGGAAAGAGTGAGAATCGAATAAGATCTTGATTGTGAAAATACCTTCTGTTTTGTTTGTTTTGAGAAAGGGTCTCACTTTGGCACCCAGGCTGGAGTGCAGTGGCGCAATAACAGCTCACTGCAGCCTTGATCTCCTGGGCTCATGTGATCCTCCTGCCTCAGCCTCCTGAGTAGCTGGTAAGCACACGCCACCATGCCCAGATACGTTTTTAAATTTTGTAGAGAGAGTCTCACGATGAGGCGCAGGCTGGTCTCAAACTCCTGCCCTCAAGCAATCCTCTCACCTCAGACTCCCAAAGTGCCGGGATTACAGGCATGAGCCACCGCGCCCAGCTAAAAATGCATTCTGGATACTAAACTGCTGTGTGATTATGACAAGCCATTTCAATTATAACATCATGCTGACAGACGTGACAGTTGTCGGGCACAATGGTGAGACAGTAAATAGAATGTGCAGAGTATAAGAAAGAAAAAGTAATGGAACTGAAGAAGGACCCACAGTCAAGAAGTAAGAGAAAGTCCCCATAGGCATGAGGAAAGGCTACTTTGCAAACATAAGTTTGCCTGGGATCCTGGGGCCTCTTGGACAACAGCTGAGGACATTTTTCTCCAGGCTTCTTGAAACAATCTTAATGTCGGTGAAGCCCAGTAGGTCTTTATGGAAATATGTCAGTCCCTTCTGCATCAATTCTGAGCCACCACCCTCCTTTGAGCCTCAGTTTCCACATCTACAAAATGGGGAGAACTCAGCTAGTTTGCTGAGTTGCTGTGGGGGGTGCACAGGGAGTGTGCAGTGTGAGTTGCACTGAGAACAGCTCAGTGTGCTGTGAGTTTCCCAGGTCTCTGTCAGTTCTGCTTCCCAAAGGTGAGAAGATGTTATCTGGACAAAACGCTGAGGAACTGGGACTGGGCCCAATCCCATCTTTCTAAGGACAAGGTGCACAGGTGCTC
>CM052659.1:106384423-106439591 GCA_028533165.1 Leontopithecus rosalia
ACCACCACCACCACCATCACCACCATTACCACCACCATCACCCACTTATTCTACTTTGGACCTATAATTATGCCAGGCCTTTATCTCTCCTCCCCTAGGGCAAGCACAAAGGCTGTCCCACCTCCTTGCCTGTAATGCCCAGCAAAGTGGGAGGCTCAGGGGCACCTGCTTGCCTAGGACCTGCCCTCAGTCAGGATCCCTCCCTTGACACGTGGGGATTACAATTCGAGATGAGATTTGGGTGGGGACACAGAGTCAAACCCTATCACCTGCTTCTCTGAAAAGCAGCCTTCACTGCTCACCCACCCCAATGCCCTCTGGAGGCTGCCTGTGAGGAAGTGGACCAGGGGAAGGTACAAATTCACTGGGGGCATGCAGCTTGTGCTGGAGAGTAGTAGGAGTCCCATGCGGATGAGCCTTCTGGGTGGTAGAAGTCCAAGTTCTCAGGAGATTCAGGATCAAGTGTGCAGGCTGATAGACCTACTCTTCCTTAGGGGATAGAGACAGGGTGAGAAAGGGAGATAGCATTTATAAAATAAAAAGCTCGTTAGTAAGACTGTCAAGGCTTCAAGTAGACCTACGTTTAGCACCAGCAGTGACCTAACATGCCATCTGCCAGTCCACCCTCCTGAGCCTCAGTTTCCCTACCTAGAATTAGTTCACATGCCCTCTCTAAGGCCCCTTCAGCTCTGTCACAGTGTTCTATAAATTCCATGGTTCCTTCATTGTTGCCACCCTGCCCAGAGAGCCACTCTCCCATTCCAGCACCTCGTGTCCCTTCTGGAATGGAATTCAGAGTCCTGAAATGCCTCTAACCACTTAAGCTTTAGGGTGGATGCCAGCCTTGGTACCCTGCTTGTGCTGCTGATTCTGAACAAGCAGGGCAAGAGGTAGAGCAAAGAGCGCTCTGCCTGGCAGGCAGAAAGGATGCTGGTTGGGATGCACTTGTCCTGGCAACTCCTGCTCCTCCCTGGCCACTTTTTAATTCGTGGAATTTTTTTCAGGGCAGGGTTGGGAGGGTGAGGAGAGTGTGGAGACGTCTCTCCATCAAGTGGTAAAGAAATTCCTCTGCTGCCAAATCCCACCCGCTATGGGCAGACCTAGAATAAGTAAGTGTACCTGGGCTGAGCCAAGTGCCATTTTTTTCTTGGACTCTCTGGTCTTCCCCGACTGTTAGGAACAGGGTAGGGCATTAAGATCAGCGCTGAGATCTTTATTAAGTGGGATTCTGTGAGGTTGTGCTTAACATTCAAATGAGCACCCTCTCTTGGAGCCAGGGAGCCACAGGCAAAACCTGTGCCACCCACCCATGCTCTGCTCCATGCTAGTACTTCACTGATGGATGCTGTCACCAACATGCCAGTAGCTTGCTATGTGTGCGACTATGTCCTGGCATATGGGGAGTGGACTGAGTCACTGATGGACTGAGAGAATGAAGCCAGGGCTTTCCAGCTGCTGCAAGCACATGGCTGCACCTCCAAACTCTACTGTACTTTCTAGAATTAGCTGGGCTATGAGTACCTCCAGGGCATGGCAATGGGGCGTGAAGCACATCCATGAGCCCTGACTCTTCAGGTGAGCAAGGTTGCCCAGGGGACTATTCATCTCCATTATGCCTCAGGCCTTGGGCTTCAAAATCCTTGGCCACCTTCCTTGGTATAGAGCAAGGTCCATGCATGAGAGTCATTAGGTCTGTGAGTTCCCTGAAATTGCATGAAAAATGTGTTTATGTGCTTTGCTCTGCACAAAGAGACTACAGCTTTCTATAAATTGTCAATGGTGTCTTCTGGAAAAGTGAAGTCTGGAGGAAGAATGTGAGAATTTCTGAGCCTGGTACTAAAGGATCTTGCTTTCTAGGGAAACAGCAGGGATCCGCTTCCTGGCCCCAGGTCTCAACCCTCTGCCTACCCTACATGTGACTTGGAAAATCCTGGATCCCTGAAAGTGAAATCTGAGCCAAGTCCCTATCAGACTCAGGGGCCCTGCCCCTCTTCTTCTGACAAAAGCTTACCTTTTCAGGGAAAATAGGCTCCATCTAGGGTGAACATGTTTTGACCAGAGAGATGCCATTCCTTTTCCTATTCTGAGCTCCTTCTGAGCTCCCTGATAAGGTGAGAGTCTGGTTTTGGAAAGCTGCTGAGGCTTCCTTTCAAAGGCTCATAGTAATTCATAATGCCCAGGGAAATCCTTCTATTAAGTGCCTAAGTGTGTAGGACCCAGGAACTGGACTTAGCCTTCAAGTCCTATGGATGCCTCCATGGAGTCCAGAAAGGGAGAACGAAAGGGCCTGTAACACAATCTTCCTCCTGTGACTGTGCCAGGACAGGGATAGCAGGCTGTATTCTTCTTCTCTCCATTGCCATACCTCAAGTAGAGGGAACTCAGACTATACTGAGGCCCAAGGTAGGCTGAGGTTTGCTCCTTACAGCACGGAAGGCAGCACAGGGTTCTTCCTGAAATCGCTTGGATCTCTTGTCTAACCCAAGGGGAAGCACTCTGCATACTTAGATATAGACCAAGAAGCTTCTTTGCTTTTGAGGATTCTGAACAGAGCATGAACTAAGCATTTCCCTGACTATCAATATGGCATGTTTTCTGGAATAACAATGAAAGTAACCTCAACACTCAACATTTTTATCCTGTAAAGCCTCAGCAGGTAGACGTTGGAGGTGGAGTGCAGAGGTAAATGAGGAGGGTAGTTCTCAGAGGGCCTCTCCTCCCTGACTTGATCTCAGACATGTGTCTTCACCCCAGAAGGGTAATTGTCTATCCGGGTAAAATTTTCAAGGAACCCCCTGCTTCCTTCACCAATCTCTGGTTTTAACCTTGTCCCAAATGCAAAGGACTTTGGAGAATGTCCACAGGAAAACCTGAAAATAGAATGCTGGAATTTCTGGTTTCCAGTCCAGGATTAAGAAGCTTGGAAGTTGTTACTTCGGTTTACACAAGAAAAAAGCTGAACAAACTACAAACCAACATTTTTTTAAGAACCACCAGAGAACTGGGGTCACAGGGCAAGCCACCACCCCTAAAATTGGAAAGCTAGACAGACAGAGAGAGATAATCACAACTTACCAGAGCAGAAAATTCTGAGTAGAAACCTACATGGGAACCAGTACTGGGATGGAATAACCTAAACTGTAATTAACCAACTGCTGGAGGCTCAGCATGGACAATTTTACAGTTAAAAACCTCCAGGGGACCAGGTACAGTAGCTCACGCCTGTAATCACTTGAGATCAGGAGTTTGAGACCAGCCTGGCCAACACAGTGAAACCCCGTCTCTACTAAAAGTACAAAATATTAGCCAGGTGTGGTGGCACGCGCCTGTAATCCCAGTTACTCAGAAGGCTGAGGCAAGAATATCACTTGAACCTGGGAGGGAGAGGTTGTAATAAGTCAAGGTCGCATCACTGCACTGTAGCCTGAGTGAAAGAGTGAGACTGTCTCAAAAACAAAACGAAACAAAACTACAGTTCAGCTCGCAGGAAACCACATGAATAGGAAAATGGGGAGAGCACTACATAAAGGGAACACCCTGTGGGACAAAATAATCTGAACAACAGCCTTCAAAACTCCAGGGGTACCTAGTCATGGTAGGGACAGGCCACACTTTTGTGAGTTTTATCTGTGGAAGCTCTACCATATTCTCACAGAGAAGATCAAAGAAGAAGAATCCCCTTGTGTGTCTGCGAGATGAGGAGGAAGATGAGAAGAAGTAGCCATTTGGGGCTGGGCGCAGTGGCTCACACCTGTAATCCCAGCACTTTGGAAGGCCGAGGTGGGCAGATCACGAGGTCAAGAGATCGAGACCATCCTGGCCAACATGATGAAACCCCATCTCTACTAAAAAATACAGAAATTAGCTGGGTGTGGTGGCATGCGCCTGTAGTCCCAGCTACTCAGGAGGCTGAGGCAGGAGAATTGCTTGAACCCAGGAGGCAGAGATTTCAGTGAACTGAGATTGTGTCACTGCACTCCAGCCTTGTGCCTGGCGACAGAGTGAAACTGTCTCAAAAAAAAAAAAAAAGAAAAAGAAGTAGCCATTTTGAAACACTCTCGGAGCACTCTGTCTGTCTAAGAAAGGTCTGCCCTCAAAACAAAAACAATAACAAACCATTTCACCAGAGCCTAATTTACTGAGGTTTTACCAGAGCCTAATGGACTTAGGGAAGCAAATTATCCAACTCCAGCCCCATCTAGCCTTCCTGTCTCACCTAAAGAATGGAAGTGGGCAGAAGGTAGGACTCAAAAGTACTCGTGAAGTTAATAGCCCAGGGGCACAGGCTCATTAAGAGACTAACACCTAATCATATGACTATAGGATGCTGCCCTTCCACTCATACCTTACCACCATATCCCTAAAGACCTTTTCCCAGTACATCACGTCCAGCTTCAGCAGAAAAGCGCAAGACATACTACAAGGCAAACAGTGTGAAGAGACAGAGCAGGCATCAGAACTAGACTCAGATATGACAAGGATGTTGGAATTATCAAACTAAAAATGTTAAATAATGATGAGAACTATGCAAAGTGCTGTAATGAAAACAGTAGATGGCATTCAAGAACAGATGGGTTATGTAAGCAGGGATGGAAATACTAAGAGACAATTTTAAAAAATGCTAGATCAAAAACACTGCAACAGAAATGAAGAATGCCCGTGTTGGGCTCATTAGTAGAACTGGACATGGCCAAGTAAAGAATCAGTGAGCCTGAAGAAATGGCAATAGAAATTTCCAACATAAAAATGCAGAAAGAAAAGTTAATGAAACAATATAATATTCAAAGAATATGGTGCAATTACAAAAGGTGCACATAATGGGAATGAAAGAAAGAGAAAAACGAGAGAAAATATTTAAAGCAATAATGACTGAGAATTTCTCAAGGTTAATGTCAGACACAAAATCACAGATATAGAAAGCTCAGACAACACCAAAAAGTGTAAATGCCCTCAAAAACCTACACCTAGGGATATCATATTAAACAGAAAAACAATCAAAGGCAAAAAAAGTTTTTAAAGAAGTCAGAGGGAGAAAAATTGCATTACCTATAGAGGAGCATGGATAAGAATTACACTGGTATCTCAGAAACTATGCAAAAAGAAGAGAGTGGAGTGAAAAACTTTAAGGGTTGAAGGAAAAATCCCACCAAACAAGAATTCTGTATCCAGATGAATTATCTTTCAAAAGTCAGGGGGAGGCCAGGCACAGTGGCTCATGCTAGTAATCCCAGCACTTCGGAAGGCCAAGGTGGGCAGATCACTTGAAGCCAGGAACTCCAGATCAGCCTGGCCAACATGGCAAAACCCCACGTCTACTAAAAATAGAAAAGTTAGCCAAATGTGGTGACACACACCTGTAACCCCAGCTACACAGGAGGCTGAGGCACGAGAACTGCTTGAACCCAAGAGGCAGAGGTTGCAGTGAGCTGAGATGCCGCCACTGAATTCTGTTCCAAAAAACGGGGCAGGGGGAAGGGAGAAATAAAGACTTTTTCAGACAAACAAAAATTGAGAAAATTTGTCACCATGGACCTGTCTTTCAAAAAATGCTAAACAAATTTCTTCAGAGAGAAGGAAAATAATGTTATAAACTCAAATCTATGTTTCAAAAAGAAAAAGCATTAGAGAAGAAATAAAGTAAAATAAAAGCTTTAATTTTTTATTCTTAATTGATTTAATAGATAATCCTTTGTTCAAAAGAACAATAGTAACAATGCATTCAGTGATTATAGCTTGTATATAAGTGAAATAAATGACAGCAATGTTATGTGAGACTGGAAAGATATTCTGTGATGTTAGTTTGGTGCAAAATGATGGCAGTTTTTGCAAATAGTAATGCACCAACCTAATACTTGCACTACCCATGAAGTGATATAGTGTTATTTGGATGTGGACTTGGATTATACTGTAAACTCTGGGGCAACCACTGAAAAATATTTAAAAAGCATATATTTGATATATACTAAGAGAGGAGAAAAAAGGAATCATATGAAGTGCTCAGTTAAAAAAAGAGAAGGGAGAAAAAGAGTGAGGATAAAAAACAAAATGAAAAACAAGAGCAATAATAGAAAACAGTAGCCAATATGGTAAATAGTAATCCAACTGTATCCACAATCACTTTAAATATTAACAGTATAGATACACCAATTAAAAGCAGAAACTGTTTGAAAAAATAAGATGTAGTAATAATGCTATAAGAAATCCATTTCAAATATAAAGACACAGATAAATTAAAAGTAAAGGGATGGAGAATGGTATGACAGGCTAGAAGTAATCAAAAACAAAAAGGAAATTGTTATACTGATTTCACACACAGCAGACTTTAGAGCAAAGAAAATTACCAAGAATAAAGAGAGGCATTAGATATGGATAAAGGGATAGTGTTAGTCTTCTTGGGCTGCCATAACAATATAAGATAAACTGGGCGACTTAAATAGCAGAAATTTATTTTCTCACAGTTCTGATTCCTGGAACATTCAAGATTACGTTTCTAGCTAATTTGGTTCCTGTTAAAGACTCTTCCTGACTTATAGACAGCCACCTTCTTGCTGTGTTCTCATGTGGACTTTTTCCATGTGCTTATGTGGGGTTGCTGGGGGAAGTGGGGGGAGGGGAGATCAATCCCTAGTGTCTCTTCTTCTAAAGATACTAATCCTACTTACTCCGGGACCCTACTCTTATGACCTCATTTAACCCTAATTACCTCTAAAGACTCTGTTTCCAAGTATAGTCACATTAGGGGTTAGGGCTTCAACATATGAATTGGGAGGGGGCAGGTAGCAGGGGCCAATCTCCAAAAAGATATAATAATACTTAATATGTAAGCAAGCAATTAACAAAAAGCACCAAAATGTGTGTGCCAAAAATTGGTAGAACTGCAAGGAGAAATAAATGAATCCGTTATTATGGTTGGAGACTTCCAACACTCCTCTAGCAGTAATTGACAGAACCAATAGGCAGAAAATGAATAAGAACACAGTTAAACTAAATAGCACCATCAACCAACTGGGTCTAGTCAACACTTATAGGTTACTTTATCCAGCAACACTAAAATACACATTCTTCTCAAATTCACATGAAACATTCACAAGAAAGATCAAATTATGTGCCATAAAGTGAACCATCATCAGTTTAGAAGACTAGAAATCCTATAATATATTCTCTCAGATGACAATGGAATTAAACTAGAAATAAATAACAGAAAGATAGCTAGAACAGCCCCTCAAAATACTTGAAGATCAAAGAGCACAACTCCAAATAACATATGGGTCAAAGAATAAGTCTCAAGATAAATTTTGGAAATTTTTTAGCTGAATGAAAATTAAAATTCAATTTATCAGAATTTGTAGCATACAGAGAAAACAGTGTTTAGAGGGAAACTTATAGCATTGAATGCAAGTATTAGAAAAGAAGAAAGACCTAAAATCAACAGTCTAAGCTAAGCATTCACCTTAGGAAACTAGAAAAAGAAGAGCAAATTAAATCTAAAGTAAGCAGAATTGAAAAAACAGTAAAAATTAGAGCAGAAAATGATTAAGACATTTAAGAAAACCAAAAGCTGTTTTTTAAAAAGATAAGTAAAACCAATAAACTAATACTGGAAATGAAAGTGGGGCCATCACTATGTAGCGCATGAACAGTCCAAAGATGATAAAGAGATATTATGAACACATTTATGCCCACAGATTTGATAACCTAGATAAAATGGACCAATTCCCTGAAAGACACAATCTATAAAACCTCACACAAGAAGAAACAGATCATCCCAACAGGTCTATATTTATTTTAAAAATTAAAACAAGTTTATATCTATTTTAAAAATTAAATCGATAATGGATAATGTTTCAAAACAGAAAGCCCCAGGTCCAGGTGGATTCATTGGTGCATTGTACCACAATCATTCAAGGAAAACAAAATATACTAACTTTCTATAATTTCTTCTGGAAAATATAAGTGGACGGAGTACTTTCTAACTAATTGTATGAGACCAACATTGCCCTAATGCCAAAATCAAAACAAAGATATTACAAGAAAGGAAAATCTACAGACCGATATCTCTCATGAACACACAGATGCAAAAATCAACAAACTATTAGGATGCTGAATCCAACAACACATTAAAACATTATACACCATGACCAAGTGAGACTTAGTCCAAATATGCAAGGCTAGTTCAAAATTTGAAAGTCTATATAATGATGGATTAATGTAATCTATTACATCAAAAAGGTAAAGAAGAAAAGTCACATGTTCATATCAATAGATGCAGAAAAGCATATGACAAAATCCAACACTTATTCTAATAAAAACTCTCAGCAAACTAGGAATAAAGGAAAACTTCCTCAACTAGATCAAGAAAATCCATAAAAATTCTACATCATATTTAGTGACAAGAAACTATATGGTTGAGTGAGACTCTGTCTTAAAAAACAAACAAACAGGGCTGGGAGTGGTGGCTCACACCTGTAATCCCAGCACTCTGGGAGGCCGAGGTGGGTGGATCACAAGGTCAAGAGATCGAGAGCATCCTGGTCAACATGGTGAAACCCCGTCTCTACTAAAAATACAAAAAATTAGCTGGGCATGGTGGCGCATGCCTGTAATCCCAGCTACTCAGGAGGCTGAGGCAGGAGTATTGCCTGAACCCAGGAGGCGGAGGTTGCGGTGAACCGAGATCGCGCCATTGCACTCCAGCCTGGGTAATAAGAGCAAAACTCCGTCTAAAAAACAAACAAAAAAAAAAAAAAAAAAAATATATGCTTTCCTGCTAAGATCAGGAACAAGACAAGGATATCCTCTATCATCATTGCTATTCAACATTGTATTGAAATTCTATCTAATGTAATAAGCCAAAATAAGGAAATAAACGGCATACAGATAATGATAAGGAAAAAGAATAAATAAAACTATCTTTAGTTGCAGATGATAAATTCTAAAACCTGTGGATCTAATAAATGATTATAGCAAGGTTGCAGGATACAAGATTAATGTTCAAAAGTCACTGCTTTCTTATATACCAATAATGAACAAACACAATTTGAAGTTGAAAACATACCATTGATATCAACAACAAAAAAAGAGAAATACTTAGGTGCAAATCTAACAAAATATGGCTAGATGTATATGAGGACAACCACCCAAAGCCTGATGAAAAATGCAGAGACATTATAGGTACATGAAGAGGAAGACTCAATATTGTTAAGATGTCTGTTCTTAGAGCTCTTCCCAGTTTGATCTATAGACTCAACACAATCCAAAAAAAATCCCAGTATATTATTTATGATATTAACAAACATTTGAAAGTATATCTGAGAGATCAAAACATCCAGAATAGCCAGCACAATATTGAAGGAGAAGAATTAAGTCAGAGAACTACCCTACCTAACTTCAAGACTTCCTATAAAGCTACAGTAACAGAGTATGGTAATGGTGAAATAATAGACAAATAGGTCAACAGAACAGAATAAAGCACCCAGAAGCAGACCCACACAATGTAGTCAACTGATCTTTTACAAAGGAGGAAAGGCAATTCAATGGAGAAAAAATAGCCTTTTCAACAAATCATACTGGAACAACTGGGCATGCATTTGCCAAAAAAAAAATGAAGAAGAAGAAACTAGACATAGACTATATGTTTTTCACAAAAAGTAACTCAAAATGGACTATAGACCTACATGTAAAATGTAAAACTATAAACCTCCTAAGAACGAACACAGAAGAAAGTTTAGGTGACCTTGGGTTTGGCATCACAAAACGTGCTATCCATGAAAGAAAAAGTTGATAAATTAGACTTCATTAACGTTTCTTGTGAAATACATTGTTATTTTAATAAAAAGACAAGCCACAGACTGAAAGAAAATCTTGCCAAACACATATCTGATAAAGCACTGTTGTCCAAAATATACAAAGAACTTTTAAAACAACTAAGATGTCCTTCAGTAGGCAAATGGATGAGCAAAGTATGGTACATCCATGCACTGGAATATTATTCAGCACTAAAAAGGAGTGAACTATCAAGCCATGAAATGGAGGAACCTTAAGTGTATATTGCTAAGTGAAAGAAGCCAGTCTGAAAAGGAAACATACTGTATGCTTCCAATTATATGACATTTTGAAAAAGGCAAAACTACGGAGAAAGAATAAAAGATCCATGGTTGCTAGGTGTTTAGGAGGAAGGAGCACAAGAAATTTTTAGGGCCATGAAACTATTCTATATGAAACTATAAAGGTGTATATATGTTGTTATACATTTGCTAAAACTCATAGAATGTACAACACAACAAGCCAACCCTAATGCGAACTATGGACTTTGGAGTAATAATCCTGTCAGTATAGGGTTATCAATTATAACAAACGCACCAATTGTAATGCATCAGTTACAAATGATGTGGGATATTGTTAATGGTGGGAGGAGGCTGTGTGTGAGGGAGGATGAAGGGGTATGTGGGAACCCTGTGCTTTCCCCTCAATTTTGCTATGAACCTAAAATTACTTTAAAAGTCTCTTAAAAAAAATTTAAAAAGCTTATTCTGTTTTTTATTTTTAATAGAAAAGTCTAGTGAAGACTGGCTCAACATTTAGCATTCCCAGCCTGTGGCAGTTTTGTGACTCTTGGGCTGCTGGGTCCAACTAAGGAGACCAGATGTTGTGAGTTGGCTGTTTCTGAGCCCAGTAGAGCCAAAGATCATATACCGTCAAATCTTACACAGTCTGTTCTCATTATTTGCAGTAGTTTTGTTCTATAAAGCTGCAGTGAAACTGAATTAGTGAATATTGAACCCTTGTTCCTAGGGGAAATGTGTGTGTGTGTGTGTGTGTGTGTGTGTGTGTGTGTCTATATCTCAAATATAGTCTTAAATCCTAAAACAGTTCACCGTGGTAGGTTCTGCTTTCTTTATGCTCCCTAATACTCCCTCAAAAGGAGATCAAGTATTGACTGTCCTATATAATATGCTTTTATGTTTTGTTTTTTTAACAGTAGAGTTAAAAGCAAAATATTTTTTGTATGCATATATCTGCCAAAAATGAAAAACAAATAATGGGCTGAAACAATGAATAATTTTTAAGGGGAAGATTTCCTCGTACTAGCTAGAGCCTCTCGTCTTGTCTGGCCCCTGTGAGCCTTTGAATGTGTGCTCCCTGGCTGAGCAGCTGACACACCTGGCTGACTCTGCCTGGGCTGCTTCCCATGGCTGCCTCCCGTCCCAGCATTGTGCTGGCTGGGACATGCAGAGAAGCTGAGCCAGAACAGGGTCTTGGGGAACAGTTTCCTATGGTCATTCCAGGCTCAGAGCTGGCGCAACAGAAGCTCATAGCTCACCTGCCTGCCTTCCAAAGTCACTGGGCAAGCATGCAAAGATGTGATCCAGGGAGGCCTGGATTCTAATGGGGACACGTAGCAGCTTATGGGTACACATGAGTCCTGGTTCTGCTCAACCAACTGAGTGGCTTTGGACAAGTTACTTAGTCTCTCTGCCCCCTCAATTTCCTCCTCTATAAGACAGGGATGATACGAATCCCTACCTCATAGAACTGCCATAAGGATTGGAAGTTGTTATTCTCAGTGTTCAGAACAGATCGTGGCGCTTGTAAGGGCAGTGGGGTTTGTTGAAGCACTGCTGTTCGCTGTGTGATGAAAGGACCTGCTGCCTTGGCATGGCCCAGGGCATTCGAGAGCCAACGTTATGGATCCCACCCACATAACAGAATCTCAGAGGTGGGTCCAGCAACCTGCTTTAGCAAGCCCTCCAGGTGCTTCTGATACATGCAAGCTACAGAAATACTTAAAAACATGTTTACTTGGGAAATACCTGTTTGGAGGAGATGTAAGGCAAAAATCAGGTGTAGTTACGGTGTCATATATGAGAGTACAGTATTTGTCATTAAATGACTGAAGATAATTATAGTTTAGTAAAGTGTGTGTGTGTCATTTGATTCCACTCTACAGGTCAGGCCAGACCAGACTCTCCAGCCCACCACTTTCAAAGGGCAGGGTGCCCTGGGGGCTGGCATGGAACCCCCAGGACAGGACATGGCAGGACAAGGAGAGAGGCGCACATGTAACTCTACGAACGTCAGTTCCTTCCCAACTAGATAAGGAGGAAAGAAGGGACTCCAGCCCAGCTGGCCCTGGGGCTTTGGACTCTAACTCTCAGATCTTCTCTCCACTGCCCAGGGGCCGAGAGCTTCAGAAAAGGCAGGAGGAGGCTCAGCCCATTCATTCCCAGGCAGGGACAGGGAGGAGCACGCCAGGGCTCCCAAAGGTGGGGGAAAGGGAGAGGTGCGGAGGAAGTATTACGCTGAAGTTAGGCCAGCAGTTTCATAACAAACAAACTCAGGGCTCAAGCTGTGAATTAATCAAAACGTTGAAAAGAAAACCTTCCCCTCTGGAGCTTCAGACACAAGGAATGAAAACAACCAGGCTGGCTGCTAAATGAAAGCAGCACTGAAGGTGTGGGAGAAAGGAAGCCAGATACTCCGGGTTTGGACGAAAGCAATAAGGCCAAAGGAATTGTGCTGAGGGGCACTGCGGGCCTGCAGGCCCCTGATCCCACGTGTCCTGACCTCCTCCACCCCACATCCCTGTCCTACATCCACTCTCCCCCTGGCAGTGAGCATGGTCACATCACCAGTGGCCTGCTTGCTCCAGACATGGGACTCAATCTGACTTCTCTTCCATTCTATCCCTAATTTGTGGCCTTCCAGCTCCCACCTCAACCTCCTTTCCCCCATGCAGCCCAGAGACCCCTGCAGCAGCCACAGGGAGCATGGGCAGATCAGCAGGGACTGGACTGCCACCCTCCCAGGCCACAAGGGCAAATGTCCACCTGGGAGCTGAGAGTGGAGGCAGGGGAATGATTATCTGTCCCAACTCACTGCGGGCCTGCACTGCGAAGCACTGTAGCCACTGCCATGTGTGGCTACGGAGCACCTGAAACACAGTCAGTCCAGGCAGAAATGTGCTGCAAGGCTCCCATACGAACCAGACTTGGAAGACTTAATATGAAGAGCAAAATGTAAAATATCTCATTAATAAATTTTGTTACTTATATTTGTAGTTATAATATTTAGAATACATTGGTTTAAATAAAATACATTATTAAAATTAACCTTTGCCTGGCATGGTGGCTCCCGCCTATAATCCCAATACTTTGGGAGGCTGAGGTGGAGGGATCACTTGAGGCCAGGAGTTCAAGACCAGCCTGACCAACATAGTGAAACCACATCTCTACCAAAAAATACAAAAACAAGCTGGATGTGGTGGTGCGTGCGCCTGTAGTCTCAGCTACTAGGGAGACTGAGGCAGGAGAATCACTTGAACCCTGGAGGTAGGGGTTGCAGTGAGGCAAGATCGAGCCACAGCACTCTAGCCTGGGTGACAGAGTGAGACCCTGTCTAAAAATGCATAAATAAATAAATAAAAATATTTTAAAAATAGAATTAATCTTACGAGTTTCTTTTTATACTTTTTAATGTGACTACTAAAAGATTCAAAACTACATGTGTGGTTTGCATTACGTCGCTGTTGGACAGTGTGATACTAGGCTCTCCCTTTGAGCTTTGCTGGCCATTTCTACCCACACTCATCCCCCAGCAGTACCTCCTGCTGGGCACGGGGGTTTAACTTTATCTTGGGGATCATGCCTCCTGAGGCCCCCAAAGGTTCATCCCAGTCTCCAGCTCAGTGCCAGGTAATGAAGAAAGTGGCTCCTGGCGAGCAGCAAGCTGGCTGGGAAGTGTCAGTGGGTTCAGCAGGGCCTGATGCCCACCAGATAACCCTGCTAGGACCTGCTGGCCAGACAGGGCCCTTCCATTCTCACGGCATATGACTAAACTATGGGCATCTTCTCTAGGCCCACTTGTTGCTGGAGAGGCCACAGTCCATGTATAATGGGTCCCTCCCAGAGCAGGTTAAGGGCCCTTGGGCACCTCTTTTGCTTCCCTCTTCCCTTCCCTAAGCATGGACCGGTTTGAGAGAGCAGCTCCTGCCCCTACCTTGTCACAACCTTGAGGGAACCAAGGTCTCAGCTTGCCATGGCTCACTCAGATGGCTGTTTCTCTGCCAGGTGTGTCAACACCAGGCATAGAACCCTGGCATCCCAGCCGTCCTTCCCAGAGCAGGAAGCAGAAGCCACGTGTGATGAACTAAGTAAAAGGAAAAAAGGAAGCAGGTGGAGGGTGGGGGGTTGTTTTGCAGCCCCTGCTGTGTCGCTGGGTAGCTGGGTGACCCCGCACATGTTCCTTCACCTCTGCAGCTTTTCCTGCAAAATGAGGCATATTGGAGTGTCGACGGAGCAGAATTTGGAAAATTCACAGGCTTTTAGGGCTAACAAATTTGGGTTTAAATTCCTACCTTGTCAAGACCTTAGGCAAGTTAATTAACCTCTCTGTGCCTCTATCTCCTCATCTGTATAAATGGCATAATAATCTATATCTCACGGGCGTCCCTAGGGTTAAATGACAAAGGGTGAGCATCCAATAAGTTGTTGCCTTATGAGACCCGGGAACTAAAGAACAGCAGATCAGGGTCAGGGCTGGCTGCCTGCAGCTAGATGCCCCAGGAGCCTGTGTCCTAGGCTCTAACCTGGCCCGGGAAGGGCACCTCCCAGGGCTCTCCAGCATCACAATGACGGCAGCTCACTCCCAGGGTGGCTCTCCATTTCACAGCCACCCCTCCCAGCACACCCCAAAGCACAGCCTGAGGCCCCACATAAAAGAGGTAGGGCCTTCTCTCCCCTCAGGATCCATTTTCCCTCTTCATGTTGCTTTTTATGGGTTCCCAAATCTCCTGCCTGTACCCCCCTGACACAGGCCCGCAGACTGAGAGCTCCGTCTCCTTCCCGCTCACAAACACAGGCTCATGCCACAAATGTGGATGACCGCAAAGTCCTTGAACAGAGGTGCACCTTTACATGTATGCACATCAGCATTCACATGTTTTCTCATGACAGATCTCAATAAGCACTCTAGGTGGGCTATACACACTTGTGCAAACACTCACACACAAAGCCATGCTGTACCCTTAGCCGACCTGGCACAGGGAGGGTTGCAGGCTGCACTGGGGCCCTTGGAGAGCTGCCCGGTATGCTGGTCCCAGCTCTATCTGAAGATCTGCCCCAGGTGTGCTGGTCCTGGCAGGGCCTGGGGAAGGGGCTGAGTGTTCCTGGCACGTCATGTAGGTATAGACGGGACAGACTGGGAGAGAGCTGACAGTCTGAGGGAACACCGAGAGGGGCCTTACAGGTCTTTGCTCCAGGACAGAGCAGGAAAAGTAAAATGTCAAGACTGGAAGGCTTGCAAATCACACCAAGATAAAACAGACCATCTTGGTCTTTCTGCAGCATCTGAACCAGATCTCTAGAGTCCAGTGGTTGGGAGAAAAGTCTCTGGGCTCTGACAGATCTATGAATGCCCCTTCTGCCCAGTAACACATCCTGGGCAAATGATTTAACCTCTCTGAGTCTCAATTTCCCCCTCAGTGAAATAGGATTAAGAAAACCTAATATATAGCAAATGAGCCTTCGTAATACCCCAGAACCTATCACATGCACCTGTTTCGCATTTTCATGGAATTTGTACATTCTCACACACGTTTACCGGGGATTTTATTTCTGACTCAGCCACTAGCCTGAGCTCCACCCCACCCCACCCAGGGCACTGTGGAAATAGACCTGTTTTGCTCATCGTTATAGCCCCAGGGTCTAGCACAGTTCCTGGAGCATAGTAGGTGCTCATGAACCAAGAGAGTAGCATTTAATTCAGCAGCACAGCACAAGACAGACCTGGATGCGTAGTCAGTGATGGCGCCTATTTTTGCCATTATTAGATACGTGCTGCTCTCTGAGGATTATCTCCACATCCTCACCTCGCACACCGTTTTCCTCGACTGCCTTTTCCTCTCCTTTCTAAGCTCTTCCTGTGGGACTGACCCAAATCCCCCCAGTATCAAAGCTAACCCACTTCCTCTCATTTCTACCCTGGAACAGATGAGCAGTTTCTAAACTTTTCAGGCTTAAAGACCCCATTGAGGTCCTCCCTAAGTCTCTTTTCTTCCAGGGAGTGAAAACTTCTCAAATTATTTTATTCCTTCCCTAAAAAACATGTCTCATGCTTCTTCGATTACCCTGTGGTTTCTCAGAAGGTTTTAAGGTCAGTAGCCACGAGCTCCCCTCTCCCAGGTGCTCAAAAACCAAAGGGCCTTCAGCCCATAGGAGATGTGTCATTGGGCTCCCCTAGTTCCCAGACCAGTCTGATGTTCCTGGTTCTGCCCAGAGGCCACAGACCCACAGGACACCCCAGCCCATCTCCAGCTTATTGGAACTGCTCCTCTGCCCCCACCTGCTCCATCTGGTGCCCACTCTTAAGGCAGAGTGGCCAGAGTTATATGAGACCAAATCAGACAATCTTAGAGCCAAAATGGTCCAACCTCGCTCCTTTTGTAAATTGAGAAACGGAGACCCACAGATGTCAAGTTCATGGGACTAGTTTGAGCAGCACTGCTTCAGGACTGGAGAGATGGAGGCCTTAAGCAGCTGGGACACAGGACAGCCCAGTCGCCCTGTGGCCAGCTCTGGCCTCCCTTCCTGCTTGAACCCATCTCACAGGCCCTCTGCCAATCTGCTTTCTTCTTGGCCTTACCTCACCTGGGCCTCAGTAAGAGGTGAAGTCCCCTAAGGGGAAGGGCTCTGGCTGTCTTCATCCTTGATGCCTAGTTGTGTCCACAGGGTCCTGAGTCTTTGGGTTGGTGTTTTTGAGGCCATGGGATGCCCTAAATCCAGTGCCTAGGACGATGCAGAGAGATGTGCCTGCCCTCCATGGAGGGCCAGTATGCTGGCTTTTACATGCCGAAGACTGTGGTGCTGGCCCTCTCCCTTTCCCCTCTCACCCAGCCAACCCTCTCCCAGCCTCTCTGACCCCATGCACCCACCCACCCAAAGGAGCACACCCACTGTGCCCCTTTCTACCCAAAACAAACCATCAGCCCCTTCCTCTCCTAATCGGTCAATGGGCCTGCTGGTTTGAAATTAAAGGAGTTTTACTCTCAGCACCGCCCCCCTCAAAAAAAAACATCTAGATGCAAATAAAGATAAATTCCAGCCACTGCAGCATAACAAGTGACTCAGACTCAAGGGGATGGGCAGACACTCCAATCACTCAGGAAATACCAAGGGTTTAGTTACCTCCCAGTAACTGGACAGAGGCTGGTAAAGCTAATTCTGCTCTGTACAGGACACTCCTAGCCTTTGGACATGGTTCTTACATATGCCTAAGATTTGGAGGAGCCAGTGTGGGGGAGGGATAGGAGACGTAACTGGATTTCCCAATACGTTTGATCATTAATATCAGCCGGTAGAATCTTCACAATAATGCTGATGTTCTACCGTATTGCAGTATGGTAGATGTCTCCTGAAAAGTCAGAGTCCAGATGTGAGCACATTACTAGAGTTTCATTCTGTCATTAATAATTAGTCCAGTCAATCATCATGTCACGTGACCCAAATGTCTCCCAGAACACGGTCACTCAGGTTTGTAGGCTTCCATTCAGCCTTGTCAGGCTCCAGGAAAAAGGAGTGGTCTCTCCACAGTGCATGGTTCACTCTTTCGGGCATCTGGAATTACTGACCTAAGAGATGATACCACCTCTTGCTCTAGCCTTCTCAAGACATTAATGTACTATTGGATTTTCCTCATTATATAATTCATTTACTTATTTTCTTATTTCATATACCCCCACCTACTCCTTCTCTCCACTTACAACCAGAGGTTTCCACCTTGGTGAGGGACACTGGGCTCGGCCACTATGCTGGTCTAGATTGCTGGCAGCAATATTGGTTTAGGAAGTGATCTCCCTCAGCCCACCAGTCACAGGCTCTGGAGTCCCAGATCACTCTCTCTTCTGACCAGCTGGTTTCAAATCGAGGGGTTCCCATTACCCCCTTAGAGCTGACAATTTGTAGAACAACTCACTGAACTCAGGAGTTCTACTTACAGTTACAGTTTTATTATAGGAAAAGACTACAAAACAGAACTGGCCAAAGGGAGAGACATATAGGGCAAGGTCTGTTAGGGTCTTAAATGCAAAGCTTGTGAGTCCCTGTTGGAGAAAAGGTACCACTCTTAACTGAGGTTCCCATGAAAAGACCCACAGTTGACTCACAGCTATAATAACAAACAATATTCCCTGATTCAGCTTTCTCCATAAAAGGGAAAGAACCCATGTCCACCCTGCCCTTTCTGGTTCTTTGGGTCTTCATGGTGCACCTGCTTTCTGCCCTTCACAGGCAGTGGTGTCCACCACCCTCCTGGACCAGCGTATCAGCATCTGGGGCACCGCGGGCCTCTGCACTCCTTGGTTTGGCCATCCATGCTCTTCCATGTCATTGTTGGCTGTCTCTGACCACCACTGCCGGGCTGTACTTGTGAACAGATCTCTGCCCAGTCTGCCTAGTACCCTCCATTACTAAGCCATAAGACACAACCTCCTCATGGGCACTCCTCCAGGCTCTGGTAAAGTCCCTGGGGGAGTGGGCAGAGACAGGAGGAGGTGGCCAGCTGGAGGTCAGTGTGAGAGCACACACCCTTGCTGTTCTGAGGAGCAGCCTCACTCTGTTGAAGTCTCCTTGTCCTTGGGCTCCAGGACCTCAGCATCTTCTTATCTTGTGTTCCATCCTCTAAATTCTGCCTCAGCCCCTCAAAAGCAGAGATCCTTTTTTCCTCCCTTACTCCTCAGTGCTCACTGACTGTCTAGGCATGCCTGGACAGCCTGAACTCCAAGACTGTACAGTGTGGTCTTTCCTTCCTCTAAGTCTCTCAGCCAGGACTGTGTACTGGGGACTTAGCCTTGCACATGCATAGATTCCTCATAGGTTGGCTCACAATTTGCTGAGATGCCTGATGAATGCTCTCTTAACCCTTGAAGTTATATTTTCCATAAGATGCCCCAAAATATTCTTGCTCAATACAAATGGAAAAATGTGAAGCCAACATCATATTATTCTTGGTTATTTTCAGTTGTGCTTTGCTGGAAAAATAAGTTATTTCTTACATTAGGCCTTAACCTACAGCTATTCTGATTACATTTCTGAGAAATGGAGTTTTTTTAGGGACTCATATTTCTTTTTCTTTATCCTTGGATTAACATAATTACTATATACATTTTATGCTTCCAAACTGTTTATAAGAAATGAAACTTTCTCTAGGGAAAAACACAAATGTCTTTATTATTTGACCCCGCATACTCTTACAGCCCCATCTTCATTCATGCCTCCACCTATCTATCCCTCTACTTTCCCCAAGCTCCTTAGTGAGCAGCCTCAGTAGTGTTTCAGAACACAGTGCCAGATGGGATGGACTCTGGTTTAAATCATGATTCTGCCTTTAATCGGACATAGGAGCTTTGGCAAATTTCTAAACTTCTGTTTCCTCATCTGAAACAATGGAGATAACAGTACCTACCTCACCACAATGAGATGCCTCTTCACAGATATTAGGATGGCTATTATTTTTTAAATAAAAATAAAAACAGAAACAAACATGCCTGTAATCCCAGCACTTTGAGAGGCCGAGGCGGGTGGATCACGAGGTCAAGAGATCGAGACCATCCTGGTCAACATGGTGAAACCCCGTCTCTACTAAAATTACAAAAAATTAGCTGGGCATGGTGGTGCGTGCCTGTAATCCCAGCTACTCAGAAGCTAAGGCAGGAGAACTGCCTGAACCCAGGAGGCGGAGGTTGCGGCGAGCCGAGATCGCGCCATTGCACTCCAGCCTGGGTAACAAGAGTAAAACGCCATCTAAAAAAAAAAAAAAACAGAAACAAAATAACAAATGTTTTTGAGGATGTGGAGAACTGTAAACTTTCGTGTGTTGCTGGTAAAAATGTACAATGCAAGCTACTGTAAAAACCAATATGGCAGTCCCTCAGAGAATTAAAAATCTGTGCTCAGATTTTCCCAAGTAATCTCAAAATTACTACATGATCCAATAATTTTGCTTCTGGATATAAACCATGAAACAACTGAAAGTAGAGACTTGAAAGGATATTTGTATATTCATGTTTAGAGAAGCATTATTCATTATACCCAAAGGTAGAAGCAGCCAAATGATCATCAAGGGATGGATTAGTGCAGTGGTCCCCAATCTTTTAGGCACCAGCAATGGGTCTCATGGAAGACAATTTTTTCATGGGCCAAGAGGCAGGTGGGGGTGGTTGCTTTCAGGATAATTCAAGCACATGACATTTATTGTGTGCTTTATTTCTATTATTATTACATTGTAATATATAATGAAATAATTATACAATTCACCATAATGTAGAATCAGTAGGAGTCCTGAGCTTGTTTTCCTGCCACTAGATGGTCCCATCTGGGGGTGATGGGAAACAGTGACAGATCATCAGGCATTAGATTCTCACAAGGAGCACGAAACCTAGATCCTTCTCACGTGCAGTTCACAATAGCATTCGCACTTCTATGAGAATCTAATACCACTGCTGATCTGATGGGAGGAGGAGCTCAGACAGTAATGTGAGCAATGGGAAGTGGCTGTAAATACAGATGAAGCTTCACCACATATCTCCTGCTGCACAGCCTGACTCCTAACAGGCCATGGACTAGTACTGGTCTGTGGCCTGGAGGCTGGGGACCCCTGGATTAGTGGATAAATGAAATGTGGCCCATACATGCAATGAAATACTATTTGCCTTAAAAAAAGAAATGAAATTATAACATATGCTAAAGCATAGATGAACCTTGAAGATATTGTGCAAAGTTAAATAAGCCATCCACAAAAGGGCAACTATTATATGATTCCACATAAATAAGGCACCTAAAGTAATAAAATTCATAAAGACCAAAAGTAGAAAAGTGGTTGTCAGGGCTGGGGAAAGAGAGGAATGCAGAGTGATTGTTTAATGGGAACGTTGCTTCAGTTGGGAAGATGAAAAAGTTCTGGAGGTGGGTGGTAGAGCTGTTGGTACAACAACGGCAATGTACTTAAAGCCACTGAACTCTACACTTCAAAGTGACTAAAATTGTAAATGTTATGCTATGCATATTTTAGCACAATAAAAAATTGTAAATAACCTGTCTCGGAAGGTAAAGTGCCTGTCTCAGAAGGTCACAGTGAAGGCATAAATGTACAGAATACATTTGGCATGATTCTCGCACTAGCAGGTGTTCACAAAATGTGAACTCTTCTTTCTGGAAAGCCCTTGCTCTACTATCAGACTAGCTCTCATTCACAACTCAAACTTACATGACTCTAAGAGCGTGTTGCAACTCTTTCTATTCACGTGACCACTTTGTGCTGAGCGTCCACCTCTGTTTTCCCACCCACACGCTTCTACAATGGTACTGGCTTCTCCGCAGTTTATCCTTGCTTTTCTTCTCTGCCTTTCCCACTAGACTGACAGCTACTGAGAACGCAGTGTGTGTCTGTTCCTTTCTTGTCCTAGGAGCCAGTGGTGTACCCCCATACGTGTTTAGAATGTTCATCACACAAATATGGGAGAAACAACAATTTTAAAGGGGAAATTTATTAAAATACAGGCTTACATAGGAGGACCACCTTTTTAAATGTCAAGAATCTCCATAAACCAATTTGTAAACTATAAGTTGAACTTTAAATATGTGAGGATAAAACTTTTGTCACTATCTGACAGTAGTAGAAATACAGCACTTTTGTAAAATGTGCTAAGCCAACACACAAAGTTTAGTGCACACACAGTTTTGTAGGTCAGTGGCTATAATTCCTGGCCTTTTGGGAACCCAGGACCCTCGTGCTTCTATATAATAGGGCATTTTCAGAGTAGGCTGATAACTAAAGATTAGTTTGTAGAAAGATGGTAAAGCATTTATGGTTTGTTTGCCCTGCATGATGACATAGAAAAGGAAGCTTGTGACTGTTCCGGGGTTTGGTAGAAGGAAGAACCATTGAAACAGGCAATCCTAGAGCTAAAGGCCAGGATCTAGAAGGCTTGCCAGTCAAGTTGAGGTTTTCTGAGAGGAAGAAGGTAAAGCTCTGTCGACTTCTGTGAGCTCATGGTGTCTGGGCTGAAGAACATGCCAAGGATTAAGTGTCCACAGGGGAAAGAAGGTGGTCCATTAGGAGATGGTCAGTGCCGGCAAGGAAAGTCTACCTGGGACTGTGTGTCCATGTTTGTTACCTTCCGGGGGCACAGTAATAAAGTATCAGAAACTGAGTGGCCTAAACAACAGACTTGTATTGTCTCCAAGTCAGGAGGCCAGAAGTATGAGACCAAGATGGTGTCAGGGCTGGTTGCTTCTGAGGGCTCTGAGGAAGAATCTGCTCAATGCCTTTCCCCTAGCTTTTGGTGGTTTGCTGTTAACCTTCAGTGTTCCTTGCCTTGGACAAACATCACCAGTCTCCACAGGGCATTCTCCCTGTGTGTGTGCAGCTCCTGTTATTTACGGCTGATACAGTTTGGCTGTGTCCCCACCCAAATCTCATCTTGAATTGTAGTTCCCATAATCCCCATGTGTAATGGGAGGGATCAATTGGAGATAATTGAATCATGGGGCAGTTTACCCAAACCCTGTTTTCATGATAGTCAGTCAGTTCTCATGAGATCTGAGGGTTTTATAAGGGGCTTCCCCCTTGGCTAGACACTCATTCTCTCACTACTTCCCTGTGAAGAGGTGCCTTCTGCCATGATTGTAAGTTTCCTGAGACCTCCCAAGCCATGCAGAACTGTAAACCCATTGAACCTCCTTCCTTTATAAATCACCCAGTCTCAGGTATTTCTTCACTGCAGCACGAGAACAGACTAATGTAAATTATTACTGGGTAGTGAGGTGCTGCTGTAAAGATACTTGAAAATATGAAAGCCATTTTAGAACTGGGTAATAGAAAAAGGTTGGAACAGTTTGCAGGGATCAGAAGAAGACAGAAAGATGTGGGAAAGTTTAGAACTTCCTCGAGACTGGTTGAATGCCATTGACCAAAATGTTGATAGTAATATAGACAACGAAGTCCAGGCTGAGGTGGTCTCAGATGGAGTTAAAGAACCTGTTAGGAACTGGAGTAAAGGAAATTCTTGCTATGCAAAGAGACTGGCTGCATTTTGCCCCTGCCCTAGAGATTTGTGGAACTTTGAACTTGAGAGCGATGATTTAGGGTATCTGGTGGAAGAAAATTCAAGAGGAAGCAGAGCATAAAAATTTGGAAAATATGCAGCCTTATCTGATAGAAGAGAAAAACTCATTTTCTGGGGTGAGGGAAATTCAAAAGAGCTGCAGAAATTAGCATAAATAATAAGGAGCTAAAAGTTAATCACCAAGACAATGGGGAAAATATCTCCAGGGCATGTCAGAGACTTTCATGACAGCCTCTCCCATCACAGGCCCCAAGGCCTAAGAAGGAAAAATGGTTTCCTGGGCCGGGTCCAGGACCCCTTGCTGTGTGCAGTCTTGGAACTTGGTGCCCTGCATCACAGCTGCTCCAGCTGTGGCTAAAAGGGGCCAATGTACAGCTCAAGCCATTGCTTCAGGGGGTGCAAGCCCCAAGCCTTGGCAGCTTCCATGTGGTGTTGGGCCTGCAGTGCACAGAAATCAAAAATTGAGGTTTGGGAACCTCTGCCTAGATTTCAGAAGATGAATGGAAAGGCCTAGATGTCAGGCAGAAGTTTGCTGCATGGGTGGAGCCCGCATGAAGAACCTCTGCTAGGGCAGTGTGGAGGAAAAATGTGGGGTTGGAGCCCCCACACAAAGTCCCCTCTGGGGCACAGCCTAGTGGAGCTGGGAGAAGAGGGCCACCATCCTCCAGACCCCAGAATGGTGACTCCACCGACAGCTTGCATCATGTGCCTGGAAAACTGCACTCAATGCCAGACCGTGAAAGCAGTCAGGAGGGGGCTGTAACTGGCAAAGCCACTGGGGCAGAGTTGCCTAAGGCTGTGGTAGCCCACCTCTTTCATCAGTGTGCCCTGGATATGATACATGGATACAGAAGAGATCATTTTGGAAATTTAAGGTTTAATGACTGCCCTACTGCATTTCAGACTTGCATGGGGCCTGTAGCCCCTTTGTTTTGGCCAATGTCTCCTCTTTGGAATGGACCCCCACTGTATCTAGGAAGTAAGTAACTTGCTTTTGATTTTACAGGATCATAGGTAAAAGGGACTTGCCTTGTCTCAGGTGAGACTTCGAACCTGGACTTTTGAGTTAATGCTGGAATGAGTTAAGACTTTGGGGAACTCCTGGAAGGGCATGATTATGTTTTGAATTGTGAGGACGTGAGATTCAGGAGGGGCCAGGGGCAGAATGATATGGTTTGGATGTGTCGCCACCCAAACTTCATCTTGAATTGTAGTTCCCATAATCATCACATGTGGTAGGGAGGCACCAGGTGGAGATAATTGAATCACGGGGCCAGTTTCCATCATCGTGTTGTTGTGACAGGGAGTTAGTTCTCATGAGATCTGATGGCTTTCTAAGGGGCTTCCCCCTTTGCTGGGCACACATTCTCTCTCCTGCCTCCCTGTGGAGAGGTGCCTTCCACCATGACTGTAAGTTGCCTGAGCCACATGGAACTGTGAGTCAATTAAACCTCTTTTCTTTATAATACCCAGTCTCAGGTATTTCTTCATAGCAGCATGAGACTGAACTAAAAGAATGGCATTCCTTATAACTTCATTTTCCCAAGAGTAACCTGATAGTGCTTTAAAGCCTACACAGAATAAATACAAATAGATGCCATGTAGAGTAGAATCAGGCTTTGCCATTAATACAAATAAACCCTGGCAGAGAGCAGTAGCATTTGAGTGGCAGAGAGGGGTGTACATTCCATAGTCAAGACCAGGGCTCAGCAAATTTTTCTCATAAAGGACCAGATAGTAAATATTTTAAGCATTGCAAGTTGTGGTCTCTGTTACAATTAGCACAACTCTGCCACTGCAGCATAAAAACAGCCATAAACAATCACTAAATGAATGGGCATCACTGTTCCAATAAAACTTTATTAGTAAAATCAGGCTGTGGGCCAGGTTTAGCCCATTTACCTTACGGGCCAAGAGCATTCTCCACCCTACTAAATCTTTTCCCTTTCTTTTCACTCTTCTTCTTTCCTCAGTGTCATTTCTCACATCAGTTCTATCCCCTCTTGCCTCTTTACCTCTAACCTAACCCTTGTGGCTTTTCTTCACTTTCATGTAACTTACCATGAAGGATCTCCTGCCCCCACAGCAACCTCCCCTCATTGCAGTCTTCCACTTTTTTCCATTCCTCTTCAACTATGCGGCATCTTCCTTGGAGCGTCCTTTCTTCTCCATTCCACTTCTAACTCTGACACTGATTCAAGCTCCCCACCCCATCCTATACCCACAAAGAAAAACGGCATCAGCATTTGTGCAAGGCAATTCAATCCTGAGCTTGAGCTGCACAGTGTGTATATATAACCACATGTAGGCAGTGGAAAATACTTGCAGATCATTCATCTCAATTTATGAACCTTTTTGGCAGCCTTTGTTCTACTCTCACATGTGGCTCTGCCAAGTTTATAAATACTTCCTCTGAATGACAATAAATTTGGTCTCCCCTAATCATTCACTCCACAGATAAAATCTCATTGAGATTGCAATAGCATTGACACTCAAAGTTAACTGTTTTCTTGCTTGGTCTAGGCACTCTAACCAAATAGATTTTGAGGACCTCCTATTCATGGGTCACAGCTGCTTGACTCAAAGGATTTTTGCCTATGCATGTCCTGACATTTGAACGCTGATTCACTTGGATGCCTGCCTCTCACACTGCTCTACTTTATGAAGTCAAGACCATTGATAAAATCCAGTTTATGGCTGGGCGTGGTGGCTCAAGCTCATAATCCCAGCACTTTGGGAGCCCAAGGCAGGTGGATCACCTGAGGTCAGGAGTTTGAGACCAGCCTGGCCAACATGGTGAAACCCCATCTCTACTAAAAATACAAAAATTAGCCGGGTTGGTGGCAGATGCCTCCCAGCTACTCAGGAGGCCAAAGCAGGAGAACTGCTTGAACCTGGAAGGTTTCAGTGAGCAAAGATCGCGCCGTTGCACTCCAGCCTGGGTGACAGAGCGAGATTCCAGCAAAAAAAAAAAAAAAAAAAAAATCCAGTTTACAGAAAAGCCTAGAGAAGGTTGTGTCTCTGGACACTTCTCTGTACCAACTCCCGTAACAGATGAACTTACCAGATGTCTCAGAAGTGGTTCTTCTTGTTCTCATGGAAAATGAGGTTGCCTGTTGTTTTGATGAGTGCTGAAGGACTTAAAGGTAAGAAAACATATTCACAATATACCGTCCTTTTCTGCTTTTCCCTTAATTCTTTCTTCTTTATTCTCTTCTGTAACTTGCCAATTGCCAAATGCAGTGCCAGGTACATGAAGACTTTTGTTAAAAGGCATCTTGGTATCACCACTATCAGCATTACAACACTTCCTTCTTTTCTGTATCTACTCAGCTACACAAAACTCACTTCACTGCTTTGTAATTTTTTTTAATGTGGTTAATCCAGACTACATTTACCTTAATTTTATTTTGTTGCCTGAATTGCTAATTGATGAATCAATCCTTTTTTTTTTAATGCAGTGAAAATTACTGTGTAGTTAACACGCTGGAAATACGCTGTGGCAGAGGGAGGGAATCACCTTTGAATTCTATTTTATTTCCCTACTTATTTTCAAATATAAGTGTAGAGAGAAGCGTCAGGGAGCCACAAGGGAAAATAAGCAAGAATAAGGGCCACAGGGTCATGAGGAAGACACAGGCTCAGGCGGTGCAGGGGACCTGTTTTTCTCCCTTTATCGTTTCCCTTCTCCGCTGTCACTTCTCCGCTTCTGTGTCCTCCTTACCTCTCCCTCTTTTCTTTTCAGTTTCTCCCAGTTTAAAATAAATTAGAACATAGAATAAAACATCATGCTTTATTTTTCCAAAACTATTATTGTCAGCTAAATAGCATTGACTGGTAATTTGTATTCTGAGTTCTGTACAATTTCCATAATGATTACGAATTATTCGAGAACAGGATTTATTTGGATCCTTAGCCTGTTGCTTCCACATGCTCTGAGAAGTATAACTTTATATGGAAAATAAAATACCTTCCTGGTCAGAACAGAAGACAGTCATGATGATTTAGGTTATTTTGGTTCTTTTTTTTTTTTTCCTTCTCTCCCCTTCCTCCCTGTCTCTGGTTACTCACACCCAGCTGTGTCAGTGCAGTGACCTGTGAGCCAAACACTCACCTTGGGTTCCTCCTGGGGGAAGTAATGACTCACAGCAGCCTATCTCCCTCCCGGGAAGCCACCTGTGACTTTCACTGCCACACGGCCCAGGCAAGGCTCTGTACACAACGTGGCCTTCACACAATGAATCAAGACTATTGATTGATGGAGGGGTAAGAGGGCTGACAGGTTGGTTGCTGGCTAGAGCACAGTAAAGATGACAGCATCCAGGCTCAGAAACAAACAGGGATGGCCACGGGGAATTAAGAAACAGAGCTCCCACTCTCAGGCTCATAGACTTTCCAACTCCCACGAATCCAGATTCAAACCTTGGCTCCAGCTGTTGTATTTAAGATTGAGAGTGCTTGGGCTTCTCATGCTATGTATCTGAGTCTCATTATTTTCATCTTTGAAGCAGGTAAGGCTGCCTATCTCACAGTCTTCTCATGAGCATGCAGGAGGTAAGATACAAGGAGCCCCTAGCACAGCACGCAGCAGATGAGAAAGAGCACGGAGAATGGAGGAAAGCAAAAGGACACAGGGCAGCTGCCAGGAGCACGCAGAGTTCATTTATTTTTCAAAGATTATTAAAATAATAATCTTCGCTGTGTGGGGGACTGATGTAAACAAGCTCCGGATACATAAAGGCACCACAGGGAAAGTTGGGACTCTGTGCTGAGTGAGGTTATTTCCTGAACATGCTAACTACACAGCACCATCTAGGGGCAGAGCATGCTTCGAGCAAATGGTGGTCTTGGCAAGGTCCTCTGACCCAGGGGAGTTCCCAGTCCCTTTTTTGCCTTTCCTCCAGCCCTCCTCTTGCCTCTGCTCCCTTCTCTTCCATGTAATCCCCTTTCCCATCCCATACTTATTCCCTTTTCTTCCTCTATCTACTCTTTCTGGTACAGTATTTGCAATGGATTCTTTAGAGCTTTGGACAAAATAATCTCTGGGAAGTCAAATAATTACTGTCCTCAAACATCACTAGCCCCTCCTCCTGTGCTCCATGTCACTGATGTCCTTTGGATGGCACCAGAAACTTGGCTTGCTAAGGCTGTGCTGTCTCTGGTCTCGGATGAGGGCCGTCAGGATGCCACAGACGCAGGACTGGGTGTTGCCACTGCAGGTGGTGAGAAGATGGCAGTGAAGGAGGACGCTGGTTTCAACTCACATCCTGGGGACCACCTTCTCTGATGTGAATTCCACTGTGAATCTTTTCTTGCTCTCTAACCAGAGAAAGGACTCTACCCAAAGAACACACAAGCTAAACGCAGCAGCAGAGTTTTCACTTAAAGCGTTTTTTTTTTTTTAAAAAAAAAAAAAAGAAAAAGAAAACCCAAACCCTTAAAGAGAAAAGGACATTTGGGCCAAGTCTGCATCTTATGAGACTGAGACTTGCCAATTTTTATTCCCCATTTTAGAAACCGTGATTTTGATACAATGCTGAATTATTTCTTTCAAAATACATTGACAAAGAGATTTTGGATTCAGTTCAACATTCTTTCCACACCTCCTTAAATCTCTCTCATTCTTCTCAAGAGGGAAGATTTGCTTTCAAATCCCAACAAGTTGTGCTTGAAATAGCATCAAGTTTGTTTGCTACAAAGTGTTTCTGAAAGTTCAATAGGAACATTGTAATACGGTAGTGAATTTCCTGAAGCATTATTAGAATGCATGCACTTTGCATGTTCCTACATTTCCAAGCAAATTATTGAATGCCAACGTAAGTGCCAATTTATTGTGTTTGTCTTTTCCCCAAACCAAATGGTATTAAGTATGTACTTTTGCTCTGAACGTGGCCATTAGTAAACTAAAATTTGTTTGGATTTTCCAAATTGTCTATCTTACATCAGAGAGTAAGACTTAGAAAATACTTTTAAATTTCAACAATTCTGATCAAGGCAAAAACGTACGTGGAAATAATTACCTGTGTCAATTGAACACTGAATAGAAACACAATGTCTACATTTTCTTATTTTTCCCTTGCTAATGATCATCTGTTGTATGTATAATGAAACTACTCACCCAGGCAATTTTTCTGTCTAGAGTGCTCTCTCTCCAATGTCTGCCTGGAAAAGACCTCATCATGCTTTAAATTTTAGCTAAATGCCAGCTACGCAGAAAAGCTAACTCCCTAGAGCACTGAGGTGTTGCTTCTCAGTGTGCTCAGAGAGCTTTGTATATGCCTTGATTAAGACAGTGACTTTACTACATTTTAATTTTTGGTACTAATGCTAATCTCCTTTTCATTTTAAATTCCTTTGTTTCTGGTAAAGTAATAGCTACCTTTCTGCACCAATTTTTTTTCTTTTTTTTTTTTTTTGAGACAGGGTCTTGCTCTGTCACCCGAGCTGGAGTGCAGTGGCATGATCATAGCTCACTGCAACCTCAAACTCCTGAGTTCAAGTGATCTCTTCACCTCAGCCTCCCAAGTAGCTGGAATTACGGGTGTGTGCCATCACCACACCTAGATAATTTGTTGTTGTTGTTGTTGTAAAGATGGGTTCTTGGTATGTTGCCCAGGCTGATCTCAAACTCCTGGGCTCAAGCTGTCCTTCTGCCTCAACCTCCTAAAGTGCTGGGATTACAGGCACGAGCTATTAGACCCAGCCCAAATAATCTTCTGAGAGCTTTGCATATGTCATTAACTCTTTTAACCCTCATAGTAACTCTTAGAGCATGGTTTCTCAAGCAGGGTTCCATGGAATCCTAGTGCTGTTGTTACAGGTTTTAGATCTTGATGAAACAAAAGTAAATGTCACTTTTAAAATCTGATCGTGTAAGCAAATGCTAGTTCTCACAGTGATGGATCGTGACAGAGCAGCCCAGTTTGCAGTTTCATTAGAGGTCTTTCAGCCCCACATGTTAGTGTGCTTCCATCTGAGTGAGTCCATCCTCAGAGTTGGCCCTGTTGATAATTGGTGAGTGCTGATTGCACCAAGAAGATGAGAGTCTGCTGGCCTCAGCCTCTCCCTCCTGAATGACCTCCTGCAGACTCACCCTTCCCCTGACCGCTGTACCTGAGCACATGAGCCATCCTGGGATGAAAGCAAATCCCAGGGACATTTTCATTTTAAGAAGGAATTTTTATGTGCTCATTTATCTTCCTGTTGTGTAAACCCATGAATTTTGTAGATCCCAGGTGAATTGTATTGTGGTGTTTTTGTACTTTGCATTTTTCTCACTTTAAGTATTTCTTATGTTTTACACATGTCTGACCGTCCAATATGACAATATTTGAAGACGAGTCGTAAGATGAGAGAGGAAAATACTAAGCCTAGGATGCATCATATGTGTATAAGAATCTTCTAAGTACTGAGCCTATTTTGAGTCTGATCATGTCTGAGTAAGAAAATATTCTTTCAACATCTTGAATAAAGTTGTATGTTGGGCTATGCTTTTATTAAACTGGCTTTGGCTTATGACTTGAGCAGTTTTACTATTCAACATAGTCAATGAAACTTCAACATGCCAATAACGGTGATTAAACCTAATATACAATATTTATTTAAATTAAATCTGCATAGTCTATTTTTTAAATTATATCAAAATTTGGCTCAAACAGGTTATTTAAAGGAAATTTATTTGGGTTGTCATATGAGGTTTTCTCTTTGGATTTATAAAAGGGAAATCATAGTTTCAAAGAAGTAAACTGATCTTAACTACCCTTTTTTTAAAAAAGAAAAGTTGTCCCTAAAGTTATTTTATGGCCAGGCACGGTGGCTCACGCCTGTGATCCCAAGGCTTTGGGAAGCAGAAGCAGGAGGATCACTTGAACCCAAGAGTTTGATATCAGCCTGGGCGAAGAATGGCAAGGCCATCTCTACAAAAAAATTTAATGTTTTAAAGTTATTTTCAGATTTAGATTTAGATAGGGAGAAAAAAATACTCTTGCACATTCTTTATACCATATCTCATTAGCATATTATATTGTAGACATTTATGATAGGATTTCTAAAGCCTATTTAAATAAGATTGTTTTTAAGTAGGAAAAACATATTCTCTCTAGCTACGCTGCTGACCTACAGAGTTAAAATCCTTTGTGAGGAAGCAGAAATCACATACAAAAATGTAAACCATATGTTATGCAAACAGAGCCAAAGAAAAAGTATATTCTCTACTAAAAAAAAATCAATAATCATTGGATTGCTTTATCTACACTCATTGACTATGGTGTTATACTGTGAGGTGCAGATAAAGTATGATTTTTCACTGCCTCAACCTCACAGAGGGAGGAAGGTCAAGGATGGCTCGCTGGCTGACTGGATGCATGAATATGGACAGTAGAGATGAGGTAGATCTAACATCTCCTTATCATAATTTTATATGGGTAGTGGTGGCCCATAATTTTAACTCTTTATTTTCTGAACTCATGTATTAAGTAATGTTATAATCCCTGAAAGCATCCATGCTTGTAAATTATCACTAGATAATTAGAAATTGTGCAACTCCTACACTTTCCCGTATCTTGCCTCACTTCCCCTGCTTCTAATCTATGCTCTTTCGGATTTTTTATTTTTAATTTTTTAATAGTTATGGGCACATAGTAGGTATATCTATTTATGAAGCATATGGGATATTTTGATACAGGCATACAATGTGTAACAATCACAGCAGCGTAAATGGGGTGTCTATCACCTCAAGCATTTATCCTCATGTTACAAACAACCCAGTTACACTCTTTCAGTTATTTAAAATGTACAATTAAATTATCAACTATAGCCACCCTGTGGTGCTCTTGAGCACTAGATCTTATTCATTCTTTCTATTTCTTTTTTGTATTCATTAACCACTTCCATTTCTATGCTCTTTACCCCTCTGCCCCTTACTACCACCCCTCCCCTCCACCCCACACTACCCTTCCCAGCCTTTGTCAACCATCATTCTACACTCCATCTCCGTGAACTCAGTTGTTTTAATTTTTGGCTCTCACAATTGAGTGAAAACGTGTGAAGTTTGTCTTTCTGTGCCTGGATTATTTCACTTAACGTAAATGACTTTTAGGTCCATCCACGTTGTTGAAAATGACAGAATCTCATTCTTTTTTTGTGGCTGAAGAGTACTCTATTGCATATATGTACCACATTTTCTTTACCCATTCATCTGTTGATGGACAGTTACGTTGCTTCCAAATCTTTGCTATTGTGTATACAGCTGTGATAAGCATGAGAGTGTAGATACTCCTTCAATATTCTGATTTCCTTTCTTTTGAGTATTTACCCAGCAGTGGGATTGCTGGGTCATCTGGTAGCTCTAATCTTTTGTTTTTTGAGGAAACTCCAAGCTGTTCTCCATCATGATTGTACTAATTTTGATTCCCACAAACAGTGTACAAGGGTTCCCTTTTCTCCACAGCCTCACCAGCATTTGTTATTGCCTGTCTTTTCAATAAAAGCCATTTTAAATGGGGCGAGAGGGTATCTCATAGTAGTTGTGATTTGCATTTCTCTGATGATCAATGATGTTGAGTACTTTTTCATATACCTGTTTTTCATTTGTACGTCTTCTTTTGAGAAAAGTTTATTAAGGTATTTTGCCCTTTTTTAATTGGAATATTAGATTTTTTCCTATAGGGTTGTTTAAGCTCCTTAAGAAATTGTCAGATGAGCAGTTTGCAAATATTTTCTCCCATTCTGTGGGGGGTCTCTTCACTTTAATTGTTTTTAAAAGCTTTTTTTTTGGAAAAAAAAAAAAAGAAAGAGAGAGAGAAAGCTTTTTAACTTGATGTGATCTCATTTATTTATCTTTGCTTGGTTGTCTGTGCTTGTGGGGTATTACTCAAGAAATTATTACCCGGTCTAATGTCCTGTAGAGTTTCCCCAGTATTTTCTTTTAGTAATTTCATACTTTGAGGTCTTAGATTCAAATCCATAATCCATTTTGATTTGATTTTTTTTTGTATGGTGAGGGATAGGGGTCTAGTTTCATTCTTCCACATATGGATATCCAGTTTGCCCAGCACCATTTATTGAAGAGACTGTCCTTTCCCCACTGTGTGTTTTGGGCACCTGTGTTGAAAATGAGTTCATTGTATATGTATGGATTCATTTCTGTGTTCTCTGTTCTGTTCCATTGCTCTATGTGTCTGTTTTTATGCCAGTATCATGCTGTTTTGGTTACTATAGCTCTGTAGTCTAATTTGAAGTTAGGTAATGTGATTCCTCCAGTTTGTTCTCTTTACCCAGGATAGTTATGGCTATTTGAGGTCTTTTAGGGTTTCATATAAACGTGGGGATTGTTTCTTCAATTTCTGTGAAGAATGTCCTTGGTATTTTGATAGAGATTGCCATGAATCTGTAGATTGCTTTGAGTAGTATGGACATTTTAACAATATCAATTCTTCAGATCTATAAACATAGAATATCTTTTCATTTTTTGTATTCTCTTCAGTTTTTTGCACCCATATTTCATGGTTTTCATGATAGAGATTTTTCACTTCCTTGGTTAAGTTAATTTCTAGGTATTTAATTTTATTTGTAGCTGTTGTAAATGGGGTTACTTTCATGATTTCTTTTTCAGATTATTCGCTTGGCACATAGAAATGCTACTGGTTTTTGTATGTTGATTTTGTCTCCTGCAATTTTAGTGAATTTAGAAGTTTTAATAGTTTTTTGGTGGAGCCTTTGGTTTTTTCAATGTAAGATCGTAATGTCTACAAATAAGGATAACTTTATTTCTTCCTTTCCAATTTGGATGCCCTTTTTTCTCTGCCTGATTGCTCTAAGTAGGACTTCCAGTACTATGTTGAATAACAGTGGTGAAAGTGGACATCCTTGTCATGTTCCAGATCTTAGAGGAAAGGCTTTCAGCTTTCCCCCATTGAGTATGATACTAGCTGTGGGTCTGTTGTATATGGCTTTTTATCATGTTAGGGTCTGATGTTCTTTCTGTACTCAGTTTTTTGAGGGTTTTTATCGTAAATGGATGTTGAATTTTATCATATGCTTTTCAGCTCAATTGAAATGATCATATGGATTTTGTCCTTCATTCTGTTGATATGAGGTACCACACTGATTGATTTTTGTATGTTGAGCCATCCTTGCATCTGTGGGATAAATCACACTTGGTCATGATGAATGATCTTTTAAATATGCTGTTGAATTCAGTTTACTAGTATTTTGTTGAGGATTTTTGTATCAGTGTTCTTCAGTGATACTGGCCTGAGGTTTTCTTTTTTTGTTGTGTCTTTGTCTGGTTTTGGTAACAGGGTAATACTGGCCTCGTAGAATGAGTTTGGAACTATTCCCTCATCCTTTATTTTCTGGAATCGTTTGAGTAGCATTGATATTAGTTCTTTTTTAAATGTTTAATAGAATTCAGCAGTGAAGACATCAGGTCCCAGGCTTTTCTTTGCTAGGAGACTTTTTTTATTATGTTTTCCAGCTCATTATTAGTTATTGGTCTGTTCATGCTTTGGATTTCTTTATGAGTCAATCTAGTAGTTTGTATGTGTCTAGGAATTTATCCATTTCTTTCAAGTTTTCCAATTTACTGGCATATAGTTGCCCATAGTAGCCTCTAATGATCCTTTGAATTTCTGTGATATTGGTTGTAATGTCTCCTGTTTCATCTCTGATTTTATTTAGGTCTTCTGTCTTTTTTTCTTAATCTGGGTAAAAGTTTGTCAAATTTTTAAATCTTTTCAGAAAACCAACTTTTCATTTGGTAAATATTTTGTGTGGTTTTTCTTTGTTTCAATTTTGTTTATTTCTGCTCCAATCTTCATTATTGATTTTCTTCTACTAACTGAGTTTGATTGGCTCTTGCTTTTCTAGTTCTAATAACAACACATTATTGGGTTGTTTATTTGAAGTTTTTCTTATTTTTTTTAATGTAGGCACTTACAGCTATAAAATTCCTTCTGAGTACTGCTTTAGCTATATTCCATAGCTTTTAGTATATTGTGTTTCTGTTTTCATTTGTTTCAAGAAATCTTTTGTATTCTTGATTCCTCTGCTCTTTCATACTCTGGGCACTGTTCCCACCCAGAGACCTCAATGACACACATGCTCTGTGAGCTGCTCTCTCAGCAACTTGAACTCTCGGTTTTGGTTCTTTTGTCCTCACCCATTTTTCTTCTCTTACTTTTTGTTTCTCCAAATTCTTTAAACTCTTTATTTATCCTCCAAGACCCTGATTTCTTTGTTATCCTTCCTCTGCTGCTCTGCCCCTTCTTCTGGTTGCTTGTTGTCTGGGCTGTCTATCTTCACCATTTCTCAGACCAGGGCCACCCTCAAACCCCAGTAGCACTTGCTCTGCTGTCAAGTTCCCAGACATGGCTGTTGGTCAGCCTCATGGAATCTGAAGTTTGGAAAGGACCCTAAAGGTCAGCTGACCTATGCAAAGCTAGTCTCTGGCACAACATCCATGCTATGAATAATTTCTCATCAAGTATAGAATTTAAGAGAATCAAGCCTGCAGTAGTAACACTTTGGGTTTATATACTTGTGTTTATTTGGTTTAGGTGTTTTAGAAGACTTGGCCTTTAAGAGTTAAGAGATTGGTCTGTGATTCCAAACTGAAATGTATAATTAACTAATTGATTTAGGCTTGTAACTTTGGGTGAACATTTTATGTTTACATTATTTTTCAACATTTGAGAGATCCTAAGAAGCCACTTTATTGTTTTAGTTTATTAGATTAATGAAAAGATTTTTCAGACAATTACTTTATTCAAAAAAGTCAAGAATATTAAATTCATAAGTGCAGTTTAAAATATTTGAAGATGTTTACCTTCTCTGTGGGTGTTCCTCTGCCACCCTATTTTAAAACATATCCCATTCCACCTTCCCTGTTTTAATTGTTTTTATAGAAATTATCACCTTACAACATAGCGTATAATTTGTTTGTTTACTTTATTTTCTGTCTTCTGTCCATTAGTGTGTAAGCTTCATATTATGAGTATGCGTACAGGTCAACAACAGATAATTTGTCTGTTTTGTTCCTGATATCCCCAGTGCCTAGACCAGAGGTTGTCAACCGATATTTTTCAATGCATAAATAAATGAATAAGGTGTATAAGTTAAACCTAAAGACTTAAGCAGGAGCTGGGATTTTAAATGTGTCATTTTAATAAAGTGTTAATTTTTTAAAAAATACACTTCTGGGAAATCTTTTTAGACCACAGAAATAACCCTTAAGCATACTTCAAAGTTTACATTTAATATTTTGCAATTTCTCTCAGTTTCCTGGGCCAGGGGGTCAGCTCTAAGGCGGAACACATGAGTGCTCACTAACTACGTTGTCATTCCCCAAAGACTCCCATTATCCTTTCTTGACGGTTAATTTTCAGCATGGACTTCATCCCGTTGGGCAAGAAAAGCAGAAGCAAAGCAAGATCCAAAGAGCTCCACTATTTCTCTATTACTCAATGTTGTACCATCAGACTCAAATGGGGAGTGTATTATCTTCTTTTCTTGCTTTAATAGAACTTGTATTTAAAAAACTTTTTTGTGTGGTTTTTCTTAACAATTCAGTACATTTGAGGTTTCAACCTTCCTGACACAGGATCATGTCAACATGTCCTATTTAGCTCAATCGCATATTGTACTATTTTTTTGAAGTCCAAACTCAAAGAGAGGTACTTGGTACAGCTACAATGGTTTCTGCAGATCCTCCCTCTCTTTTTCCACATCTGATTTGGTTCAATAGCAATCACAGCATAGATATCAGAAAAGCACCAACAGCTGCAAGACCAATGGCATGTACCAGTCTTGATGGACATTGGTAGCACATATAGTTTTCTATTGCCACAATAACATTACCTAACAACCTTAAAATTCAGTGTCTTAAAACAATAACCAATTATTACTACTTACACATTTATGAATTGACTGGACAGTTCCAGTCTTGACTGAGTTCAGCATACCTATGCTCAGGTATGGGTCAGTTGTAGCTTCCTTGATTTTAGCTATGCTCTCTCACATGTCTGCAGCTCAGCTGGGCTAACTATACTGACTCAGCTCTGCTCCACATGGTCTCTCATCCTCTAGCATCTCAGTACTGGCTTGCTCTCATGATGGAAGCAGGGATCTGAAAAAAAGAGAGAGGTTTGTGAGGCCTCCTGAGGCTTAGCCTCAGATCTAACTTCTATGGCATTCTATTGGCCAGAGAAGGCAACAAAATCAGCCCAGATTCAAAGGGCAGAGAAGTAGATTTCATTCTTTGATGAGACAACTGCAAAGGCACTATTCCTATAATAAGTCTGCAAATAGCATAATTGCTTATTTGAGTGTTGACAGCCACAGAAGGCACCACCAAAGTCACCCAGAGAAGTAGAAGAGGCTCTAAGATGATTCCACCGTGTACACAAAAGGATTACTCTCCTGAGCATGTGCAGGCAACACCTGAGGAAGTCAGAACTACTTGAAAAGATTATGAAGAGGGTTCATTTTCCTGAAAAGCAAGAGGCAACAGAGCTTGATTGATAATGTTATTTGTACACCATAGCCGGTCAAGTTGAAAACATGAGTGATGTGGGAAGATGTGTAGCATGCACATAATCCAGGGCTCAGGTTTTGCCCCAAAGTTGTGGAACATGCATAGCTCATTTCGTTCACATTACTGAATATGAAACCACATCCTGGGATATGATATAAGTGTGATGTAAGAATGGGTTGCTTTTATGCAGCTTCTATGTGATGTGTACTAACATATTCCAACAAATTAAGTCTATTGTGTCTGTAGCACTACATGTGATGATTTGAAGCGGCCCATGCATGCTGCTCTCCTGTCTGAGGAGCTCCCTGGTCACTGCATTGTAAGTGCAAACTTCCTTTCTTGAGCCTTGAACTTCGTCAATCCTCAGCCCTGAGCCTGTCTGTCTGCTCCTGTTCTGTTTGATTTTCATCCTCTTGCCTCTGCTCTTTTGTTTGAGGAAGGAAATAAACCCAGAAATCAGTGTTTAAGAGGCAAAATTCTAAAAACAATCAAACAAACAAAATTCCAGCTGCTACAGTTTGAAGCTCAACAATCCTTGAGGAGAGTGTAAATCACATATCAGTAACATTTTTAGAAGGGGATTTGGCAATATCTATCAACATTTAAAGTGTGTACACTGTTTGATGTAAAAATTCCACTTTGCGGGAAAACTAAACTTTCATAAATGTGCAAGTGTGTGAGTGTGTGTATGTGTGTGTGTGCGTGTGTGTGTTTGTCCATAGACGCTTCATCATACCAACTTACAAAGGGTGTTGTAAGACTGTGTTACAGTGTTGTAAAACACTGTAAGAGTAGGAGGCTAGAAATACATAAATGACTATCAATAGGGCCTGCTTAAATACATGAAGACACATTCATACACTAAATTACTATAGCCATTAAAAAGAGTGAAATAGATCTATATGTACTGATTTAGAAAAACTTCTAAGACATAGTTAAATTTTAAAAATCAAATTACAGAAGAATGTAGTATGTTCCTTCTGTATTTTAAAAAAAATTAAGGTTATGTATGTATATATACATTAAATTATTTTTTTAACTTTCATTGTAATCAGGGGTACATGTGCAGGTTTGTTACATAGGTCAACTTGTGTCATGGGGGTAAACTATTAAGAGTTATGACCTCTGGGGAAGCAGACTGGAAAGTTGTTCAGGGAGACATTTTTTACTTAATACTCATTTATTGTCATGAAATATTTTCACCAACTTGCATAACTTAAACTTACAATTTCAAAATACATTTAAATATAAAATATGTAATGAATCCAGCAGAGTTGTGTAAAGCGTCTTCTACGTCCCAAGTCATTCAGTCAAGGTGCTTAGTAATGCTGGTAGAAACCACTTTTGTCAGTTTTAACAGCAAGGGATTTACTGTAAGATACTGGATAACTCACAGAATTGTTGGGAGAAATGCAGCATTAAGTTCTAGATCAGACTTCCAGGAATATATCTTACAGCTACAGAATTGTGATGAGGAAGTCGTCACCACCATCCCAAACCCTCACACGTCCCCTGCCACTACCCAGGCCCAGCCTTTTAGCACTCATTCTAAACCAAGCCATGCTCAGGTAAATCTGACCTGCAGGATCTAAGTCACATGTCTGTCCTCCACCGGCAAAAAGCCTAAGAAATATAAGGATTTATTTTTTAATTCTTACTTGAAAAAGTAAAATTCACAATGTGGAAAATACCGAAGTGTGGAGTGTGCTATTTAAAGATGGGGGCAGTTGTAAATGACAGCTGTCTACTACACAGTGCTATAGCTTCCCCCACTGGGATCTTAACTGAGCACATTTTATCAATGAATAAACTTATTCTAAAGTTAAGCTTGTGTCAGACTGAAGATGATTGCTAGCAGTGATCTGAATTATCCCTTAGTTAATCATTCTTTAATTAAGTGTGGGCAGCTTACCTGACATAAGTAATTAGAATTTTAAAGACCTCTAAAATATAAGTAAATTCTGTATCAGATGGTTTTCTCTCTGAGTACTAGACTAGTAATGACAGCTACCATTTATATTACGCTCGTTGTGTTATTAGGCATCATGCCAAGATCCTGAAACATAAAACAGTGTGATGGTTAATTTTATGTGTCAACTTTTATGTGCTAAGAAGTGCCGAGATAGCTGGTAAAACATTATTTCTGAAAGTGTCTGTGAGGACATTTCCAGAAGAGATTAACATTTAAATCAGTAGACTGAGTCAAGGAGATTACTTTCACCAGTGTGGGAAGGCATCAACCAATCCATTGATGGCAAAAGTAGAACAAAAAGGCAGAGGAAGAGTGAACCCTCTCTTTTTTCTTTAGCTGGGACATCTATCTGCTCCTGCCCTCAGACATCAGAGCTCTCAGTTCTCCACCCTTCAAACTAAGACTAAGACTTATAGCTTCCCTACTTCTCAGGCCTTTGAATTCAAACTGAATTACACTACCAGCTTTTCTTATTCACCAGCTTGCAAACAGCATGTCATGGGACTTCTCAGCCTCCATAATCATGTGGGCCCATTCTCATAATAACTCTCCTCCTATCTATCTAGCCATCTATTATCTATCTATTTATCATCTATCTATCAATCTATCATTTTTAGATATCCTGTTGGTTCTATTTCTCTAGAGAAAGCTGGGAAATAGAAAAGGAAAAAGAATCATTTAAAAGGAAAAAGAATCATTTAAAAAAAAATTGCTGCAGCCACCAACCCAACACTTTCTATATCAATCAGGGCTCAACAAAAGAAACAGAATGTGTAGAAGATACATAGTAAGAGACTTATTGCAAGGAATTGGCTTATGCAATTGTGGGGTTGGCTAAAGAAATCTGAAACCCACAGGGCAGGCCATCAGGAGAGTACTCTGGAACTCTTAGACATGGGCTTAAGGGGCTGTCCACATGTGAAATTTCTTCTTTAGGGAAGCTTCATCTCTGCTCTTTTAGCCTTTAAAGTAATTTAGTCAGGCCCACCCAAATTATCTATAAGATAATCTTTCTTACAAAGTGAACTGATCGTGGACTTTAGTCACATCTATGAAATACCATCACAGCAATACCTGTCTTAGTATTTGGATAACTGGGGATTGTAGCCAAACTAAATGGACACATAAAACTGACCATTAAACCTACATACTACCAACCATTCAGAAAACGGTAGGGGACATTTTATTTTAGACAGACTGTTCATGGACTTCTTTAGTTACGTAAGTAGATCATTTGGCACTAAACTAGAATGAGAGTCATTAAGAGAAGAAAGTTTTGCTTTCATTTAATTCATTCAATAAGTACAGTAGTTCTTTCCTGTAGGAGGGGACATGTCCCCCAGTGGATGCCTGAAACCACGGGTAGTACCAAACCCGATTGTCATCTATTGAAACACATTGCTGTTCATGTCTTGCACTCACAAGTGTAATGCCTTTTTCATCTGAACTCAGCACTTGTCACACACTGTGGCTGTAATTTTTACAATCTGAAGTCCAACAACAAAACTAGTACAAATTTCTTTTTCCTTCTTCACAATTTCATGAACAGAAGATTGATTCTTACCATAGATCTTGGGAACCTCGGTATAGGATTTCTTTTTTTCTTTCCTTATTAAGTGAAGAACTTTCACCTTTTTACTTAAAGCACTTTATGGCTTCTCTTTGGCATATCCAAATTGCTACCATCATTATTCTTGCATTTTGGGGCCACTACTAAGTAAAATAAGAGTTACTTGAATACAAGCACTGTGATACCACAACAAGCCATCTGATAATGAAGCCAGCTACTAAGTGACTAAAGGGCAGGCAGCATAGGCAGCATGGAGAAGCTGGACAAAGGGATGACTCACATTCAAGGCAGGATGGGACAGGATGGGGCAAGGACAGAGCAGGATGGTGCAAGATTTGACCACACTACTAAGAATAGTGTACAACCTAAAACTTGTGAATTGTTTATTTCTGGAATTTTTAATTTAATATTTTCAGACTTAGACTCACCATGGGTAACTGCAACTGCAGAATGCAGTGCCTTACTGTGTGCCATTGTTCCTGGTGCTTGGGGTGTATCAGGAAGTAAGACACACAAAGATTTCTGCCCCCATGAAATTTATATTCTTTGTTTAATAAACTGGTAGCAATTTTGAATTTGTTTTTATTTTAATTATTCTTCTTTTGAGACAGGGTCTCACTCTGATTTGCCCAGGCTGGAGTGCAGTGGCCCAATCTCAGCTCACTGCAGCCTTCACCTCCCTGGCTCAAATGATCTTTCCACCTTAGCCTCTCACATAGCTGGGATTAGAGGCACATTCCACCACACCCGGCTAACTTTCTGTATTTGTTGTAGAGACCAGGGTTTTGTCATGTTGCCCAGGATGGTCTTGAACTCCTGAGCTTAAATGATCCACCCACCTCAGCTTCCCAAAGTGCTGGGATTACAGGTGTAAGTCACCACCTCCTGGGGCAATTTTTAGTTTTCTGTTGGCAGTTGGAGGAGATCAAAGTTTAGAGGTCCAGGATCCAAGAAAAAAGTTAAGAAAGACAGACACGGGGAAAGGAAGGATTCCAACATAGTGACAATTTGGGATTAAGAAAATTATGACCAGTGAGAATTCCCTTTGTGCTACTCACAGATGGCTATGAAGAACAATGAAACCCAGTAGACCAATTTCCTGCTCTATTGTATTATCCTCTATTATCTGCAAAGCATCTGCTAAAGTGAGTGACACACCCAGCTTCGGGTTAATTAAATGTGGTATTGTCTATGCATGCAGTAAACTGGTACAGATGAGGACAGCAGTCACAGGAAGTAAGGGATTGGGGGGTGGTGAAGGAAGGGGATGGGAAGATGCTATCAGGTATTCAACAAGGGCATTGAATCAGTCAGGATTCTTCAGAGACAGAACCAGTAGGAGAGGAGACATGTTACACGCACACACACACACACACACACACGCACACACACACACGAAATCATGTATTGCTTAACAATAAGGATACATGATGAGAAATGCATCATTAGGCAATTTCATTATTTTGTGAACATCACAGAGGATACTTACACAAACCTAGATGGAATTGCCTTCTATATATCTAGGCCATACAGTTTAGCCTATTGCTCCTAGGCCATAAGCCTGTACAGCATGTTATTGTACTGAATACTCTAGGCAATTGTAACACAGTGGTAAAAAACACAGAAAAGGTACAATGAAAATATGATGGTACCGTAATCTTAGAGGACCACCACCATATATGCAGTCTGTCATTGAATGAAGCATCATTATGGGGTGCATGACTGTGTGTGTGTATATGTATACACATATCCATATACATACACCCACAAATGAGTTAGGAGATTTATTTCAAGGAATTGATTCAGATAATTGTGCAGCCTGGTAAATCCAAAATTTATAGGGCAGATCGGGAGACCAGAAACCCTCCATCAGGAACTCATGCTGCAGTCTTAAGGCAGATTTACTTCTCCCTACAGGAAATCTGTTTTGTTCTTAAGGCCTTAATGCCTTCCAAGTGGTTGGATCAGGCCTACCCACATTATCTAGGCAGTTGCCTTTACTCAAATTCAGTGGATTGTAGATGTTACAATCTACACCTACATTTTGTGCATCTACAAAATACCTTAATAGCAACACTTAGATTTCTGTTTGATGGGCTGCCTGGTTACCATAGTCTGACATAACCTGACCATCATGGGCAGGAAATTCAGAGTGATCCCCAGAAGAATCTAAGCCTCATAGGAGTCCTCTGAATATTCAGAATGGAACCAGACTTTTCTGAGATATTTTCTGAATGTTGAGAATGGAACTAGACTTTTGTGAGTCTTACAAACAGTCAGACAGACCATTTGTCTATCAGAGTGTTAACAAAAAAACATCAACACTTGGAAATAGGCAGTGGGATGCCTGCATGTCCTGTGAATACCATCCTGGAGCACCACCTAGTGGGTCCACCCAAGGATTACCTCATTCTCTGGAGGCATTCACAGGTTTCACACACTGTTAATTATTAATTAAGAGATTCTACAACCTGTCGGGGAAGTTAACGTGTTGAAAATGATTCTTATCTGACTGCAGTGCAAATATTTTCTGTTTCATAATAATGAAAACTATTTCCACCCATAGGAAATATAATTCCCAAAAGTTACAGTCTGTGGATTATTAGCCAGTGTTGTTATTTAATTTAGCAATCTTAGTCTAGTATTTTTTCTTTCTGACTGTAAATACTTCTATCTCTACTAGGCTCCTTTGAACAAGTTTCACAATTCTGATGCTTCCATCATTAATGAGTTTAAAAGGTCTCTGACACATGTACATTCTGTGTATGAGAGGTCTGCTTTTAGCTTTTGAAAACTGTGCTTTGACAAAAGGAAAGGATAAAGGAACTTAGTAGGCTGAATAACTCTGGAGTATTTGGGTGATACTTACCTTATCCTGATTTTCACAAAACACAGCAGCTTAATATGATTATTACTATTTTAATAGATCAAGAAATAGAGACTCTATAAGGTTAAACATTTGCCCAGAATGATATAAATAATATGTGGCAGAGCTAGGAGCTACTGGGGCTCAGAACACACCACATCAAAATATAGCTATAAGAGATCACAGTATACTACCTCAAAAAATTCTTCTTTTGTATATTTTGAGCAGGTTATTTTGAGAAACTGCAGACACAGTAGTATCTCTGAAAAGCTGCCCTTTTGTAATGTCAGAGGCATTTGAACCAGAGCAACTCCATCTTGACTAGTTGCTGGGTAAAATGAGGGTGAGACCTGCTGGGCTGCATTCCCAGGAGGTGAGGCATTCTAAGTCAGCACAAGATACAAATCACAAAGACCTTGCTGATAAAATAGGTTGTGGTAAAGAATGTAGGAGATCGGTCAGAATGGTGGAAAAATTATAGAAAGATGCAAACCTCCTTGGAAGGCTGGAAGATTTTGCAAAAGCCTCAGGAGAAGGTCATGACTGAAGGCAGCCTAATCCTTTTATCTTGGGGTCAGGGCAAAAGGGCTGGTTACAAGGGAAAATAGAGGAGTTTATTGAGTTTATTTAAATAGCTTGTTTACTATGACTGACCTTTGAACATTCACAGGTTCATGACTGCTCTCTACTCAGGGGTCAGCATTGTTAATCAACCTCTAACGGTGTTCACTTGAGACCTTTGTCATTTAATCTGTATCAAATAAATGGGAACGTTGCTGGCCTCTTGTGGCTGCTGCTGGCTCTGGCAGAAGTCCCCTGGCTGCACTGACTGGCAAGCCTGTGTCAGTGTACATTTTCATCCATTGCTCAGTCAAGTCTGTCTAACAAAACCTACCCAAACTAATATGACAAGGAAGAAGACCACTAGTCATCTTCCCTGCTCATTATATGCTAATTATAATGCATTAGCATGTTAAAAGAAACTCCCACAGTGCCATGACAGTTTACAAATGCCATAACAATATCAGGAAGTTACCCTATATGATCTAAAAAGGGGAGGAACACTTAGTTTCAGGAATTGCTCACTCATTTCCCAGAAAACTCATGGATAATCCTCTCCTTGTTTAGTTTATAATCAATAAATAACTGTAAGTATTATCTCAGCCAAGAAGCCAGAAAGCCCAAGCTGCTGTTCTCCCTATGGAGTAGCCATTCTTTTATTCCTTTACATTCTTAGTTAACTTGCTTTCACTTTTCTCTGTGGACTTGCACTGAATTCTTTCTTGAGCAAGGTCTAAGAACCCTCTCTTGGGGGTCTGGATGGGGAAACCTTTCTGGTGACATTATAGCTGAAACATAAATTGAAGACGTTCTAGAAGTCTAAATCTTTACACTATGCATGAATCTTTTCTATAAGACTCTTAATAGTATTTATTCTATTCCATCTGACAGGACCTTCTTAATCATGTTGTCATAGCCAAACAAAAACTTCCACTTCACCTTCTGAAAGTTTGCCAAAAATTAACCGAGAAAAGGCAGATTAATAGGAGAAAAGGCATACAAATTTATTAATGTGCACACGGGGAGAGTTGCAGGAAAAATGACCAATATCTCAAGGAGGCTCAAAATATAGCTTTATTTCAGAATGGAAAGGGAAGATGGGGAATACAGATAATTCTGCTGAAAGCAATGAATGATTACTAGGGAGAATTAATGAGTCTAGGAACAGAGATGAATTTGTAAATGGCTCTCTCTGGACACTGAATGAGGCTGAGAGAGGAACATTATCTTGTGAATGCATCTTTTCAGGTGTGATTACCTTCTTGGTCTTCCTTTCTGTAATAGATAATGAGATAACCTGGAGTGGAAGAAAAAACAATGTTCTCTTTGGTGGGTCTCTCCAGGCTTTATGTAGATAGGGGAAAAGTCTCCTCCAGAATCTGTTGATTTCTAAAGGCCTTCAATTTAAAACACTCATTACACCAGGGGGCCATATTTAAGAATGAAGTTTTCTGTACTCCTTTTCTGACTCAGCCTTTAGTATTCTCACTGTTCTTAAAAATGTCACACACTTCAGGTCATCAACCTCCTAGACACTAGACCTTCATCAATTTGTGAATATCACTCTTCAGGTATGATGTCCTGAATTGCATATGATAACACTCTACTTTGGACTGACAAATGAAATCTAGAGAACTATCAATCACCTTTCTTATTACAGAAAATATTCTTTCTTTATTCAGCCTATAATTGAATTAACTTTCTTAATAGTTTTTATAATTGATGATAAATATTACTCTTGTGTTACATGCAGTGAGTTTTAAGTTTCTTTTCAAAATATCAGTATGTCAGTATATTCAGCTGTCTTGTTTTTTGTTCTCCATTTTAAAATTTAACTTCCTTGTTCTCTTGGCCCCCTTGCCCCTAGAGTCAGTAAACAATCTTCTCACCAGTTCTCAGTAGTTCACATCTGTTCCCTGGTTACCTGTACCTATTCCTTTCACCAAAACCACCCATCCCACTTGCACATCCCCCTCCTAATTCACATATTTAGAGTCTTGACTCACCCTGGTCACCTGTGTCATCCTGAGTCACCCCTGATCATCTGCTCTGACCTGAGTCACCTTTAGTTACCTGTTCCATAACCATCTTTCCCACTGAAACTGCTCAACTTGCCACTCTGGCTTGTACCCCTGCTCTCTTTAAAATAGCCAATCAGAATTAGCTTAGACTGTGCAGTCCAACCCTAGCCAATAGGGGAACAACACAGCATTAGGGGCAATCTGAATCAGGGACAAAAACTCCTTCTCCTCCCCTGTTTAGGTGTGCTCTCACCATTTCTCCATCCACGAGATGCACCCTTCTATAGAAGTAAATTTGCCTTGCTGAGAAAATTTATGTTCGAGTGCTATTTTCTTTGTGGCACAGAAAATTTGCTTCTAACACTTGTATGCAAACCAAAAAAATCATGTTATTTACATAGGTATTATTTGTTTCATTACTTCTGGTTTTCTCTAGTATTTTTGGCAGAAAAAAAACAAATATGTGGCACAGATTTTAAAAATTCATGAAAGGAGTGAAGTAGCTCAGTGCAGTCTGCGTATTTATTGTGATTTATGGAAAAATAAAGATATCCTTTGTAAGGCTAAGGCAGCCTGCTGTAGAGGGTCCTGGAGGACAAAAGATATGTAAAAAATAAGAAACTACAATTTGATTAACATAGCCTAGGAAATATGTTAATGCAGATAGTCATTTGAAAGTTTCAAAGTGAATTCCTGAACAGTCAAAATAAAATATTGCAATGACACAAGAGATAAAAGTATATTTTTCAAAACAAACAAACCTGAATTTTGAAAATAAGCCATTTGTGTTTGGTTCCAAAAAAGTTTAATTACAAGAGGAGCTACCTATCTTGATAGCTGGATGCTAATGATTGCATGAGGACAATAATAATACCTATAAATGCAATAAAGTCATCCTTTACAGCAAGAATAGAACTACCCTCCCCTGAAATTTCTGAGTCTGGGGCATCTAGCTAAATATCAGGATTCTTCTGGTTGCAGAACCTATTCAAACTTGTTTGTCAGACAGAGGTTTCATCTGCCTGCAGGCTGTGTTCCTGGACCTAATCAAGGGCCAGGCTGATTATTCTCATGGCCCAATAATGAGATGCAGATGAACTGGGAAAGAAGAGAGTTCATTTCTGTAGCCAGCTTCAGGGAGAAGGCTGGGAAAATATTGCCAGACCAACTCAAAATTGCAAAGTTTTCCAAAGCTTATATACCTTCTAAGCTATATGTCTACATGTAAGTGTGCATTCACCTGAAGACATAAGTGAGTAACTTCTAATCTATAACTAAGATCTGAGTCCTGAAGATCTTATTCCAGAGCCTCAGTAAATTTACTTAATCTAGATGGGTACAGGTTCTGCGAGTGATTACCCTCATCTTGTCTCCTGCTAAATAGTGGAGGTTTGGAGAGTTTCTAATAAAATTTGTTTGTAGGGGTCTGTGGAGTTTCTTCAGACCTCTAATAAATTTTGCTTAATCCTAAACAGGTACTGGTAAAATTCCTTTGTTATCGTGTCATGCTTCAAGGCCCATGAAGGCCTTGGCAAGACTCTTGGTGGGCCTTTATTACTCATTCCAGCCTTTCTGTAAGGGCACTGGCTCTCTCAGCCTTTAATATTTAACCTAACCATTCAGTCAGTGCTGAAACAGTTGTTATGGAGGCCTGCATCTGGCCTGCCACAGAAGGCCCCCAGGGTTGCCCATCAAGCTTATTTGCAAGTTGGCATCCATTTCTTTTGCACTGTGATACAGTCATCCTATAGACCGACATTTCTACACTCAGAGATCTGAGGGTCACAAAGTAATTTTTGGAAGGTTCTCCTCTTGGTTCATCTTGGTGTAAGAACAGAAGACAGAAAAATTCTAGGCAGAAAAGAGCAGGGTCCCTGGCAAGGACCCCACCCACAAGCCTGGAACTCCAGACCAAAGTGAGAACTTTACATCCCTGTTTTCCCACTTGAATGTTGCCTTTTCCAAAACTGTCCCATGCCCCCCAATCTGGTACCCATAAAAACTCCAGGCTTCACTGACAGAGAGCAGAGAAGGGGAGAAGAGGAGAAGCAGCTGGACATCAAAGACTGCAGTTTGACATTGGAGAGAACAGCTTGAGTTCAGAAGGACAACTTAAAATTGGGACATCAGGGGAAGAATACCTTCTTCCTACTTCATCCCTTTTCCAGCTCCCCTCTCACTGACACCCACTGCCATCAGCAATAAAATCCCCCACATTTACTATCCTTCAATTTGTTTGTGCCACCTGGTTTTTCCTGGAGCCAGACAAGAGCTCAGGATACAGAAAACTATCACACTAACCCTCTGCCCTTGTGAAAAGGCAGGGGGTCCAGTGAGTTGTTAAACACTGAAGCTGTCTGCAGACAGCACATCTAAAAGAGCACTGTAACACACTACCTTTGGGGCTTCTGGGATAACAGGTAGCCCCATAGACACGACCGTGGGGCTACACGGAGTTTTGCTTCTGCCAGTGCGCAAAAGTGCTCACTCTGGCTTCTGTACCTGCTCACCTGCATGCGCCCCCTCCCACAAAGGGTTGAGAGTTGTGGGCTGAGTAAGCGAGGCACACCTATCACAAGGCTTGAGAAGGGATCAAGGAAAATTTCTTGTTTCCTTACACTTGGTTCATGCCTCTCTCTGGACAGGCAACTATGTCCAGGGAAGAGGGGTGATACAATTGGGTTGGCTCAGGCCAGTGGAGTGGGATATAAAAGAAAATGGCAAATTGCATTCATGTCACATGGTTGTTCTAGAGATCAGAAATATGTTCAGGAGAAGAGAGGAGGCTACTCTTTTGGCCATTCTGAACAATAGCAATTCACCACCTAGGAAAATTAATGGTTTAGAATTTTTTCTTTCTGTAGAGACAGGGTCTCACTACATTGCCTGGGCTGGTCTTGAACTTCTGGACTCAAGCAATCATCCTGCCTCAGCATCCCAAAGTGCTGGGATTATAGTCATGAGCCAACAGGCCGAGCCTAGAATTTCATTTTTACTCATTAAAAATACACCAAATGGTTTTTATATTGTAATAAAATCACTATTTCAAATGATTATTCCACATATTTTATGTGCAAAATTAAGAGCTGCCATATTGTCTTTAATTGTCTTAAGAAAGGACACATTGCTTTTTATGAAGACGTCTCTCCCATTCAGAGCTCCAAGAGCTATTGCTTCTTGGCAACCCTCCATTAAGCCTTTGATTATGTTCAAAGAGATTAGATTATTAATACTTTAGTCGTTCTGGTTAGCTTATCTCCCTACCCCTCTCTATTCTTTTAATCACTGCTCTATTCATTCACTCAACAAATATTTAATGAGTGTCTGTTATAAGCCAATTCAATAGATACTAAACATATACAGAGATAATAAAGCATGACGTCTGCTTTTAAGGGCTATTTCAAAGATAGGACATCGGACAAATAAACATATTATTATAATACTGTGCAGGGGCCAAGGGAAAACTTCCCCTTCATCCTTTGAAAGTTCACTGAAAATCAACTGACAAAAGGCAGATTAATATGAGAAAAAGCACACAAATCTATTAACATGCCAGAGGTGTCTTACTAAATAAGATGTCTTAAAAAGGGCAAATGATTGCCCCATTTATGCCATGTTGGGGTTACAGAAGGAATATGTGTTTGGGTCATGGCAAAACAACTTACAGGAAAGGGAGAAGAGGAGGCCTGGCTAGCAAAGGTGGTCTTGTTCTGTAGATGAAACCTCGTAGGCCTCAGCCCTCAGAAAGAATAGATGGGAAATGCTTATTTTAGCCTTTTAAAAATGTCAGACTCTTGGCTAATCTTTCCTGGATCTCAGAGAAAGACTGGCTGCATCAATATAGATTCTCTTCAGTTGCAAATTATGCCCTCAAAAAGACAGTTTTACAGAGCTACTTCTGTTTGCAGCCCCTCTGGATGTTGCAGGAAGTTAGTCAGGTATGAGCAGGGCAGGAGAGGGCTCTCCCTGACCCACCAGGAATGTCAGGTGATGATTCAACAATTAGCACATTGCCTCTCTAAAAATGACAATTTGGCAGGAGGCACCAGGGAGAAGAAAAAGAACTTCCAATAAAATCTCAGGTATTGGACAAATGAGCCCAGACATGTAGATTAAGAGGCAAAACGGCAGTACATGACCTTCTGGGGGCAGTCCACCACAAAAGAGAAGAAAGCCTCAGATGGACGTGCGTATGACTTACTGAACACACGGCGCATGCTCACTTCCCAAGTATAAGGAGGCCACTCCACATGTGGGCAGCCCACCCTAACGGAAGAATCATGGGAAACGGGGACATGAGATGCAGGAGGTGGGCCAGCCTATAAAGTCCTGGGATCAAGGTTAAACACCACATTCGATCTTGATGCCTGGTTGGATCTCTTCCAAGTGTACTTTTCTTTCTTTCCTGTTCCAAGGCCTTTTAAAATAAACTTCTACTTCTGCTCTGAAACGTGCTGCGGTCTCTTTCTCTGCCCATTCCCTCCAGTTGAATTCTTTCCTCTGAGGAGGCAAGAATTGAGGTTGCTGCAGAACCGTATGGATTTGCCACCGATAAGTCAGATAGCTTCCACTGGTAACATTTGGTGCCATGAGACTCGGAGATTTGTCATCAGTAACGTGAACAGCCATTTCAAAGTATGTCAAAGAAGTATATCTTGAAGGAAAATAGTATATTTTGTTCTCCTTCAACTGTATGTATAGGCCTTTTCTATTTTTCACTAGCCTCTGGGCCACAGTGAAGAATCTGTCCCTTGGCATCTCAAAAGGCTTGCTCATCCTACCTAGTTAGAAACTAAATAATTCAAACTTAAAATAATTCAAATGTAAAGCTGTTGGAACTTTACATTACTCTGAGACCTGAGAGGAATGTGGCTATGCAGCCTGAATCATGAACTCAGCAGCTACAACTTCTGCCTTTTTTTTTCTGTAAATAATTAGGAAAAACAAATGGCATCAGAGATAAGACCCCCTCAGATAATTGCCCCTCCTCATAGAGTAATAAAGTAATCTTCCTTGGAATTAGCAATCTGTAACCAATCAATTGCTGTGGGGTATGCACTGGTCTTACATGGAAAACGTAGTGATCTTGCTGGAACTTCTCTGCCTGCCTACATAAGGTTAACTTCTCCACTCCAAATCAATGCTGACTCCATTCATTTGGAGTTGGTGTTTCCAAGTGGCCATCCTCCAGCTTTGCACTAGAAAAAACTCCATACTTAATCATATTCCTTTTTTTTTTTTCCAAATGGGATCTCACTCTGTTGCTCAGGCTGCAGTCCAGTGATGTAATCACAGCTCACTTCAGCCTTGACTTTCCAGGCTCCAGTGAGCCTCCCAAGTTGGCTTCTTGAGTAGCTGGGACCACAGGCACATGCCACCACACTCAGCTAATTTTTAATTTTTTCTGTAGAGACAGGGCCTCACTATGTTGCCCAGTTTAGTTTTGAACTCGGGCTAGAGCAGTCCTCCCACCTCGGCCTCCCAAAGTGCTGGAATTACAGGTATGAGCCATCACACCTGGCCCCAATCATATACTTTGTATCTCATTATTTGAGGTTGACACCAGTGATGTCTATGTCTTTCCAAGCAGGGGCTAAATTCTATTCACAATTACAGATAAGGATTAAGGTAAAAATGCCCTGGAGGACTAAGCGTTTTAAATTCACACTGGGATAAAACGTCTGATTTTATATCCTTTCTTGTAAGCAAGTCCTCCCACCCCCGCTCCCTGCCTGCTGTCTGGCTGAAGTGAAACTGGGAGTCCTCTGTGAAATTACTACTAACCAGGCACCATCTTAATGTGTTGTTAAACATCATCTGTTTTCCTCGGGGTACTAGCAGTCACTGAGTTCTTTTTCACTGAAAAAGTGAGTTACGTATTTCATGCACTTGCTTTTATGAGTCCTGTGGCTCTTCTAGGCTTTCTTTTTTTGTTTTAACCAGCCCACATACCAAAGTGAGTATCTGTTAATATTTCCCCAGACCACTATTCAAGGAAATGAACCACTTGACATTAATCATGATGGCAGAACTCCTTGACTGACAGTATTTTCTTGGAATTGTTGAGGCTCCAGTGCCTGTGGGTCACTACTGTGCAAACTTTGCTAAACAAGACACTCCCTGAGAAGTTTGTGAACAGTTTGACCAAGTCATGTCCCCCGAAGGCTCTGATTGAGTGGGTCTGGGGAAGGACCCAGAAACCTGCAGTGTTAACAAACCTACCGCCTGACTCTGGAGCAGGTGTTCCGAGGAGCAAATTTCAAAAACCTTGCAATATAGGGGTTTTTTTTCCTTATTAATGGAGTAAATTTAAGTGTTTACTTAATGGGGTCAATTCATTCATTTATTCAAGTACTTATCAAGCTCTTTCTATGTGCCTCCTAACTTGATTTTTTATTTGTAATTGTTTTTAATTTAAATTTCATTGTCAAATTTCACTTTTCTTAGGAGAGTTGCCAAGGGTGAGGCTTGTAAGAGGCAAAGTGGAACTGGCTGCAAGAGTGGTCACTCCAGCTGCAGGCAAGGAGGTGGGAGGGATGACATCCAGGCAGTTGGAAACCATCTGGTAGGAAGCAAACCCAATGATGACCTTCACCTAAGGAACTTGGGTATTTGTCTAAGCCTCCAGAGGGAGTGACCCCTGGCCCCACAATGTGCTCAGGCTATTCAAGAGTTATGAGAGGATGAAGATTTCAACATGTGTGATCAGAAAGTTGAATATGATCTTTGTTTGGGCAGCTAGCAGGCCTTCTTCTGTTTTCTTTACTATTATATTGTGATTCACGACTGGGTGTTTGGTTTTGGTTGTCTTGTGAATATTCCACATGGATGCAGCTCCTACATTGTCAGGCTCTCCAGGGATTTCTCAAAGATTCCAATCCCTCAGCTTAAACACAAGTTCTGTTTTAGGGCTAACCCCCAGCTGGAGGAGTTAGCTATACATTCCTTCAAAGAGGCCCCAGACAGCCACCCCAAAGATTGCAACATGTGAGTGAGGTGGTCTAGGTTTCATTTTTATAGTTTTTTTTTTTTTGGAAGTGGTGATAGAATTTTACAAAGACTTGGTGGGGAAAGATGGGAAGAGAGATGTTCCAGAAAGGAAGAGAGTTTATACTCCATACCATCTTCTGACTTTGCCTTTTTAATGGTCTTGTGATTTGTCTCCAGAGAATTGGGTAAGTCAAATCTCTCTCTCGCCTTTGCTCTCTCTCTCTTTCTTCGTGTGTGTGTGTGTGTGTGTGTGTGATCTCTGTGTTTGTGGGGGAGGCAGCATAAACTCATATGCTGAGTGAATGGGAGGTGGCATTCCCAAACCTGCTGTATTAGTCTGTTTTCAGGCTGCTGATAAAGACATACCCAAGACTGGGAAGAAACAAAGGTTTAATCAAACTTATGGTTCCACATGGCTGGGGAGGCCTCGGAATCATGGCAAGAGGCAAAAGGGTCTTCTTATATGGTGGCAGCAAGAGAAAATGAGGCAGAAGCAGAAGTGGAAAACTCCAGATAAAACCATCAGATACTGTGAGACTTACTCACCATTAGGAAAATGGCGTGGGAAAGACCAGCCCCCATGATTCAATTACATCCCCCTGGGTCTCTCCCATAATAAGTGGTAATTCTGGAAGATACAATTCAAGTTCAGATTTGGGTGAGGACACAGCCAAACTATATTACCTGCCATCAGGTGCCCCATCCTCCGTCTGCAGTACAGAATGTGCCTTGCATTTGGCTTGCCCTCTGTAACTGTGGACTGTTCAGAGTGCTCCTTCTTGAAGCAGATGGAGAAAAATGATTTCAGCTGGTATAAAAGAAAATGACAGACAACAAAAATCCAGGCAGGAGAGGGAATTCCCATGGGTGATGCAGTCTCACCCAGAAGCTAAGCAGCAGAGCCTGTGTTCCTCCCACCCCACCACAATAAATGCGGATGCCCCTGAGGATACGCCACCCACATGGGAAGGTGTCACACACAAGGGCTCAGTCCTGGGCCCTTCAGGCAAATGAGCACACAGACACGTAGGCTCTGCCTTCCGAGAAGTTTTGCCCGTGAGTATCCATTCCCACCCTCCACCTTCACTCCTTCCACTGCCATTCCAATCCTTAGCACAGCTCAGGAGATGCTCCTGCTCTCAGGGAAGCTCTCTGGCAGTCTCACTTAATAGCTGCCCTAAAATGGATTTCCAGGGCAGGACCAGCTTCCCAGGAGTGGCCTGCGAGGTGCCACAGGGTCTTGGGCTTCGAAGGGCCCTGCACTTGGGTCAATGCTCTGCTATCACCATTTTAAAATTCTGAATAATTTTTTTTTTTTTTTTTTTTTTTTTTTTTTTTTTTAGGTGGGATTTACCCCAGGAGTGCAACATCGTTTAATGTCCAAAAAACAATGAAATACATTCTATTAAAATGATATAGGAGAAAAAACACACGATAATTTCAATATATGCAGAAAAGTATTTGACAAAATTTAATACCTATTTATGATTTTTAAATAACTTAAAAGGCTTGTATAGAAGGTAAGTTTCTCAGTCTGAT
>CM052659.1:106440091-106468725 GCA_028533165.1 Leontopithecus rosalia
GAACCAAAAGAGAGCCCACATAGCCAAGTCAATTCTAAGTAAAAAGAACACAGCAGGAGGCATCACACTACTGGACTTCAAACTATACTACAAGGCTACAGTAATCAAAACAGCATGATACTGGTACCAAAACAGAGATATAGACCAATGGAACAGAACAGAGGCCTCGGAGGCAACACCACGCATCTACAACCATCTGATCTTTGACAAACCTGACAAAAACAAGCAATGGGAAAAGAAGTCCCTGTTTAATAAATGGCGTTGGGAAAACGGGCTAGCCATGTGCAGAAAGCAGAAACTGGACGCCTTCCTGACACCTTACACCGAAATTAACTCCAGATGGATTAAAGACTTAAACATAAGACATAACACCATAAAAACCCTAGAAAAAAGCCTAGGCAAAACTGTTCAGGACATAGACATAGGCAAGAACTTCATGACTAAAACACCAAAAGCATTGGCAACGAAAGCCAAAATAGACACATGGGACCTAATCAAATGCCACAGCTTCTGCACAGCAAAAGAAGCAGTTATTAGAGTGAATCGGCAACCAACAGAATGGGAAAAAAATTTTTTGCAATCTACCCATCTGACAAAATGCTGTTATCCAGAATCTACAAAGAACTAAAACAGATTTACAGGAAAAAACAAACAAACCCATTCAAAATTGGGCAAAGGACATGAACAGACACTTTACAAAAGAAGACATACATAAGGCCAACAAACAGATGAAAAAATGGTCATCATCGCTGGTCATTAGAGAAATGCAAATCAAAACTACATTGAGATACCACTTCATGCCAGTTAGAATGGCAGTCATTAGAAAATCTGGAGACAGCAGATGCTGGAGAGGATGTGGAGAAATAGGAACACTTTTACACTGTTGGTGGGAGTGTAAATTAGTTCAACGATTGTGGAAGACTGTGTGGCGATTCCTCAAGGTTCAAGACATAGAAATTCCATTTGACCCAGCAATCCCATTACTGGGTATATATCCCAAGTATTATAAATCATTCTATTATAAGGACACTTGCACAGGAATGTTCATTGCAGTACTGTTTACAATAGCAAAGACCTGGAACCAACCCAAATGCCCATCAATGATAGACTGGACAGGGAAAATATGGCACATATACACCATGGAATACTATGCAGCCATCAAAAACGATGAGTTCATGTCCTTTATAGGGACATGGATGAACCTGGAAACCATCATTCTCAGCAAACTGACATGAAAACAGAAAATCAAACACCGCATGTTCTCACTCATAGGTGGGTGTTGAACAATGAGAACACATGGACACAGGGAGGGGAACATCACACACTGGGGTATGTAGGGCAGAAATAAGGGAGGGACAGCGAGGGGCGGAGAGTTGGGGAGGGATAGCATGGCGATAAATGCCAGATATAGGTCATGGGGAGGAAGGCAGCAAATCACATTGACATGTGTGTACCTATGCAACAATCTTGCATTTTCTTCACATGTACCCCAAAACCTAAAATGCAATTTAAAAAAAGAAAGAATGTTAAGTAGAAAACACAAATTTAAAAAAATGACAAAGGGGTTATCACCACCAATCCCATAGAAATACAAACTACCTCACGCCTGTAATCCCAGCACTTTGGGAGGCCAAGGCGGGTAGATCACAAGGTCAAGATATCAAGACCATCCTGGTTAACAGATCATCCTGGTCAACATGATGAAACCCCATCTCTACTAAAAATACAAAAAATTAGCTGGGCATGGTGGCGCATGCCTGTAATCCCAGCTACTCAGGAGGCTGAGACAGGAGAATTGCCTGAACCCAGGAGGCAGAGGTTGCAGTGAGCCAAGATTGTGCCATTGCACTCCAGCCTGGGTAACAAGAGTGAAACTCCGTCTCAAAAAAAAAAAAATAATACAAACTACCATCACAGATTACTACAAACACTTCTATGCAAATAAACCAGTAAATCTAGGATAAATGAATAAATTCCTGGACACTTACACCCTCCCAAGATTGAACCAGGAAGTTGAATCCGTGAATAGGCTAATAACAAGTTCTAAAGGTGAGGAAGCAATTAATAGCTTATTAACCACAAAAAGTCCAGAACCAGCTGGGTTCACAGCTGAATTCTACCAGAGGTACAAAGAGGAGCTGGTACTATTTCTTCTGAAATGATTCCAAACAATACAAAAAGAGGAAATTTTTCCTGAATCATTTTATGAGACCAACATCATCCTGATACCAAAACCTGGCAGACACAACTAAAAAAGAAAATTTCAGGCCAATATTCATGATGAACATTGATTTTAAAAATCCTCAATAAAACACTAGCAAAAAGAATCCAACAGCATATCAAAAAGCTTATCCATCACAGTCAAGTTGGCTTTATACCTGGGATGCAAGGTGGTTCAACACATGCAAAGTTATAAACGTAATCTGTAACATAAACAGAACCAAAGACAAAAAACACAAGATTATCTCAGTAGATGCAGAGAAGACCTTTGACAAAATTAACAACCCTTTATGCTAAAAACTCTTGATAAACTAGATATCAATGGAATGTATCTCAAAATAATAAGAGGTATGTGTCACAAACCCACAGTCAATATACTGAATGAGCAAAAACTGGAAGCATTCCTTTTGAAAACTGGTACTAGACAAGGGTGCCATCTCTCACCACTCCTATTCAACAGGGTATTAGAAATTCTGGCCAGGGCAATCAGGCAAGAAAAAGAAATAAAGGGTATTCAAATAGGAAGAGAGGAAGTCAAATTATCTCTATTTACATACAACATGATTGTATATTTAGAAGACCACATCATCTCAGCGCAAAGTCTCCTTAAGCTGATAAGAAACTTCAACAAAGTCTCAGGATACAAAATCAATGTTCAAAAATCATAAGCATTCCTATACAACAATAGCAGACAGAGAGCCAAATCATGAGTGAACTCACATTCACAGTTGCTACAAAGAGAATAAAATACCTAGGAATACAAGTAACAAGGATGTGAAGGACCTCTTCAAAGAGAACTACAAACCACTGCTCAAGGAAATAAAAGAGGATACAAACAGATGGAAAAATATTCCATGCTCATGGTTAGGAAAAATCAGTATTGTTAAAATGGCCATACCACCCAAAGTAATTTATAGATTCAATGCTATCCTCATCAAGCTACCAATAAATTTCTTCACAGAATTGGAAAAAACCACCTGAGACTTCATATGGAACCAAAAAGAGCCCACATAGCCAAGACAATCCTAAGCAAAAACAAACAAACAAACAAAAAGCTGGAGGCATGCTACCTGACATTAAACTATGCTACAAGGCTACAGTAATCAAAATGGCATGGTACTGGTACCAAAACAGAGATGTTGACCAAGAGAACAGAATAGAGGCCTCAGAAGTGACACAGCACATCTTCCATCATCTGATCATTGACAAACCTGACAAAAACAAGCAATGGGGAAAAGATTCTCTATTTAATAAATGGTGTTGGGAAAACTGGCTAGCCATATGCAGAAAGCTGAAACTGGATCACTTCCTTACGCCTTATACAAAAATTAACTTCAGATGGATTAACGATTTAAACATAAGACCTAACACCATAAAAAAACCCTAGAAGAAAACCTAGGTAATGCCATTCAAGACATAGGCATAGGCAAGGATTTCATAACTAAAACACCAAAAGCAATGGCAGTGAAAACCAAACTAGACAAAGGGGACCTAATTAAACTTAAGAGCTTTTGCACAGCAAGAGAAACTATCATTAGAATGAACTGGCAACCAAAGGAATGGAAAGAAATTTTTGCAATCTACTCATCTAACAAAGGGCTAATACCCAGAATCTACAAAGAACTTAAACAAATTTACAATAACAGACAACCCCATCAAAAAGTGGGTGAAGGATATAAACAGACACTTCTCAAAAGAAGACATTTATGCAGCCAATAAACATATGAAAAAGCTCATCATCACTGTTCATTAGAGAAATGCAAATCAAAACCATATTGAGATGCCATCTCACAGGAGTTACACTGGCAATCATTAAAAAATCTGGAGAAAACATGCTGGAGAGGATGTGTAGAAATAGGAAAGCTTTTACTCTGTTCATGGGAGTGTAAATTAGTTCAAACACTCTGGAAGACAGTTTGGTGATTCCTTAAGGACCTAGAAATAGAAATTCCATTTGACCCAGCAATCCCATTACTGGGTATATACCCAAAGGACTATAAATCATTCTGTTACAAATACATATGCACACGTATGTTTATTGAGGCACCATTCACAATAGCAAAAACTTGGAACCAACCCAAATGCCCAGCAATGATAGACTGGATAAATATATACACCATGGAATATATATTCCATATATACACCATGGAATACTCTGCAGTCTTAAAAAAGAATGAGTTCATGTCCTTTGCAGGGACATGGATAAAGCTGGAAACCATCATTCTCAGCAAACTGACACAAGAACAGAAAACCAAACAATGCCATGTTCTCACTCATGAGTGGGTGTTGAACAGTGAGAACACATGGACACAGGGAGGCGAACATCACACACCAGGGCCTATCAGGGGGTGGGGGGCTAGGGGAAGAACAGAAGGGTGGGGGGATTGAGGAGGAATAGCATTAGGGATACCTAATATAGATGATGGGGTGATGGATGCAGGAAACCGCCATGGCACGTGTATACCTATGTAACAAACCTGCACATTTTGCACATGTACCCCATAACTTAAAGTATAATAAATAAATTTTTAAAAAATTAAAAACTAGCTGGGTGCAATGGCATACACCTATGGTCCCAGATACTTAGGAGGCTGATTTGGAAGGATCCCTTGAGCCCAGGAATTCAAGGTTGCAGTGAGCTATGATCACACCACTGTACTCTAGAGTGGGTAAAAGAGCAAGACCTTGTCTTTTAAAAAAAAAAGTATGCATATATTTTACATAAAAGGGTCACTGCACTAACAGCTCCACAGAGATTCTCAAATTCCCGACTGCACGTCAAATTGCACCAAAATTGCTGATGACTGTAAACTTCCTAGATTGTTAAATAAATTATAATATTTTTTTTAAGTACCAAATGTTAACCTCTCAACAATGCAACAATGCAAAAAGCTGGCAACTGACAAATATAAAATCTCTACTTTTAAATGCTGGTTTTAATTATGAAACCAAGAATGTAAAATAATGTAACATGAAGTTTCTTTCTCTTCATATCTGCTTTCTAAAGTGCCAGACAATGACTATACATGGAGAAGGACATCCATCAGTAACAGAACAGGCAAGGGAAATAGAGGGTGAGTAAATTGTTACATTGACAAATAATCTAATAATCCTCTTGTTCACAGGGTGAAATATGAAGTAGGAACTTAAATTTCCCGGTGAGTTGAATACCTTTCCATCTTCGTGGGTGATAATGAGTCAGTACTCTGGGCAATCGATGATCTCACCAGGTGGGCAGACTCAGAAGAAGGAGCCTTAGTTCCCTTCTAAGGGAGCCTACCTGCAAGGATGTACACCACACAAGTGATTAAAAAGCAGTTCATGGGCCGGGCGCGGTGGCTCACACCTGTAATCCCAGCACTTTGGGAGGCCGAGGGGGGTGGATCACGAGGTCAAGAGATCGAGACCATCCTGGTCAACAGGGTGAAACCTCATCTCTACTAAAACACACAAAAAATTAGCTGGGCATGGTGGCGCCTGCCTGTAATCCCAGCTACTCAGGAGGCTGAGGCAGGAGAATTGCCTGAACCCAGGAGGCGGAGGTTGCGGTGAGCCGAGATCGCGCCATTGCACTCCAGCCTGGGTAACAAGAGCGAAACTCCGTCTCAAAAAGAAAAAAAAAAGCAGTTCATTGGCTCATGACCACCTGCCGATACCGTCACTCTGACAGCCTGCTGGGGAACTGAGTTAGTTGTTGTTTATCCCCATCTTCATTGGTACCTCTCTGGGGTGTCTTTGTACCCCAACCCCACATTTCCTAGATGGATCTGATGTTTCTTTTTAGACATTTCTAGCTGGCCATTTTCCCAGTTTCTCCTATGTGTCTGAGCAATTCTCTCTAATGTCCTTTTTGTTTCATAGTTATTTTCATTCACTTACTCAACATGTATTAAATGGCAACTGTGTACAAGGCTCCATGCTAGAGGAGCTATGCAGTGGAAATGCAGTTGGTTAAAAGAGAGATATCATTAAATAGTTCTCAAAAAAGTAGTAAGTGCCAACCTAGGAAGCCAGATACCTGGATGACGTTGGCCAATCCAGCTTTCTCCCTTGTCACTTACAGAATGCAATGTCCTGGGATAAGGAGGAACTGTCCAGAACAACCCAAACTATGCCCTTGTTCCTTCTAGAACAGGATGTTCTGCAACCCCGATGTTCGGTGAGCCCAGAAATGCCCAGAGTATAAAACCCATGGCAGAGCAATTTCAGGGTCTCTCAGCTGCAAAGTGACATGGAACATGGGCAGACAAGACTCCATACACCCTGGAAAGTTTTATTGAGCATTTCTGGGCCAAATCTTTGGTTTCTGTTTATTTTTGTTGCTTATCTGTCAGCAACAAATCTGCTTTGACTAATTTGTTGATCATGGGTTCTGTCTCACTAAACTAGACCTACAAACCTTTGCAATAATAAATGTCCCAAGTGGTAAAATGAAGGGTCAGAGGAAAGAACTATTCCACTATGCTCCTCCTCCTCTGATCACTGCTTTCCAGCTTTCTTCACGAGCTACTTTTCCTTCTGGCCAGTACTCACTTTCCACCCTCTTCTCTTCTTACTCACTGGGTGATGCATCTATTCACTTGGCCTTAACACCTCATTCCCGGCCCTGACCATTCTCCTTAACTTCCAACCATATTTTCAACTATCTGTTGGATGTTATTACTGAAAGTTTCAAGGTCTTCTGTTATGCAGGAGTCCAAATTTATTCTTCTGGAACTTACTGCTTTTCCTGTATTCCTAGACTCCAACAAGAGCTACAAGCTAGAAACCTTAAGCAGTTTTCATACGTCCTATGCCCGAACTTCTAAACCTAATCCTTTGCCAAGTGTAGTTGTTTCTACCTTGATTTTAAACTTTCTTTTTAAACCAATACCTTGGTTTTACCTTTTAAACTCCTCATCTTATTCCCTTACTGAATTACCTGGTTATTTTTTATCAGCACCGTTATACCAACCTGTTAACTGAACTCCTGACCTCCATCTCTTTTTTTCTCAAACTATCCTTCACTGATACCAGAGTGATCATTTTAATATATAAGGTGATCATGTCACTTCCTGTTTCAAAACATTATTATTGCACACAGAAAGCCCAAATTTTTTAGCATGCCAGAGGAGGCTTTCACAGTCCGATCTAATTATTGGTACACAAATACCCACCCTGTCCCCTAACACACACATGCACACATATTCGTTCACTCTTTCAAAAACTCCCTAGCTTCTCAGGGAGAAGAACTTGTCAAAGAGCTGAAAATGAAGAAAAGTAATCACTAGCAATGTCTTCCATGAAATGCTAGCCTTGTCTAGTAGGGCCTTCAGGGATGATCTGACTCTACAGCATTGTAGCCTTTGATTGCCTTTGATTAACTAGGCTGTCTTACCGTTCCATAGAAATAGAAATTAAATTGTAGAAAATTGATAGTAATAAAAATATTTCCTCCTAAACATTCACTCTCTCTAAGCTAGGACATCTATCTTCTCCTGCCCCTGGGACATAGGCGTGTCTGATTCTCTGGCCTTCAAACTCAGACCAGGACTATTGGCTCCCACAGTTCTTAGGCTTTTGGGCTCAGAATAGATTACACTGCCAGCTTTCCTGGTCTTCTAGCTTATAGACAACAGACTGTGGGAGTTCTGAGGCCCATAGTCACCCCTTAAATCTTCAGCTAAAGTTTTCCATGCGTCAAACTCAACCAGAAGCCAGAGGACAAGAGAGCCCATGTAATGACACGCTGTCTGATGAACCAGGAGGGGAAAAACCAGCTGGTAAAGGCCATCCATGGAGACAGGCAGAGGAACGCCAACAGAGCCTGGGCCCCGATCACATCATCTGGCTGCTTCATCATCCCAGAACCATGCTCTACAGCCTTCTTCTCAGTCCCTGTGCAACAGATGTCTCTCTCTATATATGTATTTATATGCATACACACACACATATATACAGATGTTTACATATATATGTAATATATATGTTACACATATGTGAGAGTATGTGTGTGTGTATTTCACCACATTACATGGTGAAAGCAGCAGCAAGTGAGAGTTGGGGGGAAGGGTGCCACATGCTTTTAAATAACCAGATCTCACAAGAACTCCCTATTGCAAAGACAGCATCAAGCCATGAGGGATCCACCCCCTCATATATATATTTTTGCATGTAGGCCACCAGTCCCATACATACCATCCAGGGAGCTGGGAATCAATCCACTCCGCCTGATGCAGCTGGCACCAGTGTCCACACACATTATCCCTGGGCCTAAGGATTGGTTCACCCCATTCACTGCTGCCAGCGCCTATGGACACTGTAAACAGGGGTCTGAAAACAAGCCTTTTCTTTTCATTGATGCCACCACTGATGCCTGAGGATCAGCCCACCTAATATTCCCATGCCCAGAAAAGTTTCATTATCACCTTCACTAACAACTGCAATGTAAGCAACTGAGGAACTCACAAATGTCCCTTAAGCTAATTATCACTGAAGAAATCACAAGGAAATTATACCACTGCACACACCCAGAATCAAAGCTGCCCAACACTATAGACAAATCTGTAAGAAAAAAATCATCCCTATGGAAGCCAATCCGTAAAATTGGAAAAAGTGACTGTTATAACAGATGCACACACATCAATGTAAGGAAACAAGAAATGTTAACAGTTAAGAAAGCACAATGCCTCCAAAGGAACACAATAATTCTCCAGTAACAGTTCTCAGAGAAAAGTTAGAAAATGCTTGAAAAATAATGCAAAACAATAATATTAACAAACTCAGTGGGTTACATAAGAACACAGATAAAAATACAAAAAAATTCAGAAAATAATTCATGATCTGAATGAGAAATTTAAAAAAGGATATAGATGTTATTGAAAAGAAATAAAAATCAGTCCTACAACAGAAGAAATCAATGAATAAAATTAAAAAATACAATTAAGAATGAAATAAAAAATACAATTAAGAACATAAACAATACACTAGATCAAACAGAAGAAAGAATTTTTGAATCCAAAGACATGTCTTATGAAGTAATCTAGTCAGACAGACACCCTCCCCCTGCAAAAAAAAAGAAAGAAAGAAAGAAAGAAAAGAAGAGAAGGAAATAATAAAATGGGAAAAAAAGGACTGAAAAGGCTGCATGACATATGGGACACTGTAAATCCAAATATTAATTCTGAGAGCTCCAGAAGAAAAGGATACAGGCAGAGACATAGAAAACCTGCTTAACAAAACAATAGCTGAAAGCTTACTGATGCCATTTGGATGGCTGTCCCCTTGATGATGCCAGCTGGAGGTGGGGCCTGGAAGGTCTTGGGCTCATGGCTGGGTGTTGTCTTTGTAATGGTAAGTTCTTGTAAGACCTGGTCATTTAAAATGTGTGGCACCTTCTCCACAATGCTCCCTCTCCTGCTTCTGCTTTTGCCATGTGACATGCCTTCTCTCACTTTGATTCGAGCCATGACTGTAAGCTTCCCAAGACCTCCCTGGAAGCCAAGCAGACGCCAGCACTATGCTTCTGGTAATTCCTGCAGAACTGTGAGGGAATTAAGACTCTTTTCTTTATATATTATCCATTTTCAGGTATTTCTTTTTTATTTTTATTTTTTGAGACAGTCTCACTCTGTCACCCAGACTGGAGTGCACTGGCACAATCTCAGCTTACTGCAAACTCCACCTCTGGGTCCAAGCAATTCTCATGCCTCAGCCTCTCAAATAGCTGGGACTACAGGTGTGCACCACCACATCCAGCTAATTTTGGTATTTTTAGTAGAGATGAGGTTTCACCATGTTGCCTAGGCTGGTCTCGAACTCCTAAGCTCAGGCAATCCACTTGCTGTGGCCTCCCAAAGTGCTAGGATTACAGGTGTGAGCCACTGTTCCCAACCTTGGTCATTTCTTTACAGCCATGCAAGGGCAGCCTAACACAATGAGTGAGTTCTTGTTTTGAGTTTACACAAGATCTGATTTTTTAAAAGAGTGTGGCATGTCTCCCTCTTTCTTGCTCTTGTTCTTGCCATGTGACATGCTGGCTTCCTTTTCACCTTCAGCCATGATTGCAAGCTTCCTGAAGGCCTCATCGGAAGTAAATGCTGGCATTATGCTTTCTGTACAGTCTGCAAAACTGTGAGCCAATTAAACCTCTTTTCATTACAAATTATTTAGTCTCGGGTATTCCTTTATAGTAACACAAGAATGGACTAACACTCTTTCCAAGTCTTGCAAGACATATAGACATTCAGATATAGGAAGCTCAGAGATCACAAAATAGATTCAACCCAGAAAGGTCTTTTCAAGGCACATTATAGTCAAACTGTCAAAAGTAAAGAGAAAGAAGTATTTCAAAAGGCAGAAGGAGAACAGCATCAAGTCACATAACAGAATCTCCATCAGGCTAACATCAGATTTATCAGCAGAAACTTTACAGGCTAAGAGAAAATGTTATTCTATATTAAAAGAGCTAAAATAGCCTTTCCCAGACAAGTAAAAACTGGGAAATTATCATCACTAGCTGATCCTACAAGAAAGGCTTAAGGAGTCCTACATCTAGAAGTGAAAGGATTGTATCCGCCACCATGAAAACACATGAAGGTATAAATCTCATTGGCACAGCAGATGTACAAATGAGAAAAAGCAAGGAGTCAAACGTTACCACTACAGTAAACCACCAGACTGCACCAGTAAACCAAAAAGCAGAGACAAGGAAAGGAATAAAGGGTATACAAAACAACCCCCAAACAATGAACGAAATGACAGGAATAAGTCCTCACCTACCAATGACAACTTGGAATATGAACAGATTAAATTCTTCACTTAAAATGTGTAGACTGGCTGAATATATTAAAAACATAATCCAATTATATGCTACCTATGAGAAACTCACTTCACCTATAAAGAAACATAAACCAAAAGTCAAGAACGGAAAAATATTTTCACACAAATGGCAAATAAAAATAAGCAAAAGTGGTTATACTCCTATCAGATAAAATTAACTTTAAGTAAAAAACTGTAAGAAGAGACAGAAAGTTCATTATTAATAACACAGGGATCAGTTCAGCAAGAGAATATAATAATTACACATATATAAATCCGAACCTGGAACACCCAGATATATAAAGCCAATACTATCAGGTCTAAAGGGAGATAGACCATAACACAATGATGTCTGGGGACTTTGACACTCCACTCTGGGCATGGGACAGATCACCGAGATCAAAATCAACAGACATCGGACAGAAACTGCACTTTAGAACAAAGGGACACAACAGACATTTCAGAACATTATGTAAAACAGCCAAAGAATACACATTCTTCTCAGCAGCACATGGAACATTCTTCAGTATGGACCATATGTTAGGCCATAAAACCAGTTGCAAACATTTTTTTAAACTTGAAATTATATCAAGTATCTTATATGGCCACAATGGAATAAAACCAGAAATAAATAACATGAGGAACTTGGAAAACTGTACGAGTATATGGAAATAAAACAACATGCTCCCAAATGACTATGGAGTCAGTGAAGAAATTAAGAAGTAAATCAAAAGTATTCTTGAAACAAACGAAAATGAAAATACAACAAACCAAAACCTATGGGATACCGTAAAAGCAGTGCCTAGGGAGATGTTTATAGAATAAATGCCCACATCAAAAGAATACAACCATTTCAAACAAACAACCTAACAATGTACCTCAAGGATCTAGAAAAGCAAGAACAAATCAAACTCAAAATTAGTAAAAGGAAAGAAAGAATAAAGATCAGAGCAGAACTAAACGAAAAAGACACTTAAAAAAAAATACAAAGGATGGCACAGCATGGTGTGGCTCCTGCTTGCCTTTCCCTCTTGCTGGAGAGAGGTGCCTATGGGGCCCCATTGCCGTGGCTACCGCCACCGCCACATGACCACCACCACCGTGGCCATGCCACCGGGTGCTGTCTCTATAGCGAGAAGAAGGAGGTGGAGAGTGAGCTCAGCAACACGAGTACATAAATAAAGGATAAAGTGGTTTATGGAACAAATTTTCAATCAAGTATAACATACTGATGCTTGGCATCTAGACTCCCTTGTGCCCTCACTATGCCAGCAGGAACTACAGCTCATAGCCAAAGAATTTGTGACGTTTGGGCTTGCAATCTGAATTATGAGATGAAGAAGATTCATCAAGTTATCCGAAAATATCATTACGTTGCTATGGACACCAAGTTTCCAGGTGTGGTTGCAAGACCCATTGCAGAATTCAGGAGCAATGCTGACTATCAGTATCAATTATTGCAGTGTAATGTAGACTTCTTAAAGATACTTCAGCTAGGACTGACATTTATGAATAAGCAAGAAGAATACCCTCCAGGAACTTCACCTTGGCAGCTTAATTTTAAATTTAATTTGGCAGAGGACATATATGCCCATCACTCTATAGAGCTACTAACAACATCTGGTATCCAGTATAAAAACATAAGAAGGAAGGAATGGAGACCCACTACTCTGCTGAACTTCTTTTTCTTAATTATTATACTTTAAGTTCTGGGGTACATGTGCAGAATGCGCAGATTCTTTGAGATCCTTTGACTGTTTTTTCCTGTCATTTATGCTGTGACATACCTCAGGAAGAGCTGCAAAAATCTCAAAGGTGGATTACAGGAGATGGTAGGACAGGTAGAGCTGGAGCAGATAGGACCACAACATCAGGCAGGATCTGATTCATTGCTCATAGGAATGGCCTTTTCCAAAATGAGAGAAATGTTCTTTGAAGATCACATGGATGATGAGAAATATTGTGGTTCATCCTATGCACAGAATGGCACAGGGAATGCATATGAAGAGGAAGCCAACAAGCAGTCATGACATGAAATAGTCCTTTTAATGTTATTTCAAGCTACACACATGCTTGTATCTAGATTTGATCTCCGACTGAATCCCTTGAACAATAGACAGCACCTAGAACAACAGACAATCCCTTGAACAACAGACAGTACTCCAATTTTCATGGCCCATTTTATTGTCTGTCTTTCAGTATGAAGTGTGACCCTTCCTACCTCAGATGTTAATAAAAAGAAACACACAGGCCTGGCATGGTGGCTCATGCCTGTAATCCCAGCACTTTGGGGAAGCCAAGGTGGGTGGATCACGAGGTAGGGAGTTTGAGACCACCCTGGCCAACATGGAGAAACCCCATCTCTACTAAAGGTAAAAAAAAAAAAATAGCTGGATGTGGTGGCACACACCTGTAATCCCAGCTACTCAGGAGGCTGAGGCAGGAGAATCGCTTGAACCTGGGAGGTGGAGATTGCAGAGAGCTGAGATTGCACCATTACATTCCAGCCTGGGTGACAGGGTGAGACTCTGTCAAGAAAGGAAGAAGAAAGAAAAAAAGAAAGAGAGAGAGAGAGGAAGGGAGGAAGGAAGAAAGGAAAGAAGGGAGGGAAAAATGGATGGAGAGAGGGAGGTTAGATTTGGCCTTAATTTAATATATTTGTGAGCAAGCGTGTGTGACAGAGAGTGGGAAAAGCTACATCATGTTGAATATTTTGATAAACTTTACCTACTCAAGTTTGGCTTATTTTCCCCTTTTCCTACATTAACTAGAACTGGCTATGATTTATTTCCGTGTTTCGTATCTCTCCTTTCCATTCTGCAGGAGTTTTAGCTATTTGAGATTGTGTGCCATCAATTTTGCACTTTAGAGGGTGATTCTGATTCAAAACCTCTGTTTTATCAGAAATTTTGTTTTTTCTTGATCTTAGCTGGAAAAATAACACCTGCCAACTTTACACAGCATTTACTTGTTTTTGACCCACAGAATATAGCACATTCATTGGGCAAACTGTCGATTCAACAAAACTAAAAAAAAAAAAAAAAAGCAAGAAACTACTGAGGAGTTTAGCAACTGCTGTTTCTGTAAGTAGTGTTTAATCTTTCAAGCACACCTAGTGTCTGTCAGTTTCTAATTGGCATGTGTAGGCTGCTCTGTGACTGAAGAGTTTTTAAACCAGCTTTACATCCTTCAGGAAAAATCCTTTGTGATCGGACGTTTAGTATCTGCCAGGAAACCGGTATTCAAGATGTTGAAACTACAGTTATTTTATGACAGCACATTTCCCTTGATCTGCTTCTTTTTATTCCATCACTGTTTACCCTTGCTTTTTTTTTTAATTTTCAGCCATATTTATGATGCTTTTTGTTGGATACATAAATCAGTTTTATTAAAATCCAGAGATAACAGGTCTTTAGGTATATTTTGTACCAAATTAAATTAGAAGACAAAAATTGTGCTTTTATACTTGCTACAAAGATAAATAATGAATATATCTGATACAAAACAAAAAAATACAATATACACATATAGTATATACATATATATGTATAATATATACATATTCTCATATATAGATATAGCTAATAAAATTACCTAGAGTGTAATGCTTGTTTTTTGTGTGTATATCTTTGCAATCTGTTTTATGTATATTAATGAAAGAGACTGAAATATTTAGCCATACAGAACATGTGACCAGACCAGAGCATATGTAGGAAGACTTTTTAGTAATCATTAACTCCACCCTGAAATGATGGACTACAAGTTATAATGTGTGTTACCTACACTTCAATCAGTAATATTTGCAAATCTTCAAATGTTAGCCACATTGATTTGTCTCTCTTGTATGTTCTTTATTCATGATAGTACAGTGCTGTAACTGGGTAGCCTTTTTAAACAAAATGTTATTTACAAAATGGAGGATATTATTTGTTTTTAGAGCTTTTGTAAATAAAGGCTTCAAAAATGTTTCCTTATAAAAAAGGTTAAAAAAATTTAAAAATACAAAGGATTAATAAAATAAAAAACGGGTTTTTTGAAAAGAAAAAATTAATAAACCACTAGCTAGAGTAACAAAGAAAAAATGAGAAGAGACTCAAATAAATAAAAGCAGAAAAAAATGAGACATTACAACTGATACCACAGAGATCTAAAGACCCTTAGAGACCATTATGAATAATTATACATTAACAAATTGGAAAACTTAGAGGAAATAGATACATTCCAGGACACATATAACCTACCAAGATTGAACCAGGAAAAAATAGAAACCTGAACTGATGAGTAACAGTTAATAATATTGAATCAGTAATCAAATTCTCCCAACAATAATGAAAAAGTACAGTACCAGACAGCTTTGCTGCTGAGTTCTATCAAACTTATAAAGAAGAACTAACACCAATTCTTCTTGAACTACTGCAATAATCTGAAGAGTAGGGAATTCTTCCTAAGTCATTCCATGAGGCTAGCATTACCTTGATACTGAAACCAAATAAGGACACAATAAAAAATAAAACTACAGGCCAATATCTTTGATGAACACAGATGCAAAAACCTTTGAAAAAATGTTAACAAACTGAATCCAACAACATATTAAAAAGATAATATACCATGATAAAGTGGGATTTATCCCAGAAATGCAAGGATGGTTTAACACACACAAATCAATAAATGTGATACACCACATCAACAAATGAAGGACAAAACCCATGTGATCATTTGATAAAATTCAACATCACTTCCTGATAAAAACTCTCAATTAATCAGGCATAGAAGGAACCTAACTGCTATGGTTTGTTTCTGTGTCTTTACCCAAATCTAATTCCCAGTGTTAAGAGAAATACCTGGTGGGAGGTGACTGGATCATAAGGCTGAATTTCCCCATTGCTATTTTCATGATAGCAAGTGAGTTCTCAGGAGATCTGATTGTTTAAAAGTGTATAGCACTTCCTTGTTCATCTCTCCCTCTCCTGCTCTGCTGTGGTAAGACGTGCTTGCTTAGCCTTTGCCTTCTGCCATGACTATAAGTTTCCTGAGGCCATCCAGCCATGCTTCCTGTGCAGCCTGCAGAACTGAGTCAATTAAACCTCTTGTCTTCATAAATTACCCAGTCTCAAGTAGTTCTTTATAGGAGTGTGAGAATAAATTAACACCACTTCAAGATAATAAAGGCCATCTATAACAAACCCACAGCTAACATCACACTGAATAGTGTATGCCTATAGTCCCAGCTGGGGCTGGGACTTGGGAGTCTAAGGTGGGAGAATTGCTTGAACTTAGGCAGTGATGTGATGCAGTGAGCTTTCATCACATCACTGCTCTCCATCCTGAGTGACAGAGCAAGTGAGATCTTGTCTCCAAAAAAAAAAAAGAAGAAAAAGATACAAAATATCCAACAGATATATGAAAATATTCTCAACATCACTAAACATCAGGGAAATGCAAATCAAAACCACAACGAGATATAATTCCACCCCAGTTAAAATGGCTGTTATTACAAAGTTTAAAAAATAACGAATGCTGGTAAGAATGTAGAAAAAAGGGAACTCTTTTACAGTGTTGATGGGAATGCAAATTAGTACAGCCATTATAGAAAAAATATGAAGGTTTCCTAAGAAACTAAAAATGAACTATGATCCAGCAATCCCACTACTGGCTATTTATCTAAAGGAAAGGAAGTCACTATATCAAAGGAATACCTGCACCCCCAAGTATATTTCAGCACTGTTCACAATGCCAAGATAGAGAATCAGTGTAAGTGTCCATCAATAGATGAATGGATAATGTGATATATACATAATAAAATACTATTCATCTATAATAAAAGGTCGAAATTCTATCATTTGCAACATAAAGGAAACTACAGATCATTATGTTAAGAGAAATAAGCCAAGACAGAAAGACAGACATTGTACATACTCACTCATAGGTGGGAGCCAAAAAACGTTGATCTCACAGAGGTAGAGAGTAGAATGATTGTTTCCAAATGCTGGAAAGGGTGGTGGAGAGATGAAGAGAGGCTGTTTGGGGGGTACAAACATACTGTCGGATAGAAGTAATAAATTGTTAGTGCTTGGTAGCACAAAAGGATGACTACAGTTAACAATAGTTTATTTTATATTTCAAAATAGAGAGGAGAGGATGGGCACGGTAGCTCATTCCTGTAAACCAGCATTTTAGGAGGCTGAGACGGGGGGTCACCTGAGGTCAGGACTTCAAGATCAGCCTGGCTAACATGGTGAATCCCTATCTCTACTAAAAATATAAAAATTAGCCAGGTGTGGTTGCACATGCCTGTAATCCCAGCTATTCAGGAGGCTGAGGCCAAGAATTGCTTGAACCCATGTGGTAGAGGTTGTAGTGAGCTGAGATGGTGCCACTGCACTCCAGCCTGGGTGACAGAATGAGATCCTATCTCAAAAAAAAAAACACAGGGAGGAGAGAAGATTTGAAATGTTCTCAAGACAAATGAATGATAAATGTTTGAGGTGATGAATATTATACATACCTTAATTTGATCATTACAGATTTATGCATATCTCAAAATATCACATGTACCTCATAAATATGTATAATATTTATATATCAATAAAAAGAATGTTATCAGTATAGTTTGAACTTTTTAAATTTTAACAAAAATTTCTTTAAACAAACAAAAATTTTTTTTCCATAACAGTAAAAATGATTCTTATCTATAACTATGTAAATGGATGATGCTCCACATAGACTATAAATCATTGAAAGTCAAATCTTGATTTAAACTGATTTTACTATCTTATCAGTTTCCTCATTAAAGAGTTATATAAAGTGTTGATACATGTTTATTTTAAATTTCCATGAGAGTCATGAATTTGCCATTCTGAGACTATCTTAGCACTTTTAGAGGTCATCCACAAAGCTGCTCCAGTGACTCTCCTGAAGGAGGCAGGGGAATTGTACTGCATGAGACATGAGCCTCACGGGCTGCCTAAGTCCAGGCACCTCTTTTCTTAGTTCTCAGAGTGGCTTCCAAGTGGCAGTGGAACCTCAACTTCTTTGGAGAGTGAACTTTTAATATCAGCAGAAATTACATTTTATTGTATGTCAGCTTAAACATAATTTTGAAGATCTTAGAAAACTTAAAACATAGAACTAATGTTAAAATGAGCTAATCAAAGGAAAAGATTGGATACAAGCATTGAGTACTAAGAATAATTTTAATTTATTTTCTTTTTCTTCTTATTTTCATATGCAATAAAACAGCTGTATCTTTTGGTCATTTTTGACACTTTAAGAAAGTATAAAAGGGTTGGGTGGTTGTAGAAAGTTGTGTTTTGTGTATTCAAGATCTTTGATGATTTGCTAAAATGCTTGTATATGACAGAGGTCAATTACCCATTCCCAATTTTCTGCAAAACAGAAATTAATTACTTTGATTCAAAGTAATAATAATATAGGTGACTAAAACTATATCAGAACAACAGTAACAAGGAAAATAACCTGTGTTTCTTTTTCAAAGGTAAAGAAATAGTCCTAAAGTATCAGTTTCTTCAAGTCTTGGAAAGAAAGGCATAATGAAGGACAAAGCTCAACCAGAGTGAACTGTATTTGCCTTGGTTGAAAGCATCTGAGTCTGAAAATAAATTATGAACTCTACTAAAATTTTGGCAAATTTTTGTCAGTTTTGATAGGCCTGCTTTCCTTGTTTATTGATTAATGACTTCGTTTACAACATAAAAGATTATTGTCATCTCTATAATCTGCCTACAGATTAAAAATTCCATGTCTTAGAATAATTTCCTGTGTTTTTGTTGACTTTATGATGATTATTTAAAAAAAAAGAAAACAGAAGTTTTAAGTTTCTGTGGAGCTGTATTATTTTCTTCTATGTTTATTTTTGAATATTTTATTATAATTATGTTAAGTTGCTAAATGTTGCTCCTCGGTCACCCAAGACCCTCTCTACATCAAGTGATCAATTCTCTTCCCACAACCTTCTTGAATTTGCTCTCCCAAGATCTGGCCCTATAATTAGAACAAATAAAAAATATTTTCAGAATATTATTTACACCTAGAACTATTATTGAAATAACCTCAAAAGCCCATGGAAAATAGCCACAATTTGTTATTTTGCCTTATAAATAGGAGAGAGGTTAGAAATAATTAGGTGTGTTTGACATGTTTCATATTTCTTAACCAGCTCAGCCTTTATTGTAAGAGCTGCAGAGGAGGCCAGGCATGGTGGCCATGCCTGTAATCCCAGCACTTTGAGAGGCTGAGGCTGGTGGATCACTTGTCAGGAGTTCAACAACACTGAAATCAATCAAGCAGAAGAAAGGATACCAGAAATTGAAGATCAACTCATTGAAATAAAGTGACAAGGCAAGATTAGAGAAAAAAGAGTGAAAAGAAATGAACAAAGTCTCCAAGAAATATATGATTATGTGAAAATCTACATTTGATCAACATATCTCCAAGTTGGAGAACACTCTTCAGATTATCATCCAGGAGAACTTAGCAAAGCAGGCTAACGTTCAAATTCAGGAAAAACAGAGAACACTGCAAAGATATTCCTTGAGAATAGTGACCCCAAGGTACATAATTGTCAGATTCACCACGGTTGAAATGAAGGAAAAAATGCTAAAGGCAGCCAGAGAGAAAGGTCAAGTTACCCACAAAGGGAAGCCCATCAGACTCATAGAAGATCTCTTGGCAGAAACTCTACAAGCCAGAAGAGAGTGGAGGCCAATATTCAACATCTATAAAGAAAAGTATGTTCGGCAGGGTGCAGTGACTCAAGCCTGTAATCCCAGCACTTTGGGAGGCTGAGGCGGGTGGATCACAAGGTCAAGAGATAGAGCCTATCCTGGTCAACATGGTGAAACCCCGTCTCTACTAAAAACAAAAAAAATTAGCTGGGCATAGTGGCGCATGCCTGTAATCCCAGCTACTCAGGAGGCTGAGGCAGGAGAATTGCCTGAATCCAGGAGGTGGAGGTTGCGGTGAGCTGAGATCACGCCATTGCACTCCAGCCTGGGCAACAAGAGCAAAACTCTGTCTCATAAAAAAAAAAAGAAAAGTATGTTCAACCTAGAATTTCATATCCAGCCAAACTAAGTTTTATAGCAAAGGAGAAATAAAACCCTTCACAGACAAGCAAATGCTGAGAGATTTCATCACCACCAGACCAGCCTTACAAGAGCTCCTGAAGGAAGCACTAAACATGAAAAGGAACAACCAATCAGTACCAGCCACTGCAAAAGCATACCAAATTGTAAAGACCATCGATACTATGAAGAAACTGCATCAACTGATGGGCAAAACAACCAGCTAGCATCAAACTGGCAGGATCAAATTCACACATAATAATATTAACCTTAAATGTAAATGGGCTAAATGCCCCAATTAAAAGACAGACTGGCAAATTGGATAAAGAGTCAAGACCCATCAGTGTACTGTATTCAGGAGAGTCATCTCACATGCCAAGAAACACATGGGCTCAAAATAAAGGGATGGAGGATTTACCAAGCAAACAGAGAGCAAAAGAAAAGTAGGAGGTGCAATCCTGGTCTCTGATAAAACAGACTTTAAACCAACAAAGATCAAAAGAGACAAAGAAGGGTATTGCATAATGGTAAAGGGATTAATGTGAGAAAAGAGCTAATGATCCAAAATATATATGTACCCAATACAGGAGCACCCAGATACATAAAGCAAGTTTTTAAAGACCTACAAAGAGACTTAGACTCCCACACAATAATAGTGGGGGATTTTAACACCCCACTGTCAATATTAAACAACCAATGAGACAGAATATTTACAAAGAAATCCAGGATTTGAATTCGGATCTGGACCAAGTGAACCTAATGGATATCTACATAACACTCCACCCCAAATCCACAGACTATATATTCTTCTCAGCACCACATCACACTTACTCTACATAATTGGAAGTCAATCACTCCTCAACAAGCACAAAAGAATGAAAATCATAACAAACAGTCTCTCAGACCACAGTGCAATACTATTAGAACTCAGAATTAAGAACCTCACTTGAAATCAGACAACTACATAGAAACTGAACAACTTGCTCTGGAATGACTACTAAATAAATCACGAAAGGAAGGCAGAAATAAAGTTCTTCAAAACCAGTGAGAACAAAGGCACAATATACCAGAATCTCCGGGACACATTTAAAGTGGTGTCTAGAGGGAAATTTATAGCACAAAATGCCCACATGAGAAGTGAGGAAATGTCTAAAATTGACACCCTAATGTCACAATTTAAAGAACTAGAGGAGCAAGATCCAGCAGACTCAAAAACTAGCAGAAGGCAGGAAATAACTAAGATCAGAGCAGAACTGAAGGAGACAGAGACAGAAAAAACCCTTCAAAAAATTAATAAACTCAGCAGCTGGTTTTTTGAAAAGATCAACAAGATAGACCACTAGCCAGACTAATAAAAAAAGAAGAGAGAGAAGAATTGAACAGATGCAATAAAAAATGATAAAGGGGATATCACCACCAATCCCACAGAAATACAAACTACCATCAGAGATTACTACAAACACCTCTATGCACATAAATCAGTAAGTCAAGAAGAAGGGAATAAATTCCTGGACACTTATGCTCTCCCAAGACTAAACCAGGAAGTCAAATCCAGAATAGACCAATAAGAAAGTCTGAAGTTGAGACAGCAATTAACAGCCTATCAACCAAAAAAGTCCAGGACCAGATGGGTTCACAGCCGAATTCTACCAGTGGTACAAAGAGGAGCTGCTATCATTCCTTCTGAAACTATTCCAAACAAAACAAAAAGAGGGAATTTTTCCTAACTCATTTTATGAGACCAACATTATTCTGATACCAAAACTTGGCAAAGACACAACTAAAAAAAAATTTCAGACCAATAACTGTGATGAACATTATTGTGAAAATCTTCAGTTAAATACTGGCAAACCAAATCCAACAGCACATCAAAAAGCCTATACATCACAATCAAGTTGACTTCATCCCTGGGATACAAGGTTGGTTCAACATACGCAACTCTACAAATGTAATTAATCACATAAACGGAACTAAAGACAAAAACCACAAGATTATCTCAATAGATGTAGAGAAGGACTTTGACAAAATTCAACAGCTTTATGCTAAAAAACTTTCAATAAATTAGGTATTGATGAAATATTTCTCAAAATAATAAAAGCTATTTACAACAAACCCACACCCAATATCATACTGAATGGGCAAAAACTGAAAGCATCCCCTTTGAAAATTGGCACAAGGGTGCCTTCTCTCACCAATCCTATTCAAGACAGTATTGGAAATTCTGGCCAGGGCAATCAGGCAAGAAAAAAAAAATCAAGCATATTCAACTAGAAAAAGAGGAAGTCAAATTGTCTCTACTTGCAGATGACATCATTTTATATTTAGAAAACCCCATCATCTCAGTGCAAAATCTCCTTAAGCTGATAAGCAACTTCAGCAAAGTCTCAGGATACAAAAATCAATGTACAAAAATCACAAGCATTCCTATACACCAATAACAGACAGAGAGCCAAATCATGAGTGAACTCCCATTCACAATTGCTACAAAGAGAATAAAATGCCTAGAAATACAGCTAACAAGGGAGTTGAAGGACCTCTTCAAGGAGAACTACAAACCACTGCTCAAGGAAATAAGAGAGGACACAAACAAATGAAAACACATTCCATGCTCATGGATAGGAAGAATCAATATTGTGAAAATGGCCACACTGCCCAAATATGCAGCCAAGAAACATATGAGAAAAAAACTCATTATCACTGTTGATTAGAGAAATGCAAACTAAGACTACATGGAGATACCATCTTACGTCAGTTAGAATGACAATCATTAAAAAATCCTGGAGAGGATATGGAGAATAGGAACACTTTTACACTGTTGGTGGGAATGTAAATTAGTTCAACCATTATGGAAGACAGTGTGGCGATTTCTCAAGGATCTGGTACTAGAAATACCATTTGACCCAGCTATCCTATTACTGGGTATATACCCAAAGGATTATAAAACATTCAACTATAAAGACATATACATATGTATGTTTATTGTGACAATGTTCACAATAGTTAAGACTTGGAACCAACCCAAATGCCCATCAAAGATAGACTGGATAAAGAAAATGTGGCATACATACACCATGGAATACCATGCAGTCATAAAAGGAATGAGTTCACATCCTTTGCAGGGACGTGGATGAAGCTGGAAACCATCATTCTCAGCAAACTGACACAAGAATAGAAAACCAAACACTGCATGTTCTCACTCATAAGTGGGTGTTGAATGATGAGAACACATGGACACAGGGAGGGGAACATCACACACTAGGACCTGTCAGGGGTTGGGGGAGTTAGGGGAGAGATAGTGGGGGGGGATTGGGGAGAGCTAATATTAGGAGAAATACCTAATGTAGGTGACGGGGGGATGGATGCAGCAAACCGTCACGGCATGTGTATACCTATGTAACAAACCTGCATATTTTCTACATGTACCCCAGAACTTAAAGTATAATTTAAAAAAATTATAATAACACAAAAAAGTTATAAAATAGCTATAGCTATTAAGCCTCTGTTACGCAAATGAATGGAGACCACCCAAATGAAAACAAACAAAGCCTATTTATTCTTTTTTTTTTTTTTTTTTTTTTTTTTTGCGACGGAGTTTCGCTCTTGTTACCCAGGCTGGAGTGCAATGTCGCGATCTCGGCTCACCACAACCTCCACCTCCTGGGTTCAGGCAATTCTCCTGCCTCAGCCTCCTGAGTAGCTGGGATTACAGGCACGCGCCACCATACCCAGCTATTTTTTGTCATTTTTAGTAGAGACGGGGTTTCACCATGTTGACCAGGATGGTCTCGATCTGTTGACCTCGTGATCCACCCGCCTCGGACTCCGAAAGTGCTGGGATTACAGGCTTGAGCCACCGCGCCCGGCCAAAGCCTATTTATTCTTATCTTGCGATAGCAAGGGAGTCAGCCACCATCACTTGTGTTTTGACAGAGATTCAAAGGTAGGCAGAGGAGTGAGAGGGCTTTACAGTGGGAAGAGGGAAGGCTTCAAGAATGCCCTCACTAAAGGCTGTTGGCCTGGGGAAGCTGTAGGTGGGCCAACTGGAAGTGGGGCATCCTATGTGATTGGTTTGGGCAACATACTTGGCTTTCTCTGGTTGGTTCTAAAATTGGTAGCAGGGATGAAACTTAGGGAAACTGTCAGTTATTAATCAAATCCTGGCCATCTGAGGACAATTGCTGCCTGGGCTGTCATTTGATTTCTTGGACTGGTTGCTACAGAAAGTAGGTTGGCTTCCCAGGCTGGTTGCTGCAGTCATGGGTCAGTTCTACCCGTGTAGTTTGGTCTATACAATGGCCTGTCTCACTGTCATTTACAGATAGCTTTTGTTTCATGCAGATACTTGCTTCAAGTTTCTGCTAAAAGTTACAGGTCAGCATTTGTTTCCCCAATAAAGAACAGTCACAGTGCCTATCTTGAGAAAAAGGACTATACAAACTATGAATACTTCAGAGAATAATCTTTTAGGTCCAGGATTCTGCACTGACGTTGCTTAGACAACTTTCGGACCACAGCAGTGGGATGAGTCAGAATTTTCAGAATCATTCTGAGTCTAGAAATAGATGGCTTTATGAAAGCTGACTGCTAACCCAAGATCCAACACAAAAATTAACTACGTAAGACTGAATAAACTGATGAGGGTCATTTTTTGGTAACTGTTTATTTTTTATATTGTTGGTATTGTTTTATCTTCCATATGTGTGTAAATATATATATATATATATATATATATTCTATATATACAGATATACGTACATATATTCTATTTCTTCCTGAGCTTTCTGGATCCAAAAAACTTAATAAACTCAATTTTTGTAAATTCAAGTAAAAATTTCAAAATGATGTCTGATTACCCCTGAACCCCAGATTAGAAAATTCTGAATTCTGAATCTCCTTGCTTTCTGGGGCAACATAGTTATTTGCATAGGTTCTTACCAGGATATGATTGGACAAATTGTGCAGCATTAGCTGGAGTGTCACATTTGAGAATAATCCTCACTAAATTCAGTATAATCAGCTACTTTTGAGGACAAGGGTTGACTTCACTTATGGAGCTGGTGCATACAAAGTCCCCCTGGGAATACGGTCCTGGTTTATCAGGTTCCATTCTCAAAGGCAGTAAGGAAGGTCACTTCCTGGAAAGCCTGGGACACCAGTAAATTTAGGGGACCTTAAGAAGACAGCAATTTGCTCAAATGTATAGGTAGCACAGGTGAAGTCTGGTGGAGAGAGCATCTTGGGTTTGACCTTGCAGTGATAGAGACAGGAGGCAACCATGTGTCCCCTCCTCCCACACTGTTCACCAGTGAAGCCCTGCCTTCAAGCCTAAAACAGCTTGAAGGCTGAAAAACGAGACTGCAGGTCCCAGACGAAGCCTGCCCTTTCCTGACTTATTCTTTCTGAATAATGCCAGCCTGAGCACCGTGAGGACAGGGTGGAGCCTCTAGAAGTTCATGCCATTTGCAGTAGGGAGGAGCCTGACTTCTGTTCCTGTGTGGCAACCTGAGATTCAATCTGTGACGTGGGAAAGCTGCTAGCAGAATTCTGTCTCGCTTTCCTGAGAGTTATTTTTTCTTTTCACCCAGTACATTTCACTTTTCTCACCCTTCTATGTGTCTGTGAGCCTAATCTTTTCTGGTTGTGTAACTAGAGCCAGGAGAAAGTCCTGCAACATTTTTGTCACCCAATATGGGGCTTGAGGAAGGGTGAATAACATGCAAACCAAAAAATATTTTTTCCTTTCTTGTCTAAGCCTTTTTGTCCCCAGACATCTTCTGAGGGGAGAGGAAATTATGCCCCCACCACACATTTTTCCCAGGGGTTGGGAGTGTTGGCCTTTCCTTCTCTTTTTGGGATGGATGGACAAACTGGTGGCTTCCCAGTTCCCTTCTTAAATTTCCCTCCCTGTTGGCAGAAATCCATTTGCATAAGAATAAGAGGTTCTTCCCCCAGGCATCTTTCCAACCCTGCACTTTAACTTCTTTTCTCTATCCTGTCAGAAGTCAACTTTTATGTGAGAGGCTTTTTTTTTTTTTTAGAACATGTTTTACTAGGCCAGGACCCCAGCTATCACTGTTTATATTCTCTGTAAAGTTTTAAATACAAAAAAGGATTTGTGAGGTTGGTCTTAAGCTGTAGCCAACGTGGTGTGCTTTGCATGACTTTTTCTATGACCAGTAGCAAACTTTGCTGTAGGTCTCCATCTTGTTTTACATCCTTAGAAGCATTGCCTGTAACTATGTGGCAATGTTTTGTTTAGCCCCCACCATCATTTTACAATGGCATCTGGATTCACTCTTGGCTTAGCGTATGAGTCCTTTCTGATTTGGTACCTGTGCAACCTTTGCTATTTGTTGATTCTCTTCCTCCCTCCTCCCCCACCATGAACCACCTTGGATTTTCCTTTCTCTGAGCCTTTAGTAACTTTTGAAAGCCAGAAATATTGGCCAGTTGGTGTGGCTAAAGTCAGGTAATAGGGAATTTAAAAGGATTTTCTTAAAAGCACTCAGCTTAATTAAAAGTGGATACCCAAGATATTGGTATGTTTAAAAGGCCTTTATGTTTTTCTTTACTTCCACCTTGTTTTGCTGGAAAAGACTTTTTGTTTTTGGTTGGCTGAATTATTTTTCTCCATTTTGCTTTGCCACTTTTCAGGCACACATGAGAGGAGAGAGACCGCTGTTTTGCTCATGAGACCCCAGGAATTACAGGCAGATCAATCCCTCGTAAAATCTGTTTTTGACTCCCAGTTATACCTGTTTATCAAAAGGCCTTACAAACCTGAATGTTTTCCAAACCTTGTCCCTTAAAGGGCTCCACTCGGAGGCCAATAATCCAATTAGGAGATTGGCAAACAAAAAATCTTATGGCAGCTGGATCTTCTGCTGCCTGTCTCTGTAATCATGATGTCTGTAAAACAGAGCTGTAATTAACTGGCCTAAAGGAATAGAAGTGCTTGTATCAAACATTTTTTAAAGGGAAGATAAAAGCTGTGGTACCTTTCAGTTCACATGATTTTAATCCTTGAGAAATAAAAACAGACTCAAAAATTATTTGTAAAATGCAAATGTCATCAAAATGCAAATACCTGAGCTAAATTATGTGGGTAATATACTAGGTTTTCTAAAGGTTTTACGGTTATAAACTGCCTTTAAGAATTTTTCAACCTACTGGCTTCATCATTGGTAAGGACTGGACGTGTGGAATTAACCATGCCCTTAATTATCCTATAAGGAATCAAACCTTGGCTGCACCTAGCACATAATTAAAACAACTTACTAGGTTTTACATTAAAGTTAGAATTACAAGCAGTTACCATTATAACATGTAATTAAAACTACTGGAGATAGATTTACATGTGAATTGTGTAAGAACAGTAAGATAAGTTTTCAGTAAAAGATTATAAGATGAGTGGAAATGTAAATTCTTACCTAGGGTTAAAAGATTGCTTTCAATTAGATCATATAAAGCCGAGTGTTTGAAAACATGATGGAAGGACTGGAAAAGTTAAACTTGCAAATATTCCAGGTGTGAACATATTGACTAAATTCAAAATGGTATTACACAGTTGTTCTGTAAATTAAGCATTGAAGTAAAAGCACAACAAGGTACTCTGGAGGCACTAATCTGCTCTTTGGCAAAATTTGTAAAGGGTTATAAAAGATTTTTGCTTTATTAAATTTTGAGTCATCATTGTGGCAAAATAAATGATAATCTGGAATTCTATTTTATAACATCAAGTATTTTAAACTTCTAACATATATATACGTATATATACGTGTATATATACGTGTATATATACGTATATATATTTTATTGAATGACTAAGTCATTCTTTTTTTTTAAATTGCATTTTAGGTTTTGGGTTACATGTGAAGGACATGCAAGATAGTTGCATAGGTACACACGTGGCAGTGAGATTTGCTGCCTTCCTCCCCATCACCTATATCTGGCATTTCTCCCCATGCTATCTCTCCCCAACTTCCCACCCCCCGCTGTCCTTCCCCTATTCCCCTCAACTGACCCTAGTGTGTAGTGCTCCCCTCCCTGTGTCCATGTGTTCTCATTGTTCAACACCCACCTATGAGTGAGAACATGCGGTATTTCATTTTCTGTTCTTGTGTCAGTTTGCTGAGAATGATGTTCTCCAGGTTCATCCATGTCCCTACAAAGGACACGAGCTCATCATTTTTGATTGCTGCATAATATCCCATGGAGTATATGTACCACATTTTCCCAGTCCAGTCTATCATCGATGGGCATTTGGGTTGATTCCAGGTCTTTGCTATTGTAAACAGTGCTGCAATGAGCATTCGTGTGCATGTGTCCTTATGGTAGAACGATTTATAGTCCTTTGGATATATACCCAGTAATGGGATTGCTGGGTCAAATGGAATTTCTATTTCTAGGTCCTTGAGGAATCGCCACACTGTCTTCCACAATGGTTGAACTAATTTACACTCCCACCAGCAGTGTAAAAGTGTTCCTATTTCTCCACATCCTCTCCAGCATCTGTTGTCTCCAGATTTTTTA
>CM052659.1:106469225-106498493 GCA_028533165.1 Leontopithecus rosalia
ATTTACTTCCAATTATGTGGTCAATTTTAGAGTAGGTGTGATGTGGTGCTGAGAAGAAAGTATATTCTGTGGATTTGGGGTGGAGAGTTCTGTAAATGTCTATCAGGTTTGCTTGTTCCAGGTCTGAGTTCAAGTCCTGGATATCCTTGTTAATTTTCTGTCTGGTTGATCTGTCTAATATTGACAGTGGAGTGTTAAAGTCTTCCACTATTATTGTGTGGGAGTCTAAGTCTCTTTGTAAGTCATTAAGAACTTGCCTTATGTATCTGGGTGCTCCTGTATTGGTTGGGTATATATTTAGGATCATTAGCTCTTCTTGTTGTATTGATCCTTTTACCATTATGTAATGTCCTTTGTCTCTTTTGATCTTTGTTGCTTTAAAGTCTGTTTTATCAGAGATGAGAATTGCAACTGCTGCTTTTCTTTTGCTCTCCATTTGCTTGGTAAATCTTTCTCCATCCCTTTATTTTAAGCCTTTGTGTATCCTTGCATGTGAGATGGGTTTCCTGGATACAACACACCAATGGGTTTTAGTTTTTTATCCATTTGCCAGTCTGTGTCTTTTGATTGGTGCATTTTGCCCATTTACATTTGGGTTAACATTGTTATGTCTGAATTTGATACTGCCATTTTGATGCTAGCTGGCTGTTTTGCCTGCTAGTTGATGCAGATTCTTCATTTTGTTGATGCTCTTTACCATTTGGTATGTTTTTGGAGTGGCTGGTACCAGTTGTTCCTTTCTATGTGTAGTGCCTCTTTCAGGAGCTCTTGTAAAGCAGGCCTGGTGGTGACAAAATCTCTGAGTCCTAGCTTGTTGGCAAAGGATTTTATGTTTCCTTCACTTATGAAGCTTAGTTTGGCTGGATATGAAATTCTGGGTTGAAAGTTCTTTTCTTTAAGGATGTTAAATATTGGCCCCCACTCTCTTCTGGCCTGTAAGGTTTCTGCTGAGAGATCTGCTGTGAGTCTGATGGGTTTCACTTTGTGGGTAACCTTACCTAGGATTTTATCCTTCATTTCAATCCTGGTGAATCTGACGATTATGTGCCTTGGGGTTGCTCTTCTTGCGGAGTACGTTGTGGTGTTCTCTGTATTTCCTGGACTTAATATTGGCCTGCCTGGCTAGGTTGGGGAGGTTTTCCTGGATAATATCCTGAAGAGTATTTTCCAGTTTGGATTCATTCTCTCCATCCCATTCAGGTACACCTATCAAACGTAGATTAGGTCTTTTCACATAGTCTCATATTTCTTAGAGACTTTGTTCATTCCTTTTTGCACTTTTTTCTTTAATCTTGCCTTCTCATTTTATTTCACTGAGTTGATCTTCGACCTCTGATATCCTTTCTTCTGCCTGGTAAATTAGGCTGTTGAAACTTGTGCATGCTTCGCAAAGTTCTCGTGTTGTGCTTTTCAGCTCCATCAATTCACTCATATTCCTCTCTAAGCTGTCCATTCTTGTTATCATTTCATCAAATCTTTTTTCAAGGTTCTTAGTTTCTTTGCATTGAGTTAGAACATGTTCTTTTAACTCATAGAAATTTCTCATTACCTACCTTCTGAAGTCTGATTCTGTCATTTCATCACACTCATTCTCCATCCAGCTTTGTTCCCTTGCTGGTGAGGAGTTGTGATCCCTTGTAGGAGGAGAGGTGTTCTGGTTTGGGGTGTTTTCATCCTTTTTGTGCTGGTTTCTTCCCATCTTTGTGGATTTATTCACCTGTCATCTTTGTAGTTGCTGATTTTCAGATTGGGTCTCTGAGTGGACTTCCAGATTGTTGATGATGAAGTTATTTCTGTTTCTTAGTTTTCCTTCTAACAGTCTGGCCCTTCTGCTGTAGGGCTGCTGAGGTCTACTCCAGGCCCTGCTTGCCTGGGGATCACCTGCAGCAGCTGCAGAACAGTAAGGGTTGCTACCAGTTTCTTTTTCTGCTATCTTTGTCCCAGAATGATGCCCTCTGCGCTTTCACTGGGAGCTGCAATCCTGAGTTGTTCCTAAATGGCCATCTTGCTCCAATCCACCTTTAACATATTTATCAGGCTTCCCCAAATCAAACTTCAATTTTGAAATTGTTTTTTTCTGATGCCTGGCTTTGGATGCTACAGAGGGCCCCTGAAGTATCCAAAAGAGAGGGAAATAGAATTATTGAACAGGTTTAGTTACATGGGATTGCAAAAATGTGTTTGATCTTCTTTAGGTTATATTTTGATCAATAATACTAATAGATGTTTCAAAATTTTATGGGATTTCCAAAATTCTAAGGTCTACAGTATATGCTATCAGTTACATAATTAAGGTTGTTAAGCTACTGTAAACCACAGAGATAACCAAACTTCTGTGTCAATTGTGTTTCTAACTGCAACTACCCTGGACATTTTGTTATTCACAGACAACTGCTGTCTTGGTTTTATCCTTTTCAAAAATGGCTTATAATAAGCTATAGGACTCTGACAGGTGCTCTCAAATACAGGTTTCTGATAACTTTAGAGATTGTAACATTGGAATAAACAAAAAACATACAGGACTCATGAAGAGCTAAAATGTTCATGAATATCAAACAAAACAAGAGTTAACTAAATGAACTGAACTCACAGAAAACTGAAGCAATCATTTTGACATTTGCTTGGAATATTGCTCATTCTTGTTTTGTTTTTCAAAGTCAAAGAAACTTATTTTGAACTATGTATAGCCTTGAATAATTGAGTAAGGTATACTCCTGAGAACAAAATTTAGAGCATATTTGTTTCTCTCTTTGCCTGGCTTCTCCAGAATTTGGAAACTAGTTGTGAGTATTCTTAACTTATGGCAATACAGTTGTTTGCATCAGTGTAGTAAGAATCCATTTTTTTTTTTTTTGCAACTGGATGCAACTGAATAAAGTGATTGTTTTTCCAAGGCTTTAACTGAAAAGGTATGCTTCCCTTTAAGGAGTCAAGCTCAACTTGCAGAGCTAATAAAAGCTGCTTGGGAAAGCTGGCCTCATATCCTTGTCTATAGGATCCTGCACAGGGTTTCTGATCTATTGTAAGTAAAGAATGCCACTTTCTGAAAGGCCCAGATTCTCCAAGTTTGCCTTGGTACCTTAAAAAAAGAGGATTACCCAACTCACAGGTATTTGAGGATACAAACCCATGGCTGGGCTCAGCTTTAAAAGGTCTTATCAGAAATTCCTTGTGGAAAAGAGTTCCATCAAAGACAATCTAAAAGGCCTACATAAAAATAATTATTCTTGCTGCACTTTATACAAACAATCAGGCCAAATATAAGACTCATTAGCTGTTTTTAAGTTTTTGCCTACATTTTAGACTAAGTGTGCTTGTTCCTGTGGACCAGCAATTTCTGGCTGCAGCTCAGAAAGAACAAAAGGGATGGATGACGTAAAAATCTGGATCAATATTCTAGTTCTGAGCAATTATCTTGCAAATCCTGCCATGTGATTGAATAAATAGAATGCCCATCAGCCGGAGGTTTTCTTTTTGGGAAAGTAAGACCAAGGGAGCAAACCAAAGCCAAGCCCCATGCACCCAAATCTTAGCCAGCATAACTATAACCACCAGTTATCTGGGCATGTCACAAGGCATCCTTTTCTTTTTCTTTTCGGAGGAGGACACAATTCAACAGCTTCACCTTAGCATTCAGCTTACAATAAGAAGTCCATACAACCCTCCTAACTCCCCAGCCCCATCAGACATATTTTTGTCCCAAACTCAATTCCAAGCTTCAGATCAAAGCCCTAGGAATGAAAACTAGATCTGAGCGATCCAGAGGCAGACAGTAACAGAGTATAAAAGGCAGAGCACTTGTGAGTGTGACTGACTCCTGCCAATTAAGCCAGGTTTCCCATTTCTTGGATAAAGGTCACACTAGTGTCCATGGCATGAATGAGGTCTAGGGAATTCAAAGGCTACTGACAGTATAGGAGATAGGGTGTGTGTGGGTAAGAGAAGATACTCCCACTCCTCAGGTCCCCTGTTAACATGAGTGAAAGCCATTTTGACACCCATGGGTATCACCCCATTGCAGTTACCAGGACTTGGTGATACAAGGACAGAGGAAAGAAAAACGAATGCCTCACTTTCCCTCCCTCATGTACCTCAGGTATTCACTAGGAAGAGAAGGGAACCAGGAATGCCTCACCCCCCTCTTTCTAGATGAGTAGTCGTTCATCTTCAGTCTGTACCCCTGTCAAATGCATCCTGAACACCTGGGACTCCTTTGAAAAAAAAATTCTTCTTTTTTCCTTTCTCCTCCTCTTCCCTCTCCTCATTGATAAGTAACTGTGTCACCATACTATGAGACACTCCTTTGGATACATCCTCCAAAGTAGGAAAAGTTAATTTCCAAAACCCTAAACTGGTTAAATCAGGACTGGGCTAGGGGAAGGGAACCTGGAAGCCTGACATGCTGGCAGAAGAGTGAAATTTTTTCCAGTCAAGCTTTTGGCAGCCCCCATCCCTGTACAAACTGGTAAAAGGCCTTGGAATGTTTGAGCTGTCCTTCACCACCCCTTTTGTTTCATTTTGATACATGTCTTCCAATAACCCAGTTTGTCTCCCCTCACCTTCAGGCCATCACACTCCAAATAGTCATGTAATCAGAGCCTTGGACAATGGCCCCTTCTGCTGAGGACCCTTAGACAGGTCTCTGAGGCCTGACTGCTCTTTTCCCAAACAGCACTCCCTGTTAGCAGGAAGCAGTTAAGGTCCATCTTCATACTTATTCTTATCCTTATTCTAACAGCAGTTAAATGTACTTCTTTAGATGGGGAAATGATAGATATGGGAGGCAGCCAAAGGTTCTCCCACTCCCCAGCAAACCCTGCCTTCAAACCTAAAAGAGCTTGAAGTGTGAAAAATCAGACTGCCAGTTCTGGATGAAGCTCACCCTTTCCCAATTTATTCTTTCCGAATTATACCCACCTGTACGCTATGAGGATGGGGTGAAGGCTTAGGAAATTTGTGCCATTTGCAGTGGGGAGGAGCCTGGCCTATCCTATTCCTGTGTGGTGACCTGGGACTCAATCTGTGAGGCGGGAAACCTGCTAGCAGGACTCTCTGTCACTTTGCTGAGAGTTATTTTTCCTTTTTGCCCAATAAATTTCACTTTCCTCACCCTTATATGTGTTCATGAGCCTAATCTTTCCTGGTCATGGGACAAGAGCCTGGTTTTAGCTGAATTAAGGAGAAAGTTCTGCAGCATTATCATGCTGCTCCCTCTGCCTGAAATCTCTACTTAAACCCCTCTATTGGAAAGATTTCCACACCAAACCAAAACACCCTTCTAGGCCCAGTTCAAATGCTTCCTCCTCAGGGAAGCTTTCCCTTGTTCTTTCTCTAACCAGAAGGCCTCTCCCTCCCAGGTTCTCAAGGCACTTGCATGTTTTTAGTTATCCTGAGAGGCTGAGGCTAAGAGCAGCACATGACACAACACTGGAGCTGAAAATATGGTGACTGAATGAATGACAAAGTAATGAATGAATGGCTAAGTGATAGATGAATGAATGAAAAAGAGATGGCTTGTGCTAACAGGAGAGCTAGAATTTGAACTGAGATTTCAAGAGGGATCAGATTTTCAAACCAGAAATAAGGTAGGTCACGTTTAGGCTCTTGACAATGCCACCTCTTAGCCTCATAGCATTGACCCACCATGATCTGCTTGCTGTCAGAGAGAGTGTCCCACTTCTCCCAAAAATAAGGATATGAAACCCTCGTGCTACAAGCTTGGGAGGCAGATCTCGGCTGGAATCCTCCGTTGTAGGTGAGCCAGCAAGTTTACTTAATCTCTCTTAGCCCTCAATTTTCTTATCTATGGAGTGAGAAAAACAATATCCAAATCGTAGCTTGGCTGTTAGGATTTAAGTAGATAACGTCTGTAAGACATTTAGCTCAGTTACTGGCACAAAGTAACTGGTAGCTATGGTATGATTATCATCACTTCCTCCCTGGGATCCCCAGGGCCTACGATATGAGCAAGTGAAAGAGCTGCCTGACCTGGTTGTTGTCCTCTGACACCTTTTGAATCCCTAGTGGCTGCTTCTACTTGCCAAGGCTTTTACCTCTAGATGTCGGGGCCCATGATTTGTGATTGTTCCCTAGTTAGGTGTGTGTGTTTTGGGGACCGTGAGGTCCTGGGTGCCCCAGGTGATTGTGCCCAGCCTTAGACTTTCTTCCTGGAAAAGTCTCTGCAGTGACCCCAGCACTTTCTGTGTGTGGATTTTGGCAGGGCTGTTGCGGCTGGGCCCAGGGAAGCTGGGCTGTGCGGCCTGGCCCCTCTTGGGTGGACCACAACCTCCCTGTGTGTTAGAGAAGGGCTGGCCCACCCACCTCGAGAAGGCAAAGGGAAGGCTGTGCTGCCCCGGGTCCGGGCCAGTTCAGAATATATTTACTTTGTGGGCTTCTCTTAACCCAAGAGGTTCTCTTAGAGAGGAGAGGAGGGGAGCGGAGAGGAGGAGCTACGAGCTAGAACACTTCCACCCAAGCACCTGCTCCAGGTGGGATTCTCCGGGACCCTTTATGGCAGGACCTTCCATGATTTGCAAATGGCCCAGTCCCCTTCTGTCTCTTGAAGTTTCTGCTACATGTTAAAGAAATGAATAAATGCTATAATGGGATCATAAAAGGGGTAATTTATAAATTACTCAATAATGCTTTTGACAAAAAAATGTGTAACTGAATAATCACATTGGGAGACAGTATAGGGCTCACATTTCAGGCTTTCTGGGCAGGGGACACTCGGGCCTTCCTGCCCCTGCGCCTGTACACCTGGCTATTGGTGTGGCCCTCCAGGTGGTGACGGACATGGAGGAAGATGAGGTATGTCTGAAGCAGGCTGTGGGTGTGAAACAAGGAAACTGGCTGGAGTGACACAAGGTGGGGACCCCTGGATCTAGGTGTGAACAGGACTCAAGGACTCCAGGCCTTCCTTCCACAGCCTTAACCCAGCCTCAGAACCACTCCAGGCCTCTCCTCTTAGTTTGTAAGTGATCATTTTCTTGACTCTGGGACTACACCTAGGTCCCGTTGCTGCAGGACAGATTCCCACACTCTGCTCTGGGCCGCAGGAGTGCTGCTGTCCCTGCCTGGACTGTGGGGTGCTTTCTAGGGCCCCAAATATGGGAAGAACAGGACTGAGGCATGGGGACCTGAGGGAAGAAATGGTAGCCAGAATAACCGTGAGGATCGTCTCTGGGCACAGAGAATCCCTGTGTCAGGAAAAGAGAAGTGAAGCCCTGTGTTAGGAGAATGGGTGGAGGGTAGCTGGGTGGGCTCAGCCAGTCTAACCAGGCAAAGAGCTGACCTGCTGCCTCTCAGACCCTGTGGCTATCCTTGGTCCAGAGAATGCAGTAGAAGCTCTGTGCTTTTCTGGAGGCCCAGTGGCCCCAGATCTTCCTCTTCACTCCCTAGTACACCTAGTACATCAACATTTCTCTGCCTAAGGAGCTCCAACAGTCTGACACCAAAGGCCAGAAGATGCAGGTCCTCAGTGCCAAGTGAGGAGTGCGGATTCTCAACAGTAGTGCTTGAAGCTCCAGCATGGATATGTGCAGACTGGTGGGAGGTCCAGGTCACTTGGGGGGTACGTATAAGTCATTGCTGTGGAAACAGCTCAAATGTGAGGTGCTGGGAGCCAAGGCAGAGGATGCAGGAGAGTCCTGTGAGAGGCTGGGAGACTGTGTGAGCCTAAAAACGGGGTCAGGCAGAGCCAGTGTTAGACCCCACTGCAGCACCATCAGGTCTCCTAGGACAGAAGAAGGGGTTGCTTCTATCCCCTCTGAAGATACCCTGAACGGGAGGGGTGGTGGTCTGGGAAGTGAGGGGACCCCTGGCCTCTCACAGCTCTACTCCTGACTGGGTCTTGGGAAATCCACACCATTGCTTCCCAAGACTGCCTGCGGGATCACTGTGGCTCAAAATGGGTGGTTTTGCAGAGAATTCTCCTTACTTGTGCTCTGCCAATAACTCGAGCCTCTTCTAGGCAGACCTTTGTTGGGGTGATAGCATCAGTGACTACAGTTTAGTCAGCCTGCTAGCTCTGTCTTTCCTTCCCCATGAGAAGGTGCTGGCAGAAATCCTGGGAGCCCCAGGAGGCTTCCTTTTCTGTGCTGGCTGAGGAATCCACAGCACTGGAGAATTAGTGTATATGTGCGGCTGGCGCCACCTAGTGATCGAGGCCCTCCTGCACCCTGTCGGACAGCTCTCCCAGGAAGGCAGTTTGCCTTCTGACAGTGCAGACTTTCTCACGCTTTGGTGTGTGTGATGGTCACCTGAGATGCTTGTCAAAAATGAGGACTCCTGGCCAGGTGTGGTGACTCATGGCTGTAATCCCAGCACTTTGGGAGGCTGAGGCAGCAGAATCTCTTGAACCCAGGAGTTCAAGACCAGCCTGGGTGATATGGTGAGATCCACCCCCCGACCCCTCAAAAAAAATTCCTGGGCTCCAGACACTGAGGTTTTATCTTAGTTTACCTGGGAAGGAATCCAGGAATGTGTTTTCCTAACTAGTACCTTAGGAGTTTGTAAGGCAAGTCTCTGGACTACACTTTGAGAACCACTCTCTTGGAGGACTATGCCTCTTAAGTGTCTGCTTTGCACAGATAATTATGTGCACTCACCTAGTTTTGAGAACTGTGCTGACCACTCCTAAATCTGTATCTTTAGGCAAAGTATCTTAAGTGTCAGCTGCTATATTTCGACTGGTTGCTTTCTGTCTCCACAACAGATGCACAGAATCATTATGGCCAGCTCAGAATTTTTAATCTCTATACATCATCCTAAACTGCCAAATAACCCTTGTATTAGTCAGGGTTCTCCAGACAAACAGGATGTTTGTTTGTCTGGAATACCTCTACGGTATTCCAGAATGCTCTTCCGTACCTCCACTGGAGCAGTGTCCAATTTCCCCTTAGTGTCCAGATCAATCACCCCAGCTGGCACTGTAACTTCTTTCTTGAGCTGTTAACTTAGAGGAGCACAAAGTGTCTGAGTGTCATTCCTAACTTCCAGTTTAATAGAACCATTTTTGTGTCTCTTGGTGGAACATTCCTTATTCCCTTGGTGGAAATAAGGCCACAGGAACAGGAAGCAAACATTTTGCTAGTGGGTCATTAAGGGTAGTAGTGACTAGTGCCACTCCAAGAGTGGCACTCATCTCTTGATTCCTGCACCTATAAATCCTGGCTATGAGAAAATGGAAAAATCCACGTACTGGATGCTGATTTAGAGCATATACAGCTTTCTGGAGAACCTTGCCCCAGCCCAGCAAGGCATTGCCACCTAGCCGGCACCGTAATTGAATCTTCAAAAGGCCATTCCACTGTTCTATCAAGCCAGTGGATTAAGGGTGGTGGAAAACATGGTAAGACCATTGAGGTCCATGAGCATGCACCCACTGACCCACTTCCTCCTGCCTGACTGCTTTTGAGCGGAAACAGTTTTTGTTTTCTGCCTTCAAACTCTAACTGAAACATTGGCTCTTCCTGGGTCTCAAGTCTGCCAGCCTTTGGACTAGAACTACACCATCAGCTTTCCTGAGTTCCGGCTTGCTCACTGCAGATCTTAGAATTTGTCAGTCTTCATAATTGCATGAGCCAATTTCCTATAGTAAACAAACAAAGAAACAATCTCCCAGAGAACTCTGACAAGTGCAGATTTTGGTACTGAGAGTAATGTCTGACCAATTGTCTGGGCAACCCATGGTGCAGTCAGGCTAACGCATAAAATTGACAAGCACAACTCTTTAGCCTTCATGTAGCTGTTTTAGGGACCACTATGTTCCCAGTCACTAAGCCAGAAAACAGAGAATTATCCTTGAGTCGATCTTCTTCCTTACTCCCCCATAACTATTCAGTGATTTATGCTGATTTTGCCTCATAACTTTCTGTCTTCTCCATGCCTTCTACTATTTAAGTTCAGGCCCTTCTCCATTATTTCATAGATATTTCAGTCGCCCCCTTACTGATCTTACTGGTTCTCTCTTGCCCCTTCTTAAATCCATTCTTGATACACTAGCCAAAGTGATATATTTGTTGGTTCACTGTTTAAAGCACCTCAATAGTTTCAAATCTCCTAGAGCAGGAATTAGCAGTGCTTTTCTGTAAAAAGGCACACAGTAAATATTTTAGGCTTTGCAAGCCATATGGCTTCAGTTCTACTGAGTTCTACTCAGTTCTACTGTCTTAGATTTAACAAAAGCAATATCCAAAATAGAAAACTTCACTGGATGGGTGTAATAGGGAAATGAGGGGAAAGAAGAAAGAATGAGTAAACTTAAAGAAATTGTCCAATCTTAAGAAAAGAGAGAGGCCAGGTACTGTGACTTCATGCCTGTAATCCCAGCACTTTGGGATACTGAGGCAGGAGGATTGCTTAAGCCCAGGAGTTTGAGACCAGCCTAGAGAACATATTGAAACCTTTTCTCCACAAAGGAAGGAAAGAAAGAAACAACCAAACAAACAGACCAAGATTGATTAGCTGGTGGTGGTGGCACGTGCCTTTGGTCCCATTTAATCAGTCTGAGGCCTGAAGTTTGATTGATCCCAGGAGGTCAAGGCTACAGCAAGCTGTTATCGCACTACTGTACTCCAGCTGGGTGACAAAGGGAGATCCATCTCAAAAAAAATAAAAAAAGAAACGAGAAAAAAAGATATTATGAAACACATAGAGCCCTAAGTACTTGTGAGCCAAAACATAAAACGTTGAACAGAGCGACAGAACGAGAGGAAAACAAGATGGGGGAGGGTGTAGATACTGTAACTTCCTTCTTGGGCTGTTGACTTAGAGAAAACTTCACAAACGTAATGAAAGACAAAACATAAACTGCATAAACTCAAAGAAAACTATATCTAGACACATTATAAGCTGCTGAAAACCAAAATAAAGAAAATAAACCAAAGATAAAGGAAAAAATCTTGAAAACAGCCAGATTAAAAAAACACATCATATATAGAAGAACAATTCAAATGACTATGGCGTTTTCTTAAAAAAACCTTGGAGACCAGAAGGCAGTGGCACATCTTTAAAGTGATTTTTTGAAATGGCAACCCAGAATTCTGTATCAAGGAAAATACCTTTGAGAAATGATAGCAAAATATAGTCATTCTCAGGTAAAGAAAAACTAAGAATTTGTCATAAGTCAACCTGCTCTAAAATAAATGCCAGAAGAAGTTATTTGGGCTAAGGACACCAGAAGAAACTTTGAAACTTGAGGAGTGAAGAACTAAGACAAAATTAAAACATGGTAAAATACAAAGATTACTTTTCTTCTCTTAATTTCTTTAACATGTGTGTGAATGTTGAAAGCAAAAATTATAACACTGTCTGGTTGGGTTTCCAATGTACTCAGATGAAATATATAAGAAAATCATTTTTTGGCCAGGCGCAGTGGCTCAAGCCTGTAATCCCAGCACTTTGGGAGGCCGAGGCGGGTGGATCACGAGGTCAAGAGATGGAGACTATCTTGGTCAACATGGTGAAACCCCGTCTCTACTAAAAATGCAAAAAAATTAGCTGGGCGTGGTGGCGCGTGCCTGTAATCCCAGCTTCTCAGGAGGCTGAGGCAGGAGAATTGCCTGAACCCAGGAGACGGAGGTTGCAGTGAGCCGAGATCACGCCACTGCACTCCAGACTGGGTAACGAGCTAAACTCTGTCTCAAAAAAAAAAAAGTCATTTTTTAATGGGAGCTAAGACTTCTACATTTTACCTTAAGTAGTAAAATATTAACTCTATGTAGACTATAAAAGGAGGAAAGGAAAAACAAGATAAAATTAGAAGGTGTAAATTAAAAATAATAATAAAATAATAAATCAGATAAAATGTTACATTACATATAAATAGTCTAAATACATCTATTTGTTTGTTTGTTTGTTTGTTTGAGACGGAGTTTTGCTCTTGTTATCCAGGCTGGAGTGCAATAGCATGATCTCGGCTCACCGCAACCTCCGCCACCCGGGTTCAGGCAATTCTCCTGCCTCAGCCTCCCGAGTAGCTGGGATTACAGGCACGTGCCACCATGCCCGCTAATTTTTTGTACTTTCAGTAGAGACGGGGTTTCACCATGTTGACCAGGATAGTCTCGATCTCTTGACCTCGTGATGTACCCGCCTCGGCCTCCCAAAGTGCTGGGATTACAGGCATGAGCCACTGCGCCCGGCCTATTTGTTTGTTTGTTTGTTTGTTTTAAAATAGAGATAAGGTCTCGCTCTGCTGACCAGGCTGGTCTCAAACTCCTAGCCTCAAGTCATTCTCCCATTTGGCCTCCCAAAGTGCTGGTTTACAGGGATAAGCCACCATGCCTGACCTAAATACATCTATTTAAAGATAAAAATTTTCCAGATTAAAATTTAAAAAGCAAGATCCAGGCCTAGTGCAGTGGCTCATGCCTGTAATCCTGGCACTTTGGGAGGCCAAGGTGAGAGGATCACCTGAGCCCAGAAGTTTGAGACCAGCCTCAGCCATATAGTGAGACATCATTTTCTATGAAAAGTTTAAAAATTAGCAGAGGATAATGGTGCCTACCTGTAGTCCCAGCTATTCAGGAGGCTGAGGTGGGAGGATTGCTAAAGCTTGGGAAGTGGAGGCTGCAGTGAGCTGAGATCTTGCCACTGCACTTTACTGCACTGTCACTTGGGTGACACGGTAAGACTTTGTCACAACATTAAGTTGTCTACAAGGAAACCACTCTAAATATAAATGCGTAGATAGATGTAAGGTCAATGGATAGAAAACATATCATGCAAACATTAATGAAAGTGGCTATATTAATATCAAAGTAAACTTCAGAACAAGGAATATTACCAGGGACGAAGAGGGTGATCACATAATGATAAACAGGTTACTAATTCATCAAAAATATATAACAATCTTAAATGTGTATGCACCTAATAACAGAACTTCAAAATATAGGAGGCAAAAACTGATAGAACTGAAAAGAGAATCAACAAATCTACAATTACAACAGCAGATTTCAACATTAACCTCTCAGTAATAATAAAACCAATAGAAAGACAATCAGTAATGGTATTGAAAACCTGAACAAGCCGGGTGTGGTGGCTCACTCCTGTGATCCCAGCACTTTCAGAGGCTGAGGTGGGTAGATTATCAGAGGTCAGAAGTTCGAGACCAGCCTGGCCAATACAGTGAAACCCCATCTCTACTAAAAGTACAAAAGTCAGCTGGGCGTGGTGTCAGGCACCTGTAATCTCACCTTCAGAGGCTGAGGCAGGAGAATTGCTTGAACTGGGAGGTGGTGGTGGTGGTGAGCCAAGATTGTGCCATTGCACTCTGGCCTGGGCAACAAGAGTAAAACTCTGTCTCAAGGAGAAAAGAAAAGAAAAGAAAAGTTGAACAATGCTATTGAAACTTTACCTAACTGACATTTATAGAACACTCAACCCAAAGACAACAACATAATATACATTATTTTCAAGTACACATGAAATTTTCACCAAGATAGACCATATTCTAGGCCATAAAACATGCCTTACTTAGTAAATTAAAAGAAGTGAAATTTTGCAGTTTGTTTTCTGACAAGAGTGGAGTTAAACTAGAAATCAACAACAGAAAGATACTGAAAAAAAATCTCCAAATATTTGTAAATTAAACCAAAAAATTGAAATAACTGATGTATCAAAGAGGAAGTCATAAGAGAAATTAGAAAATATTCTAAACTCATTGAAAATGAAATTACAACACACTAAAATTAACATAGTGCTCACAGGGAGATTTATTGCATTCAAACTTTAATTATATTAGAAAATAAGAAAGTTTGCAAATCAGTAGTCTTAACTGCAAAAAAGTTAGGAAAAGAAGAACAAATTAAGCTGAAAACAAGCAAATAAAGTCAATAAAGATAAGAGCAGAAGACATCAATTACCAATTACAGGAATGAACGAGTGGAATTGCTGTACAGTCTACATACATTTTAAAGGATAATAAAGGAATACTACAGAAGACTTTATGCCAATACATTACATAAAACTTAGATAAAATGAATAAATGTCTCAACAGATACAAATTACCAAAACCTGCTCAAGAAGTTAAACAACCCAAATATTTCTAAATTGATAAAGAAAACTCTAGGTCCAGACTGCCTTGGTTGAAATCATGGCTCTACCACTTACTAGGTGTGTAATGTTGAGAAAGTTTCCTAATGCCTCTGTGCCTCAGTTTCGTCATATGCAGACACTTAATAATACTTACCACGTAAGGTTGTTTTGAGATTTAGATGAGTTAATATTTGCACAGTGGTTGGAAATCCTTGGCATAGGGTAAAAGAATTCTCTGTATTTATTAAATAAACTAATTAAATAGAAAGAAATTCACATAAGGATAACACAGAAATTGACAACTGAACAGATAATTAACTGATCAAAGACAAGGATGCAAGACAAAAACATAGTGGAAGAATATCTTTAATTTGCTAAGAGAAAAACAACTAAAATTATGTAACAAAAATACTTTCCAAATACAAGGATGAAATAAATTCATTTTTAGGCAAACAAAATCTGAAAGAGTTGATTACAAAGGACCATCACTAAAAGGCATTCCGAAGAGTATTCTTTAAAAAAGAAGTAAAACTATTCCAAAGGAAATAACTGAGCTGTGAGAAAGAATGGGAAAACAAAACAATAAAGATGTGAGTAAATCTACGTAGCACTGACTATACAATACAGCAGTAATAGTAATGCCTTATGAACTTTAGAACGAGAATGACAATAGCATGACAACAGTAGCAAGGTGATGATGGAAAGAGTTCGAGTTCTAAGCTTCTCTTATTTTTCAGAGGATAATAAGAAGACTGATTAACTGATTAGTGTGCATGTTAACATTTCTAGATTACTATAATGTGAGAAAAAGAATGAATAGCTTCTAAACTAGTAAAGTAGAAAAATTGAATAAGAAAATGTATTTCATTAATTCAAAAGAAGACAGGAAAGAAGAAAATAATTTAAGTAAGAGAAATAGGATGTATGAAATAAGATATTAGAAATTCATTTATCAGTTATAATAAATATGAATGTCTTAAAAGCTGTAGCTAAAAATAAAGACTATCAGACTAGATTTTTAAAAATGCTTCTATCTGTTAAGAATCACAGCTGAAAACTAAGAATGCAGGGTTGGCGCAGTGGCTCACACATGTAAACTCAGTACTTTGGGAGGAGGCTAAGGTGGGCAGATCACTTGAAGTCAGGAGTTCAAGACCAGCCTGGCCCCATCTCTACTAAAAATATAAAAATTAGCCAGGCACAGTGGTGTGCAGCTGTAATTCCTGGTAGTTGGCAGACTGAGGCATGAGAATCCAGGAGGTTGCAGTGAGTCGAGATCACGCCACTTCACTCAAACCTGGGTGACAGAAAGAGGCTTTTTCTCAAAAACAAATAAGAAAACAAACAAACAAGAAACTAAGGATACAGAGAGACTGAATGCAAACGCAAAGGAATAGAAAAATATATGTCAGGCAAATGTTTCCTTTGAAAGTACTGTAGTTATATATTAAAATCAGTAAAACAGACTTTAAGGCAAGTAGCATTATTGGAATTAAAGAAATCACCACATAAAGAGAAAAGATTTACTTTACCAGAAAAAGCAACATTCTAAACTTATAAGTACCTAATGTCCCTAATCTATGAAAAGCAAAATTAGCAGGCCTACAGAGAGAAATACGTTATTCCATCATAATGGATTTTATCATACTTTCTCAGTAACTAATGGATCACTCCTGAAGGAAAATCAGTAAAGATACTGAAGATTTGAACAACACAATTATCTAATGGATATATATGAAATTTCACATCCAACAACTAGTGAATACACATTTCCCTCAAGCACACATAAAACCAATTTTTTAAAAAGATGGCTCTAAAAATCCATATATTTAAACACTTAGAGACATACTTTTTAATAATTCATGGGCTATAAAATTAATCACACTGGAAATTAGATATTACTTAGGTTTTGGGAAACAAGCCTGTGTGCCTTCTCAGTCCTCAGCTATGTCCCCTTTGTCTCTTGGTCAATGGCCCACCACACCAGGTTGCCTCTAGACTTTGGACTTCAATGAAACCCCTCACTGTGGAGCATGGGATCTGGCTTTCTGAGCAGCCAATGAAAGCCCTAATGATACATCCTGGAAATATAGGTTATTGGGTATGAATGTCGACTAATGGGAAACAGGAGATGAAAAAGAAAGCTGGGACAAATCCCTCCTTCTTTCACTCTCCTACAGTTGACTCTGAGGTGAGGTCCCTCACTGCAACCTTTCTAGGGAAGTTTACCATACTGAGTGAACACAGCTGCTGGGTAACAACTGCCTTTTCATGGCTCATGGTGAAGTAGTATGTGGCTGGCCGGACACTGCATCACCTTGCATCAGATGCTACCTAGCCTCCTCTCTTTGCTCTCACTTTCACTGCCCTGAGCTTGTTCTTTCCAAACGTGTGAGCAGCTTAATTGTTATGTCAGGCTCTGCCTTCTAAAGGACCTGGGCTAAGACAACTTAAAAGTGAATGATGGTGAACATGCCACATATAAACACTTTTGAAATGTAGCTAGAACTATCTAAGAGAAAACTTTATGCTTTAAGTATCTAGGTTGGAAAAGAAGAAAGGATGCAAATTGATGAACTCTCCAACTAAGACGTAAGAGAAGGAATAATAGAATAAATTCAAAGAAAAGGAAAGGAAGAACAAAGTTAAAAGGAGTTAGTAAAATGAAAAACAAAGATATAAGTCAATAAGTCCCAAAGTTTGTTCATTGAAAATATACACTGCTGGGCACATTGGTACGTTGGTACAGGTACTCAGAAGGCTCTGAGGCAGAAGGATCACTTAAGCCCAGGAGTTCTGGGCTGTAGTGTGCCATGCTGACAGGACGTCCACATGAAGTTCAGCTTCAATATAGTGATCTTCAAGTGGGCAGGGGACCTCCTGGTTGCCTGAAGAGGCATGAATTGGCCCAGGTCAGAAATAGAGCAGGTCCAAACTCCCACGTGCTGATCAGTAGTGGAATCATACCTGTGAATAGCCACTGCACTCCAACCACACCACACAACATGGGGAGGCCTCGTCTCTATTAAAAAAAAAACTGGAAAACAAAATATAAACGCTTTAGAAAAGTCTGTGATAGAATGATCAAGAAAAAATAGAAAAGGAACAAATAAATAAGTAATGAAGAGGGGAAAAAAACTATAGCAAAGATTTAAACAATAGTACGTGGCCGGGCGCGGTGGCTCAAGCCTGTAATCCCAGCACTTTGGGAGGCCAAGGCGGGTGGATCACGAGGTCAAGAGATCGAGACCATCCTGGTCAACATGGTGAAACCCCGTCTCTACTAAAAATACAAAAAATCAGCTGGGCATGGTAGCGCGTGCCTGTAATCCCAGCTACTCAGGAGGCTGAGGCAGGAGAATTGCCTGAACCCAGGAGGCGGAGGTTGTGGTGAGCCGAGATCGCGCCATTGCACTCCAGCCTGGGTAACAAGAGCGAAACTCCGTCTCTAAATAAATAAATAAACAATAGTACGTATTTTAAATAAATCTTATGCCAATAAATTTGAAAACCTATGTGGAAATAACGATTTTCTGGTTATAACTTCAATACTGATTCAAGAAGAATTAGGTAACTGGAACGGAAGTTAAATTGGGACTTCTGATTCTCAGAGGAGAACGGCAGCCACCTAAACAAAGATCTCCACAGACAGTCTCCAAAAATCATGCAGGTCAATGAGGAGAACAAATAAGATGACTCTTAATCCACGCCTATATTGAAGATAATTTACATGTATGTGGAGTATAAATCTATGCAAGGAGGAGACCCAGCTATAGAGCCCTCTCTGGAGTCAAGCAGGGATTTTGTGCAAGAAAAGTGCAACAAGATCCAAGCAGTAGCAGAAAATAAATAACTGTCCCCAGAGGCTGGGCGCAGTGGCCGACTCCTGTAATCCCAGCACTTTCGGAGACCGAGGTGGGTGGATCACAAGGTCAGGAGTTCGAGACCAGCCTGGCCAACATGGTGAAATCCTGTCTCTACTAAAAATACAAAAATTAGCTGGGTGTGGTGGCACACACCTGTAGTCCCAGCTACTCAGGAGGCTGAGGCAAGAGAATTGCTTGAACCCAGGAGGTGGAAGTTGCAGTGAGCCGAGATCGCACCACTACATTCCAGCCTGGGTGACAGAGCGAGACTGTCTCAAAAGTAAAAAGGTAAAAAAAATTAAAAAAAAAAAACTGTACCCAGAGTACAGTATCAGAAGGAGAGCTTTCCATCCTAGTAGAGAAATGTTAACAATACGTTTTAGACAAAGTAAATCTAAGCAAAACAAAGAGCCTTAGAAAATGTGTGAATTATAAAGATTTTAGGGAGAGAGGGAGGTAATTTGGAAGAAGAAAGCATCCCTTAAAGTCTTGGTAGTGAGAGAAGAAGGAAGAAATATCTGAATTGTCACCAGGAACAGTATCACAAAATCATTAGCATGCCATCTCTCTCTCTCTCTCTCTCTCTCTCTCTCTCTCTCTCTCTCTCTCTCTCTCTGTCTCTCTGTCACACACACACACACACACACACACACGCACACGCACGCACGCACGCACCATCCATTCAAGAAACTGAACTGAACTTCAATGTCTCATCAGAAGAGGGCACTGTTGAATTTGAAAATCCAGTAAAGCCGGCTGTCAGCCTGGGTTCCCACAAAAGCAGAGCTTGAGAACAAGGCTTGCACGCTTCCAAGAATTTATTTTGAGAAGTGATCTCAAGGAATAGGCATGAAGGACTAGAAGAAGGACAAAAGGAAGGAGGGAAAAGCAAACCAAGTGTGCATTATTGAGCTAAGTATTGCTGTAGGCAACTAGGGCTCAGACTTGCTGGGAACTCTCTATAGAGACATGGAGAATGCAGCCTTGTCTGCCCAGGAGACACAGGAGGGGAGCATTTAATCTGTGGATTCCCTCCCACATTGGTTAATGTGCAGCCACGGAGGCGGACTGCTTGGATCTCCTTTCAAGAACTTGTTACTTAATTAACTACAAGAAGGGCACTTATCTGAAGCCTTTAGCTGGGAGCCTGCAGGATAGGAAGCAGCTTTTGAACCAAAGCCATGCTCTTCTGGGGCAGCAGCAGTTAATGGGTAAGCATGGTGAGGGTCCCAGGGCTTTGTCCTTTCTGCCCAACATGAGCAATCGTTGTTCCAAAGCTCCCTGTTGGGCTAAGATGTGACAGATCTGCCTCAGCATTTGAGACTCACCTTGCCCAACCCTCTGTGTGTCCTTGCCTGTTTTCTTTCACAGGTGTCTGAACTGCATTGCAGTCTGAAGGATTTTCCTATCCAATCCTGCTTCTCTCCCCTACTCCACCTTCTTTTAACCTTTCATGAGGGTTACAGCCAAATAAACCACTTGCACTCTTACCTCCATCTCAGCATCTGCTTCCTGGAAGACTCAACTGATACAGTCAAGGATGAGGATTGCCTCATGGGTGTTCACTCCCTCATGCTTCCAGGTCTGCACCTGCCTCAGAACAGCTGCATAGGCTGCGGGCATATCACATGGCAGTGCCAGAGAAACCCCAGGAAGAGTATGCAAGCTAGATACGCAACTAGATGTATGCAACGCAGTGGAAGCCAGATGCGGTCAGTTTATTCCGGTGTCCGGCTGGTCACTCAGCAATGACTAGCATAAAAACGGTGAGCTGAGAAGATGTGAGGTCAGACTCAAGAGGTGTCTGATACAACCAAGAAAAAAAAAAAGAGAGAGAGAGTTTTACTTTGTCGCCCAGGGTGGAATACAATGGCGTGATCATGGCTCATTGTAACCTCGAACTCTTGGGCTCATGGCATCCTCCTGTCTCAGCCTCCCAAGTAGCCAGAATTACAGGCACAAACCACCATGCCTGGCTAAGTTTTTTAAAAAATGGTAGACATGGGGTCACGGCTGTGTCGCTCAGGCTGATCTTGAACTCCTGACCTCAAGAGATCCTCCTGCCTCAGATTTCCAAAGTGTTGGGATTACAGGCATGAGCCACCATGCCTGGCCCAACAAACTACCCTTTGTACCTCAGATTCCTGCCTAACAGTGTGTCCAAGCTGCTACAGAGCCTTTAGTAGCCAGACTTAACACAGAGATGTAGCAAATAAACAAGAGTGTGCACTGTTGCAACTGGTGCCTGGGCTATAACTTATATTCATCCTGCCCTCTCCCCTACCACCCCCAGCTGTCCCTTTTCCTCAGCTGGCACTTCAGCGGGTCTCGGTTGCCTGCCTGGTGTGGTGCTTCCGACCTGCATCTCCAACGGGTGCCTGCTGGGCCATAAAAAGGATATCCCTGGGTTCCGGATGTACTTCGATTGCGTAGAAGAAACCCTAGCTCTTCACAGTAGCCAGGGTCAACCACCTCTACCAATACTCTAGCTTCTTTCTTTGCCTGCTGCTCCACCGGCCTGAGGATCCCAAAATGAGGTCGTGATTATAAAGCTTCATTTTCAATGGAGCCCTGTCTCCTGGTGGGATACATGGACGCTTTCCTCCCTCTCCATCCCTCAGTAAACGGCCAGCCAGGGCAGGAAAATACCCGTCATTCACCTCTCTTTGCAGAAAAATATTTCCCTTATGTCTAAGATTGACCTTCTTTGGGCTGCTTGTATTTAACTTGTGAGTAAGGGAAACGCACCATATTGGCGAGAGGAGGAGAAACTCCAGTGTGTTCTCCACTCCTATTGGTTCCCTTAGGGTCTCCTTCCTTCCTCAAGGACTCACTACTTTCTCTTTACAAGCCTAAGCACCCAGATGGGGTGATGATACAAACTAATGAGGCCTCATTCATAGGTAGGAATCTGGATCATTTCAGTTACCCCTCAGCAAACCCTAAGATGGGTCCAGTGCCTCTCTTTAGAATGACGTAGTATTTATCATCTACTGTTTTTAGTTTTGAGGCTTCAGCAGAAATTCTGAGATGACCAGAAATGTCCAGTTTAAAATGAAAATATGTCCGGCCTCACTGTAGTCAAAGCAATGAATAAGCAATAAAGAAATGTCATTTTTGACCCATATGTTGGCGGAAATTAGTAAGAGCAATAGCAACCAGTGATAGGCCGGACCTAGATCAACTCTGCAAAAGGCTAATCAGATGGAGTTATAATCTTTTTCTTTTCTCTTTTTCATACAGAGGAAAAAGGCTTTTATACCAGCAAAATACCAATTTTAGTTCATTTTAAAAACGTAATATGCAATATATTAAAGCTTTTATTTTAAAACCTAGATCACCTTAAACCTTTAAGTTAAACCTACAAATCTTCTTGCTCTAGCAGATGTATCGATAAAAACAATTTTAAAATCATTGATACTGACTCTTTGATCAGTGTTCAACTAACAAGTTTAATGTATTAATTCCTTCTTAAACATTGACTTCAAAATCATATTTTCTTAGACATTTACAACTACAACCACAAATTTAATATGTCAGCTTTTTCCAGACAAACGAAACCCCTATTGTGGCAGACTTAACATGCAAAATTATTCTCAGAAATTATGCTACCTTTGTAAATTAATAGATCGATCTTGTAAGGTGGTAAATCAAATTATCTTACCACTTTCAAACTTTATGAAAACAGGAAAGCAAAGCATACACAAAGCAGAACAATACATTTTTAATAATTTCAAGACTTACTACAAATCCCATATAGTACAGCCCACTCAGAAGAAATCCATATCCAGTTTTTTATTATCTCTATACTTATTTGTATACCTTTCCAGGGTTATAAATCACTCTGCTAAACGAGGGAAAATAATCAGCATCTCCAAAAAATGATCCGGTCCAAGATGCAGGTTACAAAGATGTCTAATTTTACTCCTGGTGTGAGAGGTGTCTGCATCCTGTCTATTACTTGCCTGCCTGTCTCATCACCCACTTTTTCTACAATGCTGTGTTGGCACACGTGGAGGTGATACCCCCAGATGGGTGATCATATAAACTAATGAGGCCTCATTCATAGCCACGGCTGGCAAGTTTACACATCCCCAATTCATAGCAGAGTCTACACTTTCTTGTGTACCAAAGACTTAAGGGAAAATGCCATTCCAGCACACCCTTGTAGAGTGCTTCTCCTCATTTAGATGAACAAGCTTCCATGACAGGCTCTTTTATTTCTAAAATATGACTCTTGGTTCAGAAACAAATCCTTTTATGCTCAGCCAAGGAAGACTCAGGTAGTGTAACATTTCCATAAATGAATCTTTTAGGAACAAAGCTCTTTCATTTCAGTTAGGCCATGGTTGAAACTCACGCATGAACACATAAGCGTCATAAATTATGTTGGCACATCATGTAGGTTAGCAGCAAACTCTTCACTTCTCCCTCCCCTGTCCATCCTGGGTGGAGTCACTGATACCCTCCTCCTGGCTCCATATCTTCCTTGTTCCTCCACCTTCCTGACTGCCATATGTCTTTTTTTTTTTTTGAGACGGAGTTTTGCTCTTGTTACCCAGGCTGGAGTGCAATGGCGCGATCTCGGCTCACCGCAGCCTCCGCCTCCTGGGTTCAGGCAATTCTCCTGCCTCAGCCTCCCGAGTAGCTGGGACTACAGGCACGTGCCACCATGCCCAGCTAATGTTTTGTATCTTTAGTACAGACGGGGTTTCACCATGTTGACCAGGATGGTCTCGATCTCTTGACCTCGTGATCCACCTGCCTCGGCCTCCCAAAGTGCTGGGATTACAGGCGAGAGCCACCGCGCCCGGCCTGCCATATGTCTTCTTTACATGGACCCAATACCTGGCCACCAGGGGTGAGCCTGTACATGCCCAATTAACATGATCCTACTGCGGTCTTTCTGGCCTGTCCTCATGTCTAGGCTTCAGTCTCCACTGTCTACAGTACACTCCCCTATAACTGAAGCCCTCCCTATTGTGCTTTGAATGTGTTCCCCAAATACCGTGTGTTGAAAACTCAATCCCCAATGTAGCATATTGGGAGGTGGGAACTTTGAGAGATGACTGGGTCATAAGGGCTGTGCTCTCATTAATGGATTAATCTATTCATGGATTAAAGAGTTAATGGATTAATGAGTTATCTTGGGAGTGGGACTGGTGGCTTTATAAGAAGTAGAAGCAAACCACGTGATACTTGCCATGTGATACTCTGCACTGCCTCTAGACTTTAAAGAGTCCCTTTATCAGATGCTGGGTCGTGCACTTGGACTTCTCAGCCTCCAGAATGGTAAGAAATAAATTCCTTTTCTTTATAAATTACCCAGTTTCAAGTGTTCTGTTATAAGCAACAAAAAATGGACTGAGAAACTCAAGTAGCCCCCAACCTCCTTGACTGGGACCCTCCCCTCCTGTATCAGTGTTTCTTCAAGGGTGGCCAATGATCACTTACAGCAGAATCACTTGAGGGGCTTGTAAAATGCAGAATCCCAGGCCACATCTCAGATACATGGAATCTCCAGGGATGGACGTAGCAATTTTCAAATGTAAAAGATGGTAATTATCCAAACCAGAGTGTGAGAACCGTGACTTCCATCATTTTTATCTACATCTTTTCTTAGCCCGAGGGAGGTTGCATCCAATTCCCTGCTGTGAGTAGCCTGGAGTTAGGATTCCATTGACCTTCTGATTATGGGCATCTCCTCTCACCTGCATTATTCACATTGAGCCACATTGTGTGTAATTCTCAACCATTTTCACTTGATCCCAATATGCTTTGTATTCATGGCTTGATTTATAGTCTGCTTAATTTGTCTTGACTGCTTTTGCTTTTTATTTATGATCATTTGTTTCATAAGTCTCCCCTTTCAAAAACATGACACTCTTTAATTTCTCTCTTGGTTAAGTTTCCACCTCATTAGAACATTGTGTTAATCAAGGTTCTTCAGAGAAACAGAACCAATAGGATATTTACAGATATATAACAGGAAATTTATTATAAGAATTGGCACCCACACTTATAGAGGCCAAGAAGCCCCACAATATGCCATCTGCATGCTGGAGTCCCAGGAAAGCAGTGGTGGGATTCTGCGTGAGTCAGAAAGCCTGAGGACCAGGGGAGCCCACAATGCAACTACCAGCCTGAAGCTGAAGGCCAAGAATCAGAGGCGGACAGGGGTAGGGGGAGCGTCAGAGTCTGAAGGCTCCAGAACCAGGAGCTCCAATATCCAAGGGCAGAAGAAGACAAATGTCTTCACTTGAGAGGAGAGAGTTCACCCTTTCTCCACCTTTTTGCTCTCTTTGGGCCCTAAACAGCTTGGATAATGTCCACTCACACTGGTGAAGGTAGATCTTCTTTACTCAGCCTGCTGATTTAAATTCCAAATTTCTTCCTGAAACACCCTCATAGACATACCCAGAAACAATATCTCACCAGCTACCTAGGCATTTCTTAGCTCAGTTATGTTGACATATAAAAGTAATCACCATGGCCTGGCATGATGGCTCATGCCTGTAATCCCAGCACTTTGGGAGGCTGAGGCAGGAGGATCACTTGAGCCCAGGAGTTCAAGACCAGCCTGGGCAACATAGTGAGACCTCATCTCTAAAAAAAAAAAAAAAAAAAGAAAGAAAGAAAATACAAAAATTAGCCAGGCGTGGTGGTGTGTACCTGTGGTCCCAGCTACTCAGGAGGTTGAGGTGGGAGGACTGCTTGAACCCAGGAGGTCAAGGCTGCAGTGAGCTGTGATTGTGCCACTGCACTCAAGCCTGGGTGGATAACAGAGCAAGACCCTATCTCAAAGAAAAAGAAAAGCAATCATCATGGATGCACTCTGAGGGGACCCCAATCACAGACTGGTGGGTTTGTAGGCAAAGAACCACTTCCTTTAGTTAGTCATAGAACTGGCAGCCTGTACTGAATTGCGCACTTGAAGGTGTGATGGGCTTTCAAGTGGGGAGACAGTCCCTTTAGGAAAGGCAGTGAATTCTCTTAGGAAGATGGAGTTTTTGGGTCTGAGCTACAAGATAAACAGGCTCTAGAGTTGCTAGGACAGCCAGGCCCCTACAGAGCAAGGCTGAAATGCTGACTCTCAGAGCATCCCTGGGCAGCTCTGTAAAGCCCACCTTTCCCCCTCCCCTCGGAAGAGCATGTCCCACAGCCTCCCAGTGGTGTACACACTCCTCTTCTTCAGCACTTGCCTTTGTGAGTTCTTCCCCTTCTTCCTCGGGTGGATGCCTGAGAGATGAACCCACACAAATAACTGCTGGTTTGATGTGCTACTTCTTCTAAGTGTATCTAATCTTCACAAGATGTCCACAGAGCCAGCGTGCGCCAGACCTTAGGTTGTCTTGTCCAAGTCCTTCTCTGTGGACAGGAAAATGAACTCCGAATAGGAGCACCACCTGCAAAAGGACATACTAGGAAGGGGTGGAGCCTGATGTGAACAGCCAGAGCCTATTTAGAGCCTGGCTCTTCATTTCTAGAGTCTTCTCTACTCCACTCCCAAAACCATACTAAATGGGAAAAAGAATGAATGGACTCCCAAATACTGCCCTGCCTCACTGTGTCCAGTTTCTATTTCCAGACCTCTCCCCTGCACGCCACACTCACATATCCATCTGTCTACCTGACTGTTCCATTGGGTATCAAATCTCACATGTCTAAAACTAACCTGAATCTCCCCTCTTCTCCAGACTTGCTCCTCCCGTAGTCTTCCTTATTTTAGTAAATGGCAAGTCTATCCTTCCAGCCTCTGAAGCCAGCTCAGTCATCCTTGTTATTCTCTCGCACACCATTTTCTAGCCATCAGCATATCCTTCAGCGTATCCATCATGGCAGAGGCCACAGCCTTCCTTTCCTTATATTGCAATCGCTTCCTACATGGCTTTCCTGCTTCAGCATCTCCCTGCTCCCTGCAGTCAATACCCCTCACAGCACCTGGGGTGGAGGGAGGACCAGGTCTCTCTCCTGTCATAACACTTCTGTGGCTCCCGTGTCAGGCAAACGCTGTGGTTCTTACCATGGCCTACAAGTCCTTCATAACACATGGCATCCGCTGGGGCTGCCTCCCACCCTCAGCCTCTGCCTCATCTCCTACCACTCCCCACTCCCTCACTCTGCTGCACTGCCCTGGCCTTTGTGCTGTTCTTCAAACTTGCCAGGAAGGTACAGACTCAAGACCTTTGTGTGAGTCTTCCCTCTTCTGCCAACTCTCTTCCCAGATGTCCAGGGCTCACCCCCTTACTTCCTGCAGGCTCTGCTCCAACCTCACCTAGTAGAAGAGGTCTTCTTGACAGCCCCATAGTGGCCCTTCTTCCCCTCACTCCTTTTCCCTTTGTTTACTGTTCTCCAAAGCATTCACCATCTGAAACATTTTATATTTACTTGTTTGTTTACTTATTCATTTTCTATCACTCTGCTCTAGAACATGAACTCCATGATGGTGGGGAATTTGCTTTGCTCACTGCTGAACATTTCCCAGCATGTAGAGCAGCACCTGGCACTTACTAGATGCTCAATAAACATTTAGTGACTGAACAAAGGAGTGATTCTGTGGCAGACACTGTGGGAAGTCTTTTATGTTCATTATTTCATTTCACCCTCACAACAAACTTGTAAGATGAACATCACATTTTTATGAGGAGGAAATAAATCATCATCAGGATTCAAAACTACAAACAAAAGGTTCACAGTGCTCACTGCTGCTAAGTGGTGGAGTCAGGATTTGAACTCCATTCTGATTCAACTATCCTTTTTTAAAAAATAGAAGAAGACATTGCAGGAATTATTCTATTACTTATTCTAATGTAAAGCCGAACCAACAGAATCAAACGTATTATTCTTCCTAAAAACATTTGCATTTTTAAAAAATTTCTTTTGTTTTGTTTTTGAGACAGAGTCTCACTCTGTTATCCAGGCTGGAGTGCACTGATGTGGTCACAGCTCACTGCAGCCTCCATCTCCTAGGCTCAAGTGATCCTCCTGCCTCAGCCTCCCAAGTACCTGGGACTACATGCACGCACCACTACACCAAGCTAATTTTTTTATTTTTGTAGAGACGAGATCTCATTATGTTGCCTAGGCTGGTCTCAAACTCCTGCTCTCAAGCAATCTTCCTGCCTCAGACTCCCAAAGTGTTGATATTATAGGTAGGAGCCATCATGTCCAGTCTTTTAAATGTTTGCATTTTAAAAGACAGTAAGGAGAATGTGGTAGTGTTGAATGCTTTATGGTGGAATTTCATACATTCAGCAGTAGACTGTGATAGGTTCCCCAAACCTACCACGTAGGTGACTCCATCCTCTCTCTGCTCACTCTATCTGTAGCATGGGGTGCCTCACAGTCATGCTGAAGGAGCATTCCTCTCCTGTACAGCATCAGCGGTCACCTAGGTAATGAGTAGAGCCCCGGATCTGTACTCAGAACACCTGGATTTGAGCTTTTCTCCACAGCATACTCACAGGGTGACCTGGACAAGACATGACACTCCTTTGAGCCCAGCCTTGCTCTGTCCTTCGTAGGGTGGTTATAAGGCTCAAAAGAGGACACCTCAGCAAGTGCTTTCCAAAGTGCTGTCACAACACGTGCTGTCACTATTACCCTTGATGCTAATTCTCTCTCACTTGGAGCTAGACATTTGCATTTTACCTGAAACTTCAGTGCTGACAGACACACATCTCTCCAAGGCTACTCTAAGATGGTTATAAGATCAGCAATTCCTTTTTATCTGCCTCTCCTCCCCTCCTGTGCCCTCTGAGCTGTCTCACACCTTTGCTATCATTCATACCCACACCCTTTATTTTATTTTACATACACAATGCACACAGTTTCTCACTCTCAGACACACTCAAGCATACTGAGCCTTTCTTCCCCATCCTGAGTTTTGTACATGCAGAACTGTCTAGAGAAGGTGGCCCTGTGGGAGTAGGGCACAGCAACTAAGGAAACACCTCAAAGAAGGTCATAACAGCAGAAAAGGGAGCCTGTGTTTGAGGAATGGCTAGTAGGCTGAAGCATCTTTACTGTGCACAGTGAGGGTGGAGTGGGTCAGAGAGTGCTGGGGTAAGCACAGCTGTGAAAGTAGAGCCAGGCAGTCCTTAATCCTGCAGTGAACTTTGACTGTATTATTCTGTTTTCATGTTGCCGATGAAGACATATCCAAGACTGGGTAATTTATAAAGAAAAAGAGGTTTAATGGACTCACAGTTCCACATGGCTGGGGAGCCTCATAATCATGATGGAGGTGAAAGGCACATCTTACATGGTGGCAGACAAGAGAGAAAATGAGAGCCAAGTGAAAGGGGTTTCCCCTTTTAAAACCATCAGCTCAGGGGGAACAATCCAAGATGGCTGATCACTAACATCTCAGGATTGCTGCTCTCAGTGAAAGCGCACAGAACTAGAGGACGCCACACTTTCAGACAAATTCTGGTCGCCCATGGAGCAGAATATTCCCAGTGGAGGAGCCACACGGGTCGCCAGCGCGACTCTTGTGGCCAGCACAGCGGTTTGACCGGCACCTCGGCGCAGCAGCTCTCGGAGCAGAGTAAACGGGGCTGGCTCCCCTTCTGACGGAGGTTTGGAGGAGCCACACGGGTCCCCAGCATGACTCCTGAGGCCGGCACAGCAGTTGTGCCAGCACCTCGGCGTGGCAGCTCTCGGCACGGCAGCTCTCAGCGCAGAGTAAACAGGACTGGTTCCCCTTCTGACCGAGGTTTGGAGCTCTGGGAAGGCAGAGTCGCTTATTACGGACACAAGAAGGAAGCCAGACAGGAGAAGCCTGGGCAGAAAAGCACCATCAGTCTTAATGCCGCTGTTTTGGCCCTGGGAACTAACAATTTGGACATCCACTCAAGAGACCTAATCTGAAAGTAGGTAATTTGAAAGATGACAGGTGGATAAATTTACAATGATGGGAAGAAACCAGCGTAAAAAGGCTGAGAATATTCAAAATCAGAACGCCTCTCCCTCTAAAGATGATCACAGTTCCACATAAACAATGGAACATGGCTTGACGGAGAACAAGCGCATCCCAATAACAGAATCAGGCTTCAGGGTATGGAAAATAAGAAACTTCAGTGAGTTAAAAGAACGTGTTGTAGCCCAACATAAAGAAACTAAGAACTTTGAAAAAAGGTTTGACGAAATCCTAATGAGAATAGACAACTTAGAGAGGAATATAAGTGAATTAATGGAACTGAAGAATACAATACAGGAACTCCGAGAAGTATGCACAGGTTTAAACACTTGAATTGTTCAAGCAGAAGAAAGGATATCAGAGGTCGAAGTCCAACTTAATGAAATAAAACGAGAAAACAAGATTAGAGAAAAAAGGATAAAAAGGAATGAGCAAAGTCTC